>JACEFZ010009483.1:0-149375 GCA_014155875.1 Cepaea nemoralis
TCACCTGGTTAGTCCTGCCGGTGTCCTGGTTATGACACGTCTGTGTCCCCACCTAAGTCCTGTCTCCCGTTTATCTACTGTCCTGTAGATGTCCTGTCTTATGACCATTCTACGTCCTAACTGGTGTTCTGTCTCTACTCTATCTCCTCCCCTGTAGAAGTCCTTATCTATGTCCTATATGTCATTACCTCTATTCTGTCCCTTGTCCTCTTTATGTCCTGCATGTACCTCCTCACCACCTTGACAAAGTGCGACAGCAGAAGATGGGATCGAAAATAGAAGACAATTAGCTAAACCAAATCATTACAAAGAATGGCACCACTACTAAAGAAAAAACACATATCAGTAGATACTAAAAATAATTATACAACACTATCTTCGACCTGACCGTCCGAGGAGTTTCCTCTGTCTAACCTGCTGCCCTTTCTCTTGTTGATCTCACCGTGCCGTGGTTGATGTGTACTCATTGACTCGTTGGTAGACATGTTGCCATGCGGCGCACATCAAAGATAAAGATTTGAAAGAGCTAGAATTGCAAGAACTAACAAGAACTAACACCCCAAGTATAGGCGTGAGTAATTAAATGTAAAGGTTTCTGTGAGTTATGAATATAGTTAGGAATATTGGTATGAACTGTCAACACTGTAGGTGATTGTGATATGTCAAGCGACATGTTTGTTTAATTATAGTCATGGTTGGTACGGCAGTGTGAGCAGGGATGAGGGACTGTGTGATAGTATGATTTTCCCGCAGGTCATCTGACTCACGGGATGCTGCCCGAATATAAATCCTCAGCTAGAAATTGAAACACTCTGTCAGTGTTATCTATATCACGGTTTAACAGTTAAGTTGCAGAGTTCGAATTTGTTGTTTTGAGAAGAAAAACTCTAGACAATCAGAGCCAAGTTTTGCTAAGGAAAAACCGCTAAAGATATAGAATAAAAGGAGCATTACTTCTTGGCAATTGTGGAACATTTACCTATAAGTAGATCTGAATCAATGAGCTCACAATTGCAATGAACAATCTTGACTTACAATGTAGCCCCCTTTCCTACCGTAATGGACTTGTACAAGTTCTGAGCGCGTATACTCACAGTTAAGATTGAGACCGCCAAGACAGCCTACGATAAAATATATCTAACTGTAGTGTCACGCCAAGTGGCGGAGATTGCTGTAGATTCTTTGCCGTATACTGTCTATGCCAGTGGTACTCAACCGGTGTGGAATTCCCCCAGCCCCCCACCCCCAGGTGGGAATTTTACCGTTTCCATGGGATCAATTAAGATTATTTCAAGAGTGCATTAATACAAGAACCAGTTACTTTTTATTGTTTGTCCCTCAAAATTTTACGGTTCTGTACTTTGCACCCTAATGAAATTCGTTTTATAATATAAGTAGACCCGCAAATTTATGTAAATGTCTAGACGTGTTCTAGTATGTGTTATTAAATGTAGCTTCCTATTTTTATGTATACCGTGTAAGTGTGGAGGGGGGAAAATAGGAAGGAAATTCGAAAGGGAGGCGGATGGCGTTCTGAACTTATGGTAAAGGGAGGCATGGGCCAAAAAAGGTTGTGAACCACTGATCTATGCAATGGCGGTCACTGGTGTGACGTATCAGGTCTGCACAAGACACCTTTGCATTACCCTTACTAATGAGAATTACAAGGTACGCGCGAGTACCTGCCAAAAATGATGGATAAATCAACAACAGTTAAGCAAGAACGGTTAAGCAGAAAATTGTTCAGACATTTCACTCTTTAAGTAAACTAATATTGTGCACGATATTGTACAATAAGAAAACTTATGTATTCATTTATACAAGATAATAAAAAATCAATAATACGATTGTTAGATTGCATAATAGCCAGAGAGCTGCCATGAAAACAGGGAAGTGACATGTTGTAAATATTTTTGAGTATCAAATAATCATAGTATTTCTTATATGAATACATATCTATTGTTATCTCCTGTTCTGGCCTTAATAAGGATATATATTATATGGATCCCCCCCCCCTCTTCAACAATTGCCCCATTTCCTGTAGTACAGTGTTTTCACACATTATTTTAACAATATGCGCATGATTACGTAAACAGACATAGACAACACTTTATTAATGTACAATGAGACATATATGTTGAAAAAAATATGCATGATCATCATCATGTGCCATATATTCTCCGAAGTCGGAGAGTATCTGCCTGCACGGCGAGGAACCACCAGTCTACACACCAATACGCCAGACATGCAACAACAGATACTCACGCAAACCTCAGGTCGGTATGACATCACACTGATGTTGGACAACAGGATGTCTTCATCCGACATACAGGACTTCACGCTGGAGTTCACAGCCAGTAAACGCAAGCAAGAATGTGTCATATGAAATAAGTAGGCGATGATGCACACGCTTATCGGCAAAGTACATGAGCATATGTTTTCAAGCGAGTCAGTGAGTGCACAGCAAGAGATCAACAAGACAAAGGACAGCAGCTAGACAGAGGCATCGCCTAGAAGGGTCAGGTCGAAGATTGTGTTGTAGGTTTTTCTTGTTTTTTTTTTTTTTTTACTCATCCGAGGTTGTTCTTTACTATTGGTACCATTTGTAAAATGAGTGGGTTTTCTTCATTGTGTCCTGTTCCCATCTCGTCTTCTGATTTATCACCTAACTTCCAATAATGCGATAAACCATGTGTATTTACAAGGTGTAATGTGCGTGTATATTTGTTTTGTATGAAAAAACGTTTAAAAACTTGTTGTCAGGCATGTGAAAGGCAAACAATTCTAGACATTCTGCAATTTTGATTATGATCGAATGCAGGTAACGTGATCTCTCTCTCTCTCTCTCTCTCTCTCTCTCTCTCTCTCTCTCTCTCTCTCTCTCTCTCTCTCTCTCTCTCTCTCTCTCTCTCTCTCTCTCTCTCTCGCTCTCTGTCGCACGCGGGCAGTAAAACACCACACATGCCTGAGTTGTTTTGTTTTCTTTTAATGTACTTTGTTGGATGGGACGTATGTGCGATGTTTGCCATGTTTCATGTATGATGCCTTAAGTGATACTTTTAGACTTTAATGTAACTACGTGTGCATGAAAAGAAAAGGGGAACGGGTGGAAGAGAAACATATGCAAGAAGTTCGTATGTACATGCACTATATCATGGGTGTTATAATATCACAAATGTATATGAATGTATTTGTTTTATGCGCACATGTGTCACTTAACGCAAAGAAACTCCAACGTTCTGTGATGTGTGTGTGTGTGTGTGTGTGTGTATATATATATATATATATATATATACATATATATATATATATATATATATATATATATATATATATATATATATATATATATATATATATCCAATTTAGCAAAGTAAAATGCAACAAGTATATATGTTATTTACTTTAGCGAGCACGGGCGCGCGCGCGTGTGAGAGAGAGAGAGAGAGAGAGAGCGAGAGTGTGAGAGAGAGAGAGAGAGTGAGAGAGATAGAAATAGAGATAGAGACAGACAGACAGACAGACAGACAGACAGACAGACAGAAAGATAGATAGATAGATAGATAGATAGATAGATAGATAGATAGATAGATAGATAGATAGATAGATAGATAGATAGATAGATAGATAGATAGATAGATAGATAGATAGATAGATAGATAGATAGATAGATAGATAGATAGATAGATAGATAGATAGATAGATAGACAGCAGCGGCTTGAACGTGTGGTATCTTCTTTCATAATCTTAATAAGGATAGGGAACTAAACTTCGGTCCATATAGAACCACCACTATACTACTAGTTAAGCGGGAAAGGGGGTTGACTAAAATAACCACGGAGTGACCAAAACCTAGGGCGTAGAGGGCGGGCACTACCGACCCGTATAAGCCAAAGGAGGCTATTAAGTAGGGCACCGAAGATGGGTCCCGAGGGCATTGCGTATGAACAATCGCCACGTCCTCCTACACATATTAAAGGAGAGGGGGGAACACACATGATTACTCACAGACACGCACACACAATAGAGTTGTCGTGAGAAAGGCGGGGTTGGTAAGTGAGAGGGAAGCCAGGAAACGAATGTGCCCAGTACCAATAAAAGCATGGCATGAGAGAAGAGAGTGAATCTTGTATGAAGATGTGCATAGGGTCAAACGACACGACATATACAAGCTGGAGACCTCGTCTAGGAAAGACGCTGCCAATCCAGGGACCTCTTAACAGGTCCGGCCAATTCACTTAGGTCTCCTCTTTAGTCTATTATATATATATATATATATATATATATATATATATATATATATATATATATATATATATATATATATATATATATATATATATATATATATGCACTTTATGCCAACTGATATGCTGAGGCCATTAGGAGTCTCCATCGCGGCTGTACCTGAAGTTTAAGCAAGAGGCTCTCACCAATGTTTGTCTTCTTCAGGGTCCTTCTTTTGGAAGTGAAGGGAGCAGAAAGTACCGGCAGGGCCACAACGCATAACACTATATTCCATTGAAGATGGACGGTCAAGTTATTGGCCATACCATGCATACCTCCAGGGGATAGAGACACGAGTATTCCTGAACGAGTGACAATCATCAGTGCTAGCTCAACGCAAGTCATCTCGTCGACATAGGGTCGAGCGATCTTATATTTTTGGCGGGACATAACCAATTTCTTTCTGTCATCACCATCCTTGTCAGCGGCCGTGAAAGGCACATACCCATTCCATATTCACGAACTGTTCCCCTTGTGTCAATTCTTACCCAACAGTGTGCCAGGTGAATCAATGTGGCTCCGAAGCACAATAGACTGAATATGCAGAGATGTCCATAAAACCCGGAAGCCATGTTCTACAGCGGCCCGTTGTTCTCACCACTTACCTGGAAGGAAGGACCTGATGTCACACTTGGTGAGGCTGATGTTGACTGAACGGACAGTATCTTAAGCCTCGGGTCTCTGATGACAAGAAATAAGAGGCTCTGTAGCCTGGACTGAAAATTTTACCCTTGTTTGTTTGTAGAGAACTATCTGGTTCAACTGTCTTGATCACTTCCTGTACTGTCCTTTATTAAGTTATTAAATTGAAGTTATATGCTACTATGACGATGGTGATGTTATCTGTTGTCAGCCAGAAAGACACCTTAGGGAGTAGGTCCTGGGGTCAAAAGAGAGAGTGACAGTGAGCCCGGGGAACAGAGGAGGGTTGGCAGACAAAGACCTATCCCAGCCAGGGCTAAAGAATAATAGGGTAGTATTTTGACTGGGGTATTTGGAACCCTCCACGTAACTTATTACAATAGTGTTCCAATAGTGAATTTGCAGCCTTTTTTCCTGTAAGCAAGGCATTTCCTTGTTTAATTATTATTTGTTTGTTTCTAGGTCCTTCGTTGTTCATGACTTTCACTATATTTAATAGTTTGTTTCCATCCCTGTCAAAATGCACGTTTTCTGTGTTTTTCCCTCCAATTTTATTGAGATGGCTTTGAGAGAGATGTTCGCTTCTATTGTTTGTTATCTCTCTGCTGTCGTCCTGGCATCTTCAACTTTGTCCTCCAAAATTTGTAGTTCTTCAGTCCAGTATGGTTTGTAATTTTTCCTCGCTCCTCTTGGAAGAGACTCAGTGGCCGCCTGTATTATTGCTCTGTTTAGACTTTCCACCATTTGCTTCATGTTGCCATATCGTGTATTTATGTTTTCAAAATATTTGTCTGTTAGTATGGCAAATCTGTTCCAATCTGCTCGTTTGTAATTCCAGCGGGGCAAAGGCTTTTTCTCCTGTGGAACATACTCCATATTCATTACAAGCTTGATTAGTCTGTGATCACTACCTGCTAATTGATCAAGCACATGGCGATCAATTTTGTGGAGGATGTCTCCTGTGCAGAAAGCTAAGTCTGGAGTAGAGGTGAGTAATCCATCTTCTGAAGTAGAAGCTCGGTGTGTCATCCGCTTTGTTGATTAGATGGAGATTTGAGTATATTTCCCAGTCCTCCACTTCATCACCTCTTCTGTCAGTATCTGGGTACCCCCATCTTTCTGAACGGCTATTAAAGTCTCCGAAAATAATGCAATTTGTGTCAGTTATTTTCATGTTTGCGAATGTAAGATCCTTATCTGCCGGGCTATACAGATTGTAAATTCTTATTTTCACATCCTTTATAATTATGTCAACACCTATAAATTTTGTTTGGTTGTAAGAGATCACAGATACTTCGCTGCAAGGTATTGTATTTCGTGTAAGTATTAGAACTCCTCTTTTGTGTCCTTTGCGGTCGAAACGTATGGCCTGATATCCTCTGACTGAGAATTTTGATTGGCGTTGAGGTGTGTCTCTTGAATGCATGCCACATCTATTCTATCTTTATGAAGACGATTTGTTAAGGAGACTTTCTTGTTATAAACTCCTTCGGCATTCCACTGTAGTATGTTGAGTGTCTGGGGTGTTTGGTCAATAGCTCTTAACCTACTCCTCTGTGCCTTCTCCACAGCACAGGGGAAGGTGACCACCAGTAGTCATGGGTGGACCCCCTCGAAGGGGTCCGTCACTATCACCACCTGATGGGACTTCGCGGGATTAGCAACATAACGATTAATTTTCTTCTGTGGCATCATGAAATGATAAAGTTACGTTGCATTGCTTTATCAACCCTGTGGCACAGTACATCCGATTTCGACAAGCATTTTTCGGGATGCTTTCCCTAGCCTTTGACTGTCCCCAGTCTACCTACAAGGCAGCAGGTTTGTGTGTCTCTTCGTCTGGTCCCTCTCCCTTGACCTGTCCTACATGGGTGACCCTAGCAGTAGCTGTGCTACCGTAGGCATAGCTCTTGGGGTCATTGGAACGCTAAAGCCCCTCTACCTCGACACGGTGGATACACAGCAGAGGGGGGGGGGGCTCATTTAATTTGTTGATACATATTGGTGTGCGCGCACACACACACACACACACATCCCCACACAGACGCATACATATGTTACTGCCAACGACACAGACACACATCCACAATGTAGTTCATGTTGCAAATTCAAATATAATAATGGGAAAATTAATAATAATAGTAGCAGTAATAATAATAATAATAATAATAATAATAATAATAATAATAATAATTGTAAGATAATTAATACCGTCAATAAACACATTTACAATTGTGGAAGCCTTTGTTCAAAACAAGTTATTTACATCTTCTGTAATATGTTCTGTCTTCAGGCAAATCTCTTACGGGATTTGCACTTGTGGTGCTAAGATTGGAATGTTTGAGACATTTTGTTGATAAAGTTGTTGGACAATTTCTTTGTTGGTTGTTCTGTAATTGTATAATGCTTTCTTTCTTAATGTCCATGCACAATTTCTGTACTCTGCCAATAGAACAAGTAGCTTCGTGTGATGTCTTGTGTGGAGTAAGGAATGGAATTTATCATGATTGCTTTGTAAACATATGTTCTTTGTTTCGTATGAGTGTTTAGGATGTTTTGCAGGAGATTTCTTTTTGGCATGATTGTGTTGCATTCGTAATAGGTGTGCTCTGCTGATTCTTGGACGTTCCCTCTACAAAGCTGACTCTGTAGTATTTGTTAAATTATTTTTTGCTGTTCTCTCACTGTTGGGGTCATTCTGTAAACAAGCCTATCTGTAATTTCCTTTGCTTTTGAGGTAATCTAATTGTTGTGAATATTAGAGAATGTTTCGGTTTAAGCTTTTATGAAATATCTATGTCCCCTTTTAATTCTGAGATGTACTGGAGTTGCCTGCAGTTTACCTAAATGCTTGTAAATTGTGTGTGTTTTCTTGTGTAGTAATTGTTCGCGTCTTTTAATGGCTCAAATACATGTTTTGTAAAACATTGGGAGAGGGCCAAGGTAATGTGAGGATGTATTCCTAATATGTTTGAAATACAATAGCCTAATTCCAATATACTAGTGTGCTAAACGGTGTTTTTCTGGGTGTTGTAGGATTTCACCTATTTGTTTGGTCCTAAGTGCTTGTATTTTTGTTGTTATATCTTGGAGGGCAATACTTCCATCTTTTTTGTCTTGCATGAATGTAGTATGTTTGATACTGTTGATGGGCAGCCAAACACAAAGAGTCAGATCTCTTTGTTTATATTTGTGACAGTCTGACGTGGGGGCTCTAAGACTGTGCACAGATATAGTATTTTTGGAATTGCATATGTATTAACAATGGTACTTTTACCAAATATGGTGGTTGTTGTGTCTTTGTATCTCTGTATCATGTCTGTTATTTTCTTCTCTAGATTTTGCTACGTGTCTTTGTGTGTATGATTTGGCTGACATGGGAAGAATATTCCGTACAACTTTATAATATTGTTTGACATTAAGTCAAATGGAAAATCCACCTTATTTTTCCATTTGTCTAAGCCCATTATAGTAGATTTTTGGTCGTTTAATTTCTTTCCCCTCTCCCTTTGCCGAAAAACGAGAATGTTTCCAAAATAATCCGCACAGATCTTTAAGTTGTCGGAAAGAAAATGGTATCGTCAGCATAAGCACGCAGCTTTTGTTCACCCTTCCCTGGTATGAACGTACCCCTGACATTGTCGTCCTGTTGCATCTTTTCTAGAAGTGGCTCTAGAGCGACAACGCGCAGTAATGGGGACAAGGGACATCCCTGCCTCACTGACCTAGTCAACCTAAAAGAAATGGTGAGGGTATGGTTTAATAGAAAACGACTTTCTGGTTTTAAATATAAAATTTGGATCCACGTCCGAAAATAATTTCCCACGTTGCAGTGTGAGAGAGTTTTGTGGAGGTATGAAATATTCTGTCGAATACTTTTTCTTGATCTAAATAGAGAATTGAGGTATGACAGTTTTTCAGATGTGTGTAGTTGATGATGTCCTTTATGAAGTGTGTGTGTTACTGGATATTCCGGTGTTGTACACTATATTGCTGGTCTTCATGAATGAGAGTTGCCATTGCTGGTTTCAACTTATTCGTCAAAGCCTTTCCTAATATCTTGTAGTCTACGTTTAAAAGCGATATCGGTCTGTAACTCTTTAAAAGTGTCTTGTCGGTGTTCTCCTTCGGAATAAGAGTGATGTAAGACGTGTTGAAACTGGATGGGAGTTCTTGTTTGTTGAAAGATTCAGAGAATACTGTTAGTAAAAGGGGACATAGAAGAGGAAAGAAAAAGTGACATAATTCAGCGGTAATACCATCAGGGCCTGGCGATTTGCCATTCTGCATTCCGTGAACCGTTTGTGTTATATCTGTTAGTGTTAATTCAGTATCTAGTGTTAGTTTCTGTTCCTCTGTGAGTTGTTTTGTGAATTTCATAAACTGTTCTTGTGCGTGCGCCTTTGTGTTTTCCTCTGTGTAAAGATTCTTATAATAATCTTCAAAGGCTAAGGCTGTTTGTTGTGACTCGACTTGTATATTTCCTTCCCTGTCAATTAACTGGCCTATCTGTCTGCCGTGCTGTATATTTTGTTCTATAGCTAGGTATTGTTTGCTCGGTATCTCTCGTGTTATAGATTGTAACTTTGTTCGAAGTAAATCCCCCTGAAATCGATAATGTCTGTGGGGATCTAATTCTTCCTGTAATGCTATGATGTGTGGAGAATGTTTGTCTGTTTGTAGTAAGAGCTTAATTGCATTTTCCTGAAGCCGCGTGACACGACACGGCTCTACAACATTTCCGGCTGACGCAACGACAAGAAACCCCCCTCCACAGCTGGAGCATCAAGGGTAATTCTCCCCGGCAAAAATTTAGCGCGCATTTTGCCCCGGAGATTCAGTTCTGGAGTGGTCTCGGCAGACGACGGCCGCACTGACACCAAGCAGAGAGGGGTAATGTGATCGTCCCCCTCACACCATCTCCAGTCAGGAATGTGTTGTGAGTGACCAGCGCTGACTAAGTGGTGTCACATATATTAATTCAGGTGCATAGACCCGTGAAAAAGCGAGACAGTGAAGAGAGCTTGCAGAATATGGCTCGCAGAAACATTACTGCTTGAATACTGATGCACGATGGTTGAGGTACGTGGGCAAATCGAGGCGCTTGCTTTTATTAAACAACATAAGAGATTTGGGTCATAACTAGTCCCACATTTATTAATTACCTGAGGTTTAGTAACAGCTATTTAGAATAGTTGTTGAAGTTAAGACATAAATAATACAATGATATTGGGCGGCAGGTAGATTTGAGAACGAAATCTCCCTGAACCAGCAGACAGCTCAATTCTATTAATAGATGGCCCATTGGTTTTTTACTGCTAGCATTACCAGGCAACCAAAAGGGAAAATGTAAACAAAGGCCAAGATTGATTGATTGATTTAGGAACCGACATCACAGCATTAGGGACATTCCCATAAGCGCTCCGTCCCCATCCTCAGCAGCCAGCGAAGAGTTCCAACACTAATAGTTCCAGTAGCAATCTGATTATATGTCCGTCTCGCCTTTCCTCTGAGCGTCGAGCGTCGGCCAGATCCCCTCGTCACACCTCGCTGTCTCATTCTTACCAGACTATGGTGATCCATCTGCTCCTCCGAGGTGTACACGTGCTCCCACAAGGCCGCAACCACGTCTGCCTTGTCATGCATTAATACTCCCCCAAGTTTTCCCGAGCCAGCCAATCTGTCCGCCTGTTCATTCCCCAGCACACCGGCATGCCCAGGAGAAAAGATCCAGGTGATGCTTGCTACCCGTGACCTCCGAAGCGAAAGGCCAAGATTAGTGTTTTAGCTAAAATAAGAAGTTCCTGTTAGGTGTAAGTAACATCTACATGTACAGGAATATGTGTTGATGTAGTTTAATAATTAATGGCCAGCTGGGTTCTCTTAAAACGGGGTGAATCAGGTGTTAATGCCGCCACGAGCAGCAGCATTGTTCTGGGCACATAGATAATGGATTGTTGTTGTGACTGCATTTCAAATGCCATTTGTTACCCTCATCATGTAATTAATCATGTATGTCTCACTGGTACCCTTGAATGGTAGCAGCATTGGTGCTAAGTAGATAACACATTATGAGCATCCAGAGGCGTGCTATACATTCCTTTATGTGGTCTGTGGGTTTAGTATGGTGCTGCTATTGGAATCCTGTGTTAATGGGAAATTGTGTTGTGTTTGTAATCCCATTGAGTCAGGCACAGCACATGTCTGACTTACAGTCGGTGCAGATGTAGAACTGGTGGTTTTGTTGTCCTGTTGAGGCTGTGCATACAGCATGTGACTGGCTGTTGTGTCCTGGCTGTTACATGCTTCATGATGTTGTCTTGTCACTTGATGGTTGTCATTACAGAGGTGTGTTATTTGTGATATGTGGATCTAGCTAAAGCTGAGATGTGATGTCCAACTGTCTTCAGTGTATGTGGCTGGCGCAGGGCTCAACTGGTCAGTGTACATATGTGACAAGACTGTGTCTGAATGAACAGCAGGAGAGTGTATATGTAAATTATTAATTCATATGCAGTTGTTTTATAAATTTTTCGGATGGCTGTGTGAAGTGCACCAAACTGGGATCTTCCCAGCCAACGCAAGTTAGCGAGGCAGGCGTTTCGAGAATGTAACCGCATCATGCAGCTAGGGTCGTGGTTTGAAAGGGCAAAAGAGCGAATTTGTACGACCGTTCGAAATGGTCTCGATAAGCGCCCACTCTCTCTCTCTCTCTCTCTCTCTCTCTCTCTCTCTCTCTCTCTCTCTCTCTCTCTCTCTCTCTCTCTCTCTCTCTCTCTCTCTCTTGATGAGTATCTGGCCTGCAGAAAGTAAGCTGGTATAGCTTTTCGGTCAGTCCTGCCGGTGTAGCTTGAAAGCTCGTCGGTAGGCGTCCAGTGGTGTTGCATGTATGACCTTGACCGGGTGGGCTCGCTTTAGCGATGCTACTCTTGGCTTGTGTGTGCGTGAATAGTCCGTCTGTCCGATAGATATCTGGTGCTGCCGCCAGCGTCTGCAGCCTACCTTGTGCCAGACGTATAGGTTACCCATTCCTCTGGAAAACACAAGAATAGGCCGAGAGAGGGAACATGTCGTTTGTGCACGACATGTTTCTCTAAAGCTCTGCCCAGGCATTGTGATGGAATTTTGGCCAAATTCCAAATCACATACTTTGGTCTGTCAAGACTGCAAGGTGCCACTCACATATTTATCCAACTAGAGGGTTTGCCTTATTGCATCTATATTTGATCTCATTTACTGATTTCTCACCTACCTTCCAATAATGTGATGCTGATATGTGGGACATTTACCTATATGTAGATCTGAAGCAATGAGCTCGCAATTACAATGACCAGTCTTGACTCACAATGAAGCTCTCTTGCCTACCCTAATACAGCTATAAAAGTTCTGAGCTCGTAAACTCAGAGTTAAGAGTGAGAGCATCAAGACAGTCTGCGATAATATATATCTAACTGTAGTGCCACGCCAAGTGGCAGAGCTTGTCTTGGATTCTTTGTCGTATACTTTTTACACAATGATGGTCATTGGTGTGATGTATTCAGCCTGCAAATGACACCTTTTTCATTACCCTCACTACTTACAATTACAAGATTCTTACCTTTTAACTTTTTAGGGCATTACTAAGACTTCTTATTACCACTACCATGAACTATTTGTTCTTCTGGCACCATATCCATTGGCCGTTCATTATCACTGTTATCTTTCTCCATATGTGAGCCATTTTCAGCTGCCCAACGCCTATCTTCTGTTGTCACATGTGACAATTTATCAGCTGCCTTTCATGATCATGTCTCCTTAAAGAAGTTGGTGATGTTTTCATAAAATGTTAAACTGGCCAATGTACCTATCAATAACTTAATATCTCCGACTACAGCAGCCTAGGCCATCACAAGTATACAGATGTTGTCAATAAGCTGGTCAAACCCAGAGGAAGCTGGGATGTCCGGAGCAGCATTGAATGTGTCCAGCACCAAGTAACCCAAGTGACGTTTGCTTCTCTTGTTAATCTCCCTTTCAAACTGTTGGCCTACTTTAGGACTGAACACAACCAAGTCTTCGACGACCTACATGCTGGGGTACCCATTCACAACGAGGTAGCGATCCCCGACAACATTCACACTGTTCACATCCAACAGTGCACCTGCCAAAAATGATGTTATGAACTAATAGGGCAGAGTCCAGTTAAGCAGATAATTGTTCCGTTCATTCACTCTTTAAGTAAAGTTATATTGTCTACGATATTATACAATTTCAAATACAATTTAGAGATTAATACAAAACAGTAAAACTCAAATAAAAAAGATTGCTTGATTACATAATTTCTAGATGCCTTCCACGAAAAGAGGTAAGTAAAATATGACAAATATGTTTGCAAATTAAATAATCACCGTATTTGTTACATGAATAAATAGCTTTAGTTATTTTCCGCGCTGACCTTTATTTGGATTAAGATTATATTTGTTTCCCCTTATAGTGTAATTTCCTGTATTACATTGGTAGTTGCAATCGGGTGTAGTTGTGGTGAAAATATGAATAGTTAGGAATACAACTGTAGGAAAGGACCGGTCAACATTGGGTACGACCGTCTGTCCGTGCTAATGTCAAAGTTTACGGCAGATACAACACTAACTTGCAGAGTACAATTACTAGGTACACCTGCCAAACGTCATGGATGTTATTTCAATAAAATCTGTGCCGTTAAGTTGATGTTTGTTCACACCTATCACTATTAAAGTAAACTGATATTGCGTACGATATTATATAATAAGAAATGCCAAGTACGGATCAGTATAAGGTTGCCAAAAAAAAAAAAAAGGATTGTTTGATTTCATAATAGCCGGAGATCTTCAATGAAATGAGGCAAGTAAAATGTTATACATATTTTAATTAACATTACATAAGCACCGTAGGTTTTATATAAATACATAGCTATTGTTAGCCGGTCTCCCTGGCCTAGAGTTAGCGACTTGCTCTGTAATCCGGTTCATCCACGCGAGCAAACGCAGCTGTGCGAGAATCGGTAGCGGTTCTCGTCGCGCTCGTTACTTACGGAATATGTGAGCCGGCTGCTCAGACAGCAATGTCGCACTACTGAGCGTAATCGTGCCATGAAATCAACAACAGCGGTAAAATGCTGGTGTTGACAGCAATGTCCTGTAATAGGATATTCGGATAAACAAAACAACAACAACAAACAAGCTATCGTTATCTCCCTTGCTGGCCGCTTTAATATGTATTTAGATTAATTATTTCCTCCTTTGCCTCATTTCCTTTAGTACATTGTTTTTAAACTTAATTGTAATTTTACGCTTATTATTGCGAAAACAAAAGTAGGTAACACAATGTTTGTAAACAATGAGACTACTGTTTTGAAATATAGCATCATCAGCATCATCATCAAATAACGTGGACGATCATACACGCGCTTATCGGGCAAAGTACATGAGCAAATGTCTACCAGCGAGTCAATGAGTGCACATCATCCACTGCACGGCGAGATCAAGAAGAGAAAGGGCAACAGATTCATTTATCCATTCATTTATTCATTCATTTATTCAATAGTATGTCCTTTGCAGAACCTCGCTCCTCTAACAACCTTACGGAAATACTCTCGATCATAAGCAAGAAGTCCCGAATCCGATACACGCATCTGGAGAACATCCGTCACATCCTGCACCCATCTGAAAGGGTCAGGTCTAAGATTGTGTTGTAGAGTTCTTATGTTTCAGTACCTACTTGTATGTGCATGTTCTGTAATATTGGTCCCAATTTTCTAATGATTGGGTTTGGAATATTGCCTTCTATTTTCGATCTCAACATCTAATTTCTCACCTATCTTCCAATAATGTAATGCTAATATGTGGAACATTCACATACAAGACGATCTGAAGCTATGAGCTCACAATTACAATTACCAATCTTGACTCACAATGTAGCCCTCTTCCCTACCCTAATAAACGTGTAGATGTTCTGAGCGCGTACACTCGCAGTTAAAAATGAGAGCATAAAGATAGTCTACGATCAAATATATCTAACTTTAGTGTAACGCCAAGTGGCGGAGATTGTTGTGGATTCGTTGCCGTATATTTTCTACGCAATGATGGTCACTGCTGTGAGTATCTGGCGTCTTTTCATTACCCACATCAGGTTCAATTTATATTTTAGTGCCTTTCTGATCATTATTGTCAACCAAGGCCAGTCTGCAAGTGTTTTTGAATTTGTGATTCGGGTTTACAGTTGGGATGACCGTCAATGCACCCTATACATCCATACTTTGATCTTAGTGCCATGTAGGCAAGAGACAATGCTTTATAATAAGATACGGAAATTGTGGCAAACAGGACAAGAAGAGTTAACCAACAAGCAGCATAATACGCAAGTTGCTAGATGACGTCACCGCGTACTACGTCACTAAAGTTAGTCAAGTTTTGGGATGATCAGGGAGTGGACGCATAAATAACAACACTGAACCATGCACTGCAAATATCCAGCAGTAAGACATAGCGAACATGCCATCTAGTAATCAAGGAAGATAAGGAAGAGAGGCATAGTCTGCATTACAGAGGACTATCGGAAGATGAAGGTGTGATACAAAGAAAGTGAGGAAAACATACGACATCAGAAATTACCGGTCGCTGGTAAAATAGAGGTCATGGCGTCAAAACACACAGAGCTCGGAGTAAGTACAACGATTTGAATTATGGGCGTAATGTAATTACAGAACGAAAATTCACTCATCATTGAAGAACGTATTAGAATTGAATCGGACTTAACAGTGAATACTAAATATTTACACATGTTTATTAATTATTGTTCCCGCCCCTCCCATTAACATGGGAACGGTGACGTTGTTCGACTGTAGGGACGATTGCCACCAATAAAAGATTTAAATTGATGAGGAACGCCAGCGTTGATGGACTCATTTCGTTTATATTTATTCTGGCTCCTGTTGAGCTGTGATGTTGTTGCATTAACCAGACAGCGAGCGTGATACAAGAGAGAAACAGCATAGCACTTAGCCCCCCCCCCCCCCCACTAGTTACAATTAATGGCTGATCACAAGAGCCGCCCCATCAGCCCCCCCCCCTCCCTCCTCACGTCCCTGTGTGGAATTATGTTGGTCTCTGCGTGTGGCCCTGACAAGATAAGTGCAGTTATATATATATATATATATATATATATATATATATATATATATATATATATATATATATATATATATATATATATATATATTGTTTATACTTAATTTATTTGTACTCCACAAAGATCGTGTCTCTGGTTCATAAAATATAAGTATACACAATCAGTTATAGAAATGAATTTACATTCCGGTCCAATTGCGGCTTTCGGGCAGCACCGCAAGTCTCAGCAGCTGTAGCCCTAACAATAAATTTCTCAATCACAATGATCCCCTGCTATTCTAGTTAAAATTGGAATAAGTCAAAAATATACAGCACAAAATAAATCGGGAGAGTTGATTATTGATGACTTAGAATGTAATTATATAAACTAATAAAAATCTCCTGGTAAATGAAAATTCGCAAATCAGCACGCGCTGGACTGATGATGAGGCTGATCTTGACGAGAATGAAGCAGTATTCACTTGATCACATCAAACTGTCTCTTCCTTCAGACCATCAACGAAGAGTAGACAACAGGAACGTCGTTGATATCTCCCCTGGTGTCCCCCATGTAACCATGGCCATGCAACCATCTGGGTGGCAGGACTCTCCAGTGTAGACAACTCCCTCTGGTGTCCCCCATTTAACCATGGCCATGCAACCATCTGGGTGGCAGGACTCTCCAGTGTAGACAACTCCCTCTGGTGTCCCCCATTTAACCATGGCAATGCAACCATCTGGGTGGCAGCACTCTCCAGTGTAGATATCTCCCCCTGGTGTCCCCCGTGTAACCATGGCCATGCAACCATATGGGTGGCAGGACTCTCCCCCTGGTGTCCCACATTTAACCATGGCCATGCAACCATCTGGGTGGCAGGACTCTCCCCCTGGTGTCCCACATTTAACCATGGCCATGCAACCATCTGGGTGGCAGGACTCTCCCCCTGGTGTCCCACATTTAACCATGGCCATGCAACCATCTGGGTGGCAGGACTCTCCCCCTGGTGTCCCCCATTTAACCATGGCCATGCAACCATCTGGGTGGCAGGACTCTCCAGTGTAGACATCTCCCCCTGGTGTCCCCCCATGTAACCATGGCCATGCAACCATCTGGGTGGCAGCACTCTCCAGTGTAGACATCTCCCCCTGGTGTCCCCCATGTAACCATGGCCATGCAACCATCTGGGGTGGCAGCACTCTCCAGTGTAGACATCTCCCCCTGGTGTCCCCCATTTAACCATGGCCATGCAACCATCTGGGTGGCAGGACTCTCCAGTGTAGACATCTCCCCCTGGTGTCCCCCATTTAACCATGGCCATGCAACCATCTGGGTGGCAGGACTCTCCAGTGTAGACATCTCCCCCTGGTGTCCCCCATTAAACCATGGCAATACAACCATCTGGGTGGCAGGACTCTCCAGTGTAGACATCTCCCCCTGGTGTCCCCCCATTTAACCATGGCCATACAACCATCTGGGTGGCAGGACTCTCCAGTGTAGACATCTCCCCCTGGTGTCCCCCCATGTAACCATGGGCCATGAAACCATCTGGGTGGCAGGACTCTCCAATGTAGACATCTCCCCCTGGTGTCCCCCATTTAACCATGGCCATGCAACCATCTGGGTGGCAGGACTCTCCAGTGTAGATATCTCCCCCTGGTGTCCCCCATTTAACCATGGCCATGCAACCATCTGGGTGGCAGGACTCTCCCCCTGGTGTCCCATATTTAACCATGGCCATGCAACCATCTGGATGGCAGGACTCTCCAGTGTAGACATCTTTCCCTGGTGTCCCCCATTTAACCATGGTCATGAAACCATCTGTGTGGCAGGACTTTCCCCCTGGTAACCCCCTCCCCCTATGTAACCATGGCCATGCAACCATCTGTGTGGCAGGACTCTCCAGTGTAGCAGTTATAGTTGATGAAGTCGGCTAAGACAGTGTTTTTGTATTTCAGTACACCAGACTGCAATATCCAAGTCAGTGGTCTTCGCTGTCTCTAATGCCTCTACCTTCTGAAGACACTCTTCGAAATACACCATGAATTCCTCCCTTGTGCCGAAGCTAGTTTTCTGCAGTCTGTGATCAAGAATAACATCAGTGCCAGAATCCTCTGCTCCTTCTATCTGTTCATCGGAATTGGCATTACGCCAATCGTATAATCTCATCAAACTTATCTAATCGAGACACTTACTTGTCTGTAATCCAATAGAAAACACCCACATCTCCAAAAGGGTAAGTGTCTGCGAAGATGTCACCACCTGTTTCCGCAACATCTGCAGATGCTACACCAAAATTCCCAGTACAATTACAAGGTACTCACGTGTACCTGCCAAAAATGATAACAAAAACTGCATCAATACCTAAACGATTAAGCAGTTAATTGTTCCGACCTACCAATATTTAATGAAAGTATTATGGTTTACAATATTTACAAATGTTAAATGTCATGTAAGGAATAATACAATATTGTAAAACAAAAATAAAAATATTTTTGATTGCATAACTGTCGGAGAATTTTCAAGGAAATAGGCAAGCAAAATGTGACAAATATGTTTATAAATTAAATATTCACGGTATGTGTTGTAAGAATAAATAGATATGGATATCTCCCGTGCTGGCCAATAATATGTATATAGATTATATTTATTTCCCCTCATTGCCGCAATTCGTGTATTACAGTGTTTTCAAACTTCATTTTAATTTTGGCATGTACAATATTGCAAAATTGAAAATAGACACCAAAATGTTAGTGAGTAGTTAGATGAATATTCTGGAAAACAAAAATGATATCATCATCAACATGTGTCTTGTCAAATGTCGCCGATCATGCGCACGTATATCGACAAAGTACATGAGCACATGTCAACCATCGAATTAATGAGTGCACATCATCCACTGCACGGTGGGATCAAGGAGAGAAAGGAAGCAGGTTAGATAAAGGACACTCCTGGGAAGGTGAGGCTGAGCATTGTAATTGAGAGTGTATTTTAGGCCACGTAGTTATCTAGACAGACGGGTCTGTTGTTGGGCATAGGGGAACTCAAGGATTTTTATAGATCAGGTGGGAGGGTCAACTGTAAAGGAAGACTGCGGTGCATTCGCCTTAAAACAAGTAGTCTGATTATGGAGAACATGGCAGTAACTAACGCATTAGCCTTTCAGGGGACACATATTGTAACCCGACATGGCAGTAGCTGAATTATAATCATAACGATTATAATTGTTGTTTTGATATTTCTTCTTCTCTCAAAGTGTTCCACGTGTCCCTCAAGAATTAAAATGTCCAATCTTGACTCACAATGTAACCCTCTTCCCCACCCTAATGAACTGGTGGAAACTTTGAGTGCGTACACTCACAGTTAGGAATTGAGCATCAAGACAGTCTACGATAAAATATATCTAACTGTAGTGTCTCGCCAAGTGGCGGAGATTGCTGTACATTCGTTGCCGTATACTTTCTACGCAATGATGGCCACTGGTGTGACGTATTTGGCCTGCACATGACACCTTTTCATTACCCTCATTAGTTGCAATTTATTATATTAGGGCCTTTCGGCCCATCGTAGTCCACCTAGGCCCGTCTGCCACTGTGATATAGTGATTCGAGTTTACAGTTCGGATGATCACCTATGCGCCGTGACCAAATCAGGTGCAGATATACCCATACTGTGATCTTAGCTGCCATAAGTTACAATCTATGGGGGATCGTAGTTCACACATGGACTAGAGCCACCCCATCCGGTCCCTACGTGTCATTCAGTTGACCTCTCACCGTGGTTCTGGCATGAGCAAGTGCAGATACCACACTTTGATGAGTGCCAAAAGGCCGAGAACAATTACAAGGTACAAGCGTGTACCTGCCAAAAATACCTGATTTACACCAAATCAAACGTTACTCTTAAGCAGATAATTAATTGCTCAGATGTATCACTCTTTATATAAACCATTATTGTGTAAGATAGTGTATCTTGTAAACATATGTCATATATGGATTAATATATGACAGATAAAAGCAAATAAAAGGATTGGTTGATTGCATAATAGACGGGGAGCTACCATGAAATAAGACAAGAAACATTTCATAAATATTTTGTTAAAATGAAATAACGACCGTATTTGATATATGAATAAATAGCTATAAGTATCTCCAGTGCTGGCCTTAATATGGATTTAGATTATATTTATGTACCCTCATTGCCTCATTTGTTGCACAACAGTATTTTCAAAATTTATTTTAAGATTTTGCCCATTATTGCGAAAATGAAAATATACAACAAAATGTTAGTGAACAGCGAGACTAATATTTTGAAATATGAATTCATCATAATCATGTGCCGTTTCAAATGGCGTAAGCGATCATGCAATCCCTTGTCGGCAAAGTACATGAGCACATGTCTACCAGCGAGTTAATTAGTCGGCAGATCATCCTCATTGCACATCGAACCATTCAATCCATAAGTGCTTGGATCCCCTCCTCAGCAAATCCCGCAGTGTATAACGGCTATCGACAGCAGTTCTATGTTGGTTTATCAATCTTCTTTGCCTTCCTGCGTAGTGTTCTTGTTTGGCCACCCCTCTTTTAATTTTGCTGTTCTCGCAGTCTGGCCAAAGTAATAGATTCACAGTCATCACTTGGTTCTCGAAACACTCTTACTTCTCGTAGAGCATTCAGAATGTCAGCCTGGCATGCTCATTGAGTCTCTGAGGAAACAAGCACTAGTGGATGTATGTGTCTCGAGCTATGTCATTGCTTTGCTTACTTCCATGACTTCCATAGTCAGACTACTTGGAAATGAGGCAATGAGCGAAATTAATATTATCTAAATCCATTTTAATGCAGCCAACATGGGAGATAACCTTAGCTATTGACTCATATAACAAACACAGTGATTATTTAATTTTTAAAAATATTTGTCACATCTTAATTTCATTTTTTTCATGGAACTTTGCTTGCACTTATGCAATCAAACAAGATTTTTTATATTTGTTAACTATTATGTCTTAATCCACACACGACTTTTAAAATGGTATAATATCGTACACAATACTCTATTACTGAAAGAGTGATATGACTCTGAACAATTAGAAACGTTACTGTTGATTTGTATCTTTTCACATATTATTTATGGCAGGTGCAGGCGTGTACCTTGTATTTGAACTCGGCATTTTTGCTAGCATCAATGTGTGGCCAGCCAATAAATCAGGTGTCGTCTCCACAACGAAGATTGGCTACATTTTGCCTCCAACACTGTCAGTCTCCAACACTGTCTGTCTCCAGCCATGAGTGTCCTTTCTGTCAGGCTGGTGTTCGTCCATGTATTGATGCTATCTTCCCACTTGTATCGTTGTCTCCCTCTTGCTCTCATGCCCTCATCCTTTCCCTCCAGTATGGCTTTTATAAGAGTAGCATGTCTTTAACGTGGCCGAAACATTTCACTTACCTCCTCTTTATTTATTTCATCAAATCTCTTCATTCCCAGTTTTTCATAGAACCTCTGTATTTTATTGTTTTCTTCTTCTTCTTCTTCTTCTTCAGCGTTCCGAGCCATTGAGGTTCTTTGCTGCAGATACAATCCGTCTCTATTCGTCTCTCTGGTTGACCTTCTCTTGCCAGTCGCTGATTCCAAGTGCTTGTAGGTCTGTACATGTATTATCTCTCCACCGCCTTCTTGGTCTACCTCGGGGTCTACGGTCATTTATTTCCTGAGTGTAAGCAAGTTTTGTTTCCCTATTATCTTCCATTCTTTCTAAATGCCCGAGCCATTGTAGTCTATTAGCCTTCATCATACCAGTGATTAGCGGGGACTTAAACAAATCATAAATGTCTTTGTTACTTCTTCTTTTCCACTCTCCACTTTGTGTATCCCTAATGGGTCCAAAGATGCGTCTTAAAAGTTTGTAACAAGGCTTCGTCTCCTTTCGTTGTACTCCAGGTTTCAGAGCCATACAGCACAACTGGTCTGATCAGTGTTTTGTATATTGTGATTTTGGTGTTACGAGATAGCGCATTTGATTT
Source organism: Cepaea nemoralis (assembly GCA_014155875.1). Taxonomy (NCBI): domain Eukaryota; kingdom Metazoa; phylum Mollusca; class Gastropoda; order Stylommatophora; family Helicidae; genus Cepaea; species Cepaea nemoralis. The sequence continues at coordinate 22,071 of JACEFZ010009483.1, forward strand.
TAGTAGATGTTGTAGTGCATAGTATATCTTATTTCCAGAGTTGATTCTAGTTTGTATTTCTTCCCTTATGAGGTTGGAGCAGTTGAAGATTGTACCCAGGTATTTGTATGTTTTCGTTCTTTTAATGGTCATATTATCTACTTGTATGTGGCCAGAGTTTTTAGCCATTCCGTCTCTTGAAATTACCATTTGATTGTTTTGTTTCCATGAAATACGACATATTCGTCTGTATATCCACATCTGCAAGGCCTCTATTCGACTTTCTAGTTGATTAATCAATGCCCAGGCCTCCTCGCCATATAGTAACGTTGAATATACGTAGCATGTGAACATTCTTATTTTTAATGTGTTGTTAATCTCTCTAGATGTTAAAACTGATTTCATACCGTTGAAATCAAATTTGGCCTATTCTCTTTTTGATTTATATTTCATTTCAGTTTTTGGTTTTTGATGTTAATATCTAAGTCCCTACCATATATACCAACATCATAAAATCTTTCTACAAAGAGGCACGTTGCTGCGTAAGAAAGGAATCAGGCAACTCTGACTGGTTCTCAGTGGAAACAGGAGTGAAACAGGGTTGTGTCTTATCACCAATGCTCTTTGGAATAGCTATCGATTTTGTCATGCGCAAATGCACAAACAACACAAACATGGGTATCCGTTGGGTTGACAAAATTCTAGAAGACCAGGACTTTGCCGACGACATAGTGCTTTTGAGTTCAACGCACCCAGATGCCCAAGAGAAAATAAACCATCTCCTAAATGTTTCAGGACAAATTGGTCTCCAAATTAACACCACAAAAACAAAAATTATCGATCTTACCAACAGTTCAGACGACACAAAATTAAACAACTACGTTCTTGACAATGTCAACAGCTTCACATACCTAGGAAGCAAAATGACATCTACAGGAGACTCAATGCCAGAAATATCATCTAGAATCGCACTGGCAGCTGGTGCCTTCAATAAACTGTCAAACATCTGGAAGTCAAAGACACTCAGGAAACACACGAAACTTAAAATCTTCAACTCTTGTGTGATTCCAGTGTTAACGTATGGATGTGAAAGTTGGAAATCAACGGTAGCTTTAGATTTTTAAAAATTAGATAATTTTGAGAACAAATGTCTTAGAAGAATTCTAAACATCCACTGGACAGACTTCAGAACGCAAATACGCAAATAAGACAAGAGACTAAGCAAGATAGAGTATCCAATTTTATATTAAGACGCCGTTGGAGCTACATCGGCCATGTACTCAGAATGGACAAGACAAGACTTCCGTACCCAAACATTTTATGGTCACCGGTAGGGAAAAGAAAACGGGAAAGATCAAGAGAGACCCTGCGTAGAACCATCATCAGAGAAGGCTCATTCAACGGCCAAGTGAACATCCAGGATCTACAACTGGTAGCAGCGAACCGCCGGACATGGAGAGCCATGACTTCTGCCCTATGCGCCGCCTTAGGCTCAAGAGGAAAGACTAACTAACTAACTAAATATCTAAGCAACATTCTGCACAGTACCTGTTTACTTGTTCCACTAGGTCTTGTAACTTTTGCTCGCTTTCTGCTAGTAACAAGCTATCGTCAGTATACCTATGATTTTTTAAATGATTTTTCCATTGATGGAAGTCCAACCTGTTTACAAATTATTTCTATGTATAGGTTGAAGAGGCTTGGGGACAGTACGCATCCCTGCTGTATTCCTCTTGTTATCTCTATAGGCGACGAATAGTTATTACCACATCTAATAAACGCCACTTGTTCCCAGTACAAGTTAATAATAAGTCTGATATCCTTTCAATCTACTTCTATCTTCTATATCGTGAAGGCATGTAATTAGTCGTTTGTGTTGTACTCTATCAAACGCTTTTCTTTTTTTTTGAAAAAAAAAAAAAGTAATCTACAGCAATCGCCACCACATGGAGTTATACTACAGTTAGATATATTTGATCGCAGACTCTCGTTATGCTCACACTCTTACATGTGCGTGTACGCGATCAGAACTTCATCAAGTTCATTAGGGTTGGAAAGTGGGCTACATTGTGAGTCAAGATTGGTCATTGTAATTGTGAGCTCATTGATTCAGATCTTCTTATAGGTTAAGTTCCACATATCAGCATCACATTAGTGGAAGATAGGTGAGAAATGAGAATACGAGATGTAAAACAAACAAGAAAAAAAAATAGATACAATAAGGCATGTGCACTCATTGGACAAACGGAACGAATACTAAAGAAAGAACACGTATCATTAGATACTTAACAAGAACGCTGCAACACAATCTTCTACCCGACCCTCCCATGGGTCTCCTCTGTGCAACATGTTTCCCCCCTTTTCTTGATCTCACCGTGCAGTGGATGCTGTGCACTCACTCATTGATTGGCTGGTAGACATGTGCTCATGTACGAGGCGCTTCGAATGAAGATCGTAAAAATTCAGGCGAATAGGAGTGACGTCATAATGACAGTTTTAATATGTCCGCCCCACGTTTGACATGCACCAAAGAGGGACAACCTTCTGTTATTCGTTTTTTTAAAAATAACCGAAGAGTGAAAATTATATAAATTCATCGGGGAGTGAAGGTCAGTATGGTGATACATGTCTGTTAGTCCAGCAAGTGTATGAGTGGAGTAGGAAGTTTCAAAAGGTTGACTTCTTTGGCAGACTGTTGACGATTGGGTCAGGTACACCGAGTAGTGAAGAAGAGCATGTTATTTCTACGGGAATCCAAGCACTGTATCGATGATGGAGGACTTGCATTAAACACAGTGGTGGCAATATCGAAACATGATACAGTTTATGTTTACTTTTTCAGAATATTTTCACGAACGAACAAAAAAAGAAATAAAAACATTTACGGTTTTCATTGTAAGCCCCTTCGTACTTCGCCGATACGGGAATGTTTGATCGCCTACCTCATGTGACAAGGCACACGATGATGATGATGATGATGATGATGATGATGATGATGATGATGATGATGATGATGATGATGATGATGATGATGATGATGATGATGATGATGATGATGATATTTTTAAAAGTGAGTCACACTATTCACTAACATTGTGTTAACTATTTCTGTTTGCGCAGTAATGTGCATGTCATTAAAATAAAGTTTGAAAACGCTGACTATAAGAAATTAGGATATAAGGGGAAATAATTATAATGTAAATTCATATTAAGGCCAGCACGGGAGATAACTATAGCTATACTGTCATATAACAGATGTGGCTGTTGTTTAATTAAAACAAACATTTTATAACATTTTCCGTGTTTCTTTTCGAGAACGCTCTCCGTAAATTATGCAATCAAGCAATCTGTTTATGTGTGTGTGTGTGTGTGTGTGTGTGTGTGTGTGTGTGTGTGTGTGTGTGTGTGTGTGTGTGTGTGTGTGTGTTTTTTTACTATATTGTATAAATCGATACATAAGTTGTCCTTTTGTATAATAGCATGCACAATATTACTTTATTTAAAGAGTAAGATGTTTGAACAATTATCTTCTTAATCGTTCTTACTGGGGCGTAGATGATTATCTATAGTAAGAGTGACATAGAGACACACACATAGAGCAATACAGTATAAGTTATAGAGGCTAGTAAGAGAGACGCAGAGAGACAGATAGTTACATGGAGCTATAGAGAGTAAGTTATAGTGGCTAGAAAGAGAGGCATAGAGAGACAGATAGTTACAGGGAGCTATAGAGAGTAAGTTATAGTGGCTAGAAAGAGAGGCACAGAGAGACAGATAGTTACATGGAGCTATAGAGAGTAAGTTATAGTGGCTAGAAAGAGAGGCATAGAGAGACAGATAGTTACAGGGAGCTATAGAGAGTAAGTTATAGTGGCTAGAAAGAGAGGCACAGAGAGACAGATAGTTACATGGAGCTATAGAGAGTAAGTTATAGTGGCTAGAAAGAGAGGCATAGAGAGACAGATAGTTACAGGGAGCTATAGAGAGTAAGTTATAGTGGCTAGAAAGAGAGGCACAGAGAGACAGATAGTTACATGGAGCTATAGAGAGTAAGTTATAGTGGCTAGAAAGAGAGGCATAGAGAGACAGATAGTTACAGGGAGCTATAGAGAGTAAGTTATAGTGGCTAGAAAGAGAGGCACAGAGAGACAGATAGTTACATGTAGCTATAGAGAATAAGTTATAGTTGCTAGAAAGAGAGGCATAGAGAGACAGATAGTTACATGGAGCTATAGAGAGTAAGTTATAGTGGCTAGAAAGAGAGGCACAGAGAGACAGATAGTTACATGGTGCTATAGAGGGTAAGGTATAGTGGCTAGAAAGAGAGGCACAGAGAGACAGATAGTTACATGGTGCTATAGAGAGTAAGTTATAGTGGCTAGAAAGAGAGGCATAGAGAAACAGATAGTTACATGGTGCTATAGAGAGTAAGTTATAGTGGCTAGAAAGAGAGACATAGAGAGACAGATAGTTACATGGTGCTATAGAGAGTAAGTTATAGTGGCTAGAAAAAGAGACATAGAGAGACAGATAGTTACATGGAGCTATAGAGAGTAAGTTATAGTGGCTAGAAAGAGAGACATAGAGAGACAGATAGTTACATGGAGCTATAGAGAGTAAGTTATAGTGGCTAGAAAGAGAGGCATAGAGAGACATATAGTTACATGGAGCTATAGAGAGTAAGTTATAGTGGCTAGAAAGAGAGACATAGAGAGACAGATAGTTACATGGAGCTATAGAGAGTAAGTTATAGTGGCTAGAAAGAGAGACATAGAGAGACACCCAGTTACATGGAGTTATACAGAGTAGGTTATAGTGGCTATAAAGAGAGACATAGAGAGACAGATAGTTTCATGGAGCTATAGAGAGTAAGTTATAGTGGCTAGAAAGAGAGGCATAGAGAGACAGATAGTTACATGGAGCTATAGAGAGTAAGTTATAGTGGCTAGAAAGAGAGACATAGAGAGACATATAGTTACATGGAGCTATAGAGAGTAAGTTATAGTGGCTAGAAAGAGAGACATAGAGAGACAGATAGTTACATGGAGCTATAGAGAGTAAGTTATAGTGGCTAGAAAGAGAGGCATAGAGAGACAGATAGTTACATGGAGCTATAGAGAGTAAGTTATAGTGGCTAGAAAGAGAGACATAGAGAGACAGATAGTTACATGGAGCTATAGAGAGTAAGTTATAGTGGCTAGAAAGAGAGACATAGAGAGACAGATAGTTACATGGAGCTATAGAGAGTAAGTTATAGTGGCTAGAAAGAGAGACATAGAGAGACAGATAGTTACATGGAGCTATAGAGAGTAAGTTATAGTGGCTAGAAAGAGAGACATAGAGAGACAGATAGTTACATGGAGCTATAGAGAGTAAGTTATAGTGGCTAGAAAGAGAGACATAGAGAGACAGATAGTTACAGGGAGCTATAGAGAGTAAGTTATAGTTGCTAGAAAGAGAGGCATAGAGAGACAGATAGTTACATGGAGCCATAGAGAGTAAGTTATAGTTGCTAGAAAGAGAGGCATAGAGAGACAGATAGTTACATGGAGCTATAGAGAGTAAGTTATAGTGGCTAGAAAGAGAGACATAGAGAGACAGATAGTTACATGGAGCTATAGAGAGTAAGTTATAGTGGCTAGAAAGAGAGACATAGAGAGACAGATAGTTACATGGAGCTATAGAGAGTAAGTTATAGTGGCTAGAAAGAGAGACATAGAGAGACAGATAGTTACATGGAGCTATAGAGAGTAAGGTATAGTGGCTGGAAAGAGAGACACAGAGAGACAGATAGGTACATGGAGCTATAGAGAGTAAGTTATAGTGGCTAGAAAGAGAGACATAGAGAGACACCCAGTTACATGGAGTTATACAGAGTAGGTTATAGTGGCTATAAAGAGAGACATAGAGAGACAGATAGTTACATGGAGCTATAGAGAGTAAGTTATAGTGGCTAGAAAGAGAGGCATAGATAGACAGATAGTTACATGGAGCTATAGAGAGTAAGTTATAGTGGCTAGAAAGAGAGGCATAGAGAGACAGATAGTTACAGGGAGCTATAGAGAGTAAGTTATAGTGGCTAGAAAGAGAGGCATAGAGAGACAGATAGTTACATGGAGCTATAGAGAGTAAGTTATAGTGGCTAGAAAGAGAGGCACAGAGAGACAGATAGTTACATGGTGCTATAGAGGGTAAGGTATAGTGGCTAGTAAGAGAGACGCAGAGAGACATATACTTACATGAAGCTATAGAGGGTAACTTATAGTCGCTAGAAAGAGAGGCATAGAGAGACACCCAGTTACATGGATCTATAGAGAGTAAGTTATAGTGGCTGGAAAGAGAGACATAGAGAGACACCCATTTACATGGAGCTATATAGTGTAAGGTATAGTGGCTAGAAAGAGAGGCATAGAGAGACACCCAGTTACATGGATCTATAGAGAGTAAGTTATAGTGGCTAGAAAGAGAGGCATAGAGAGACATATAGTAACATGGATCTATACAGAGTAAATTATAGAGGCTAGTAAGAGAGTCACAAAGAGACAGATAGTTACATGGAGCTATAGAGAGTAAGTTATAGTGGCTGGAAAGAGAGACATAGAGAGACACCCATTTACATGAAACTATAGAGTGTAAGGTATAGTGGCTAGAAAGAGATACATAGAGAGACATATAGTTACATGGAGCTATAGAGAGTAAGTTATAGTGGCTAGAAAGAGAGACATAGAGAGACATCCAGTTACATGGAGCTAATGTGAGTAAGTTCATCAACATGTGCTGTGCTGATAATCGTGAGTGGTCTAGTTTCGCCATCTCACAGGATAACCAGAGTCGTGGTTCATTTCCTTGTTCTTGTCTCGACCACGCCACGTTGCCACAACATCTCGATGTTTACTTCTCTGCCTTCACTTTTGTGTTTTCCTTAAATTGTGCTAGTTGCAGCCGAGCTTTCTAGTTTATTTATTCTCATAACCATCTGTGTTTCAAGTCAGGCAATTGCTTTAGTCACTGCAATGTCGAGTTACAATCTGTGTTTCCAGCAAGGCTACTGCTTTAGTTACTGCCATGGCCTCCATTGTCAGATTGATTGATTGATTGATTTAGGAACCGACATCACAGCATTCGGGACATTCCCATAAGCGCTCCGTCCCCATCCTCAGCAACCAGCGAAGAGTTCCAACACTAATAGTTCCAGTAGCAATCTGATTACATGTCCGTCTCGCCTTTCCTCTGAGCGTCGAGCGTCGGCCAGATCCCCTCGTCACTCCTCGCTGCCTTATTCTAACCAGACTATAGTGATCCATTTGCTCCTCCGAGGTGTACACGTGCTCCCACAAGGCCGCAACCACATCTGCCTTGTCATGCATCAATACTCCACCAAGTTCTGCCGAGCCAGCCAATCTGTCCGCCTGTTCATTCCCCAGAACACCGGCATGCCCAGGAGAAAAGATCCAGGTGATGCTTGCTACCCGTGACCTCCGAAGCGAAGCAAGCCACTCTGCACGAAGCTTACCTGTTCTCACCCTTCTCAGCATGCTTTCTGAGTCAGTTACAATCACAATGTGTGTATGTATCGTGTTTTCTATCCAGCGAAAAGCTGTACTGACCGCCTCAACCTCCATTCTTAAGCTAGATGTAGTGTCATCATACGCCAGGCTCTCCTGCACCAAACGCCGACCATTAGTTTTTGCCAAGAACCCCCAGGCACTTCTCCTACCTCTCAACACTGACCCAAGCGTGTAGATAATCACATCACCCGGGCGAGAATTTTCCTGAATTAGTTGTTGAATTTCCACTTCCGTGGCCCCTGCTGGCCACTCCCTGCACTCCCTGCTTAATGTGATTATAACTCTGCACAAGTCTGACTGCACGGCTGACACACTGACCCACTCCTCTCCTCGCCTGATGTTCTCCAAGGGGCATACCTGTCTGATCGTATCCTCCGCCTGAGCCATCCATGATTTCCCCTCTTATCAGTCTCTGACCCTTAACTACGTCCAGCGCCTCATGCAACGGGTGATCTGTGTCTGCAGCTACCCTGAGGTATGCCTTCGCTTGCATCACCTTGTGCCTACCAGCAACAGTAGGCAGACCAAGGATGTAACGCATACACACTACTGGAGTGTCTCTGGTGCATCCCAGAATGACCCTCATAGCTTCATTCTGTATGCGCTCTAATTTCACCAGCTGACTCTTTGAGACAGTGAGCAGTCCTAGTCCATAATCAATCACTGAGAGGATCAAGTGCTGGTATAGTGTGAAGAGCATTCTCTGCTCTGTGTCCATTGCAGCCATAGTTTTAAGTGCATTGAGTCCCTTTTGAGATCTTGTCACAACCGTCTCCACATGGTCCTTGAAGGATAGACTTCTGTCAAATGTGATTCCCAGTTACTTCAGTTTGTTCTCTCTGTTGACGCTTCTACCATCTATCGTGAGGCTTGGGGCATCATCTCTCACAATCCTGTTGTCCAGAGAGCACCACAACACAGCCGCCTTTTCCGGGTTGATGACAGCACTCATTTCAGTGCACCAGTCAATCACTTTGTCTACTGTCACCTGTAGCTCCTGAGCTGTTTGATCCCTATTTCTCCCCTGCCTGTATGCAAGAATATCATTTGCAAATGTTAGAATCCTTCCAACACCTGGTGCTTCTAGGTATGCAATCTTGCTCGTATACACATTAAAGAGCACCGGTGAGATTGCAGATCCTTGTGGCAGTCCCGGGGTTAAAATATGTGGCTCTTAGATCCACGCGCCCAGACGGAGAGCAACTGTTCCGTGAACAGTATCATTGAACCATTGTCAGATGTTATGCTTTAAGACAAACGCACCGCACTGCTCCAACCTGATCCTTGGAATACCCCTGAACTTCCCTATGGCCAACAACAGACCCGTTTGTCAAGATGACTACTTACCCTAAGAAGAACTCTCAAAAGTAAAGGCTTAAACTTCTACCTCTAACATTATCGGATGTTACTGTCTACGCCCTTTGATGATTGCACTTGTCTCCATCCTTTAAAAAAATCTATGTAATCGGGTGAACATACCTTTAGAATGCTGTGATAGAACTCGCCCTTCCAGGAGTATTATTTGTCTAACCTGTTATCCTTTATCTTCTTGATCTCGCCGTGCCATGGATGCTGTGCACTCAATGACTATTTTGTAGACACGTACTTGTGTACATTGCCGATATGTTAATGCATGATCGCCTAGCCATTTGACATGACACGTAATGATTGTGATATCATATTTCAAAGTATTAGTCTTACTGTTCACTAACATATTGTTGCCTATTTCTATTTTCGTAATAATGTGCATAACAACATTAAAATAGAGTTTGAAAATACTGTACTACGAAAAAAGAAAGAAAAAAAAGGCAATGAAGGGAAACAATTATAATCTAAATCTGTATTAAGGCCACCAGCACGGAATATAACAACAGCTATTTACTCATATAAGCAATAGCGGTGATTATTTAATTGTTTGAAATATTGTTTTAATAATTTACTTGTTTCTTTTCATGAAAGCTCTCAGGCAATTACGTAATCAAACAATCCTTCAATTTGCTTTTCGCAATCTCATATAAATCTATACATGACTTTTAGTATTGCATAATATCGTTCACAATATAAATTGACTCAAAGAGTATTAGGTCTGAACAATTAGCTGCTTTAACGCAGTGCTTTATAAATGTGAATTCCTTCAAATTTTGGCAGGTACACACGTGTACCTTGTAATTGTGACTAGTGAGGGTAATGTACATGTGTAATGTGCGTGACAGATACGTCACACCAGTAACCATCATTGCGTAAACAGCATACGGCAAAGAATCTACAGCAATCTCCGCCACTTGGCGTGACACTACAGTTTGATATAGTTTATTGCAGATGATCTTGATTCTCTCACTATTAACTCTGAATGTACGCGTTCAGAACTTCTACAAGTTATAGTTACGAATAGACGCATTCAGGCGCAAACACCCCAATAGACAAGATACAACTCACATAAACCATGCATATAACAGAGCATCTAGGTTATATAGAATATACGTACCCACAACACACTTCATAACACTGACTAAACGCCTACAAGAAACTCTCCAGTACACAGATCACAAAGCAATACTAGCACACATCACTATAAATGACACAACCACACAGCCATTCAAACATACACCACACTGTAAATTTAACAACAAATTACTCCGAAACACAGAATATTTACAGTATATGACAGACGTAAAAGATACATACACTGATAGTATACTAACTGACAACATTAGACAATTCAGGGACTTACTGAAAAAATACAGTACGAAGCGGGACCCAACAACAAGCATCAATCTTATAAAGGCATAGACTGCAGCAAGAACATATCATACAAACAGCAATACATTTAACAAAGCAAACGAACAGAAACTCACCATACTTGCATGCTTTATAAATGCAACTAGAACAACACCAGCAGCACAGATACCTGGATGCACTAATTAGAACAAAACTAAACACCATTACACAAGAGACACCCTGCAAACAATACATGGCAATAGAATAAAACATACAGCGTTGCAACACAATAACATGCATGCAAGGAATCAAACAAACATAAACCACAAGCATAACAGTAGCATTCCAGCAATGCAATTCACACTTATTCACAGCAGAGACAGTAGACACATAAATATATTACAATATACAGAGAAGATGTCAGATACAGACAAAGACATATTGGACACACAATTGGCACTAGAAAACAACACACGCACTTATTAAAATGAACACGTACAAGACACCAGGACCAAGCGGATTAACAATATAATTGTATAAACAATTCTGTCCTATCATAGGTAACCTTCTTCTAAAAGTCTACCAAGAAGACTTTGACAAACAAGAACTCCCTGATAGTTGCAATATGACTTATCACAGTGAGGCTTTCGACTGAACCGGTCTAACATTGATATGATATTCTCATTGAACAAATGCAAGAAAAATGCCGTGAACAGTATCAACCACTATATCGACCTCTCAAAGGCATTTGATATGGTCATTCGTGGATGTCTGTTCAAGGCACTAAAGAAGATTGGCTGCCCACCAACTTTTCTGTCCATTGTGGAATCGGTCAACACAGGCATGAAGGTTATAGTCAAGTTTCATGGTACAACTTCAGATGTGTTTGAAATCAAGAGTGGAGTTAAGCAAGGTATATACTATCCCCCCCCCCCCCCACCCCACCTCACCTTCTTTGGAATATATTTTGTTTTTCATTTCTACTGAAATATGCCTGCATTTTGCCATGCTTGTTCTGAATTTGGTTTAACACTGAGAAAAAAAGAAGACACATATTATGTAATAATGTGTACCTGGGGTAACATCAATATTTATTGACGACGCCAAACTGGAGATAGTAGACCTTTTTAAATATTTAGCTCCAGAAGTAAAAAGCACATTATTCCTAGATCAAGAAATCAACATCAGAATTGGCAAGGCAGCAACAACAATGAAACGCTTAAATAACAAATGAGTCTGGGAAAACAGAAAGCTTACTGTCAAAACAAAAGTCCTTGTCTATCATGCCTGTGTCCTTAGTACTCTTCTTTACGGCGGTGAAACCTGATAAACTTACTCACACCAAAAAACCATTTAAACAGCTTTTATAAGCGGTGTCTGGGAAGAATACGTTGTATTAAGTGGCAAGACAAAATTACAAATTCTGAACTATTGAAAAGATAAGGTTGTGTGAAGGTTTATTCCATGCTCAGTCTTCGTAGTCTTAAATGGATACGAAATGTCAGGAAGACAGATGGTGGTAGAATACGAAAAGGGCATCTTATTTGGTGAATTATAAATGTATAAGAGATCTCAGGGTCTTCCTCTTCTACAATATAATGATGTGTGTAAGCGGGACATGATTGATACACGCTTTGATAATGCATACTGGGAACAAGTCGCCACAAAACGTGTCGCATGGACGGCAAATAACAGAAATGAAATAAAAGCAAAAGAGAAGTGATTGCAGATAGGACACACACTGAGCACACGGGATGTAATTTGGTGGGTCGTGGTGAAAATGATCATGTGTTCACATGCATCCCTTGCGAACTAACATTTACAGCGCGAATTGATCTGATCAGTCACATTTCCTACCGCCATGGGTTGTAGTTATTATGCCTATTTGAAACACAATGTAACAAACTATCGTCTGCTAAGACGGCAAGGTGCCAATGAATGAAATGAATTAGCTGGAATAGCAAGGAACAGTTATAAGTTGTGGATTGCGCCTGGGTGTGCAATCAGTAGAGTTAGGTTCATATAGCCTCTCTCTGGTGAGGTGAAAAGTCAAAATTAGTGCCTGCGGTTGACCCTTAGGTTACGCAAGTCAACCTTAACTCCCTGTGGTGTTAACCGAGAATGCGTGACCTCGAGGTTATGGGTGAACGGGGCTCTAGCTCACCAGGAGGGACAGACTTCCCTTGGTCAGATTTGTGTTCATCCTAAACCTGCGACTGGCCAAGCGAGCCGGCAGAGGCATGTTTCCTGCTCGAAGAAATAATAAGAAGCATATTCGGACATAACGGAAATGGTAGCCAGCCCGGAGATGTTGAAGAAATAGGGATACTGAACACTTGAGGTTTTGTCAGTCACGGAAAAGAACACATAGAAACAATAGACACGGGTAACGTTAGACTGATGGGAATAGAGAACAATAGAATAAAAGTAAGGGGATGCCAGAAGATTCACCACAGTTATACGTGCGTCTATTCGAGAGTCTAACAAGACATGGTGTAGGAATAGTCAGTGAACCACGGCTAGCAAGGAGAATATTAGAAATCAAATATATGCCCGAAAGAATTATAACAGTGAGAATAAAAGAATAGACAAATACAACATATGTTCAAATGTACGCATATATACAACAATGGGCTAGAATGCGAGCAGTTCTTCGAAGACCTCCATGAGATACTAACAACATAGAGAAGCAAGTCAACGCCATAGTTATGGGAAACGTCAACACAAAACTTGGACATAACAGAACGGACATAGAGAAACATCCTGGAACATTTGGAGACCAAAGAAATGATAATGGCAGTAGATTGATAGATCTATGCACTCAACACGACCTCTTTATAACAAACACCAAGTCTCACAAATATAAACCTAGTACACAAGTGGAACAATCTAGACACAAACATCCAAGCTGATGTTATATTAACAACAAACAACTGGAAGAGAAATATATCAGATGCAATTTAATTATAAACAAAGATCAAAAAGCAGCTATTACTACAATAAGAACCAGCAGAAGAAGAAAGCCAAGACCTGGACCACACATACCATGCCAATAAGTAAACTTTAAAAATCGCAAAGACGAGACTATGAGGGGAATTTATGAGAAAGAATCAATTGACATATTTACAAATCTACCGATAGAAAGATAAACTGTGGAAGAAGAATGAGAGATATTCAAATCAAATATATTAAACTGCAAAAATGGCACGTGGAACCACGAAAAAAACCAAAACACTGAACAATAAAAATAAATTACGTTATTGGAACACCGAGGTAAAGACAGCTGTAAAAGACAAAAAGGAACAGTATAAGAAGTGGGTGAAAGCAAACATGATCATGATTTAATCGAATAAAGATTAGCAAGAAACCATGCATATAGATTAATAAAGAGGGAAAAGCTAAAAGACCGGAAGCAAAATTGAAAAACCCTAGCTAAAAGCTACAAGGAGGCAAGTAGACACTTCTACAAGAACAACTGTGCAATACTGCAGAGCAGAAAGTTGTGACCCAACTGAAATCATTGACAACGAACATGGAGAACTAATAAGTAAACAAAACAAATCCTAAAAAAGATAGAGGCATTACTTCGAACAACTTCTCAACATTCCATCTAATGCAACAGGAATTCAAGAAACTGACACAGGCGCAATCGAAGAATTTGAATCAGATATACTGAAAGAAGAAATTAGAAAACCCATAAGATCAGCCCTATTGAATAAATCACCGTGACAAGACGAAATAGCAAATGAACTAATTAAAACATCAAGAGAAGTAGGAACAACATGGCTGCATAGACTGTTTAACCATGTTTGGGTAGAACAATAGGCACCACGAGACTGGGGAAGCGGCATAATTATCTCAAATTTAAAAAAATAAAAGTAGTAAGAGAGACTGTTCACGATACATACGCATTTCCCGTGTAAGTCATACTTGAAAATATTCTGCAAAATTCCAGAGAAAAGACTAGGACGCACAACAGTGCCCCAGCTAACTGAAACTCAACTTGGATTGTGACTAAAACAAAGGATGCACAGATGCCATCTTTGCTCTTAGACAAAACGTTAAGGGGGAAAGTTAATAAGGAAGCCACAAATGGCTGTAGAAACATAACGAACCATCATAACAACTTGAAACCAGTTTATTTTTATACATACATTATACCTTTATTTCTCAACATAATTTCCACCAACATCGATGCACTTATCCCATCGTTTTATCAGTTCCTCCAAATCCGCAGCATAGAACTGCGTGCTCTTTTGTCTAAACCACGTTTTCACTTCACATTCAACTTCGGCGTCATCGAGAAATGTCTCCCGCCAAGGTCGGTTTTCAGTGTTTATGCTAACAAATGTTTGTCCCGTAAAGCAAGATCGCCTCCGGGTACTGAGAGTTAACCACACCCGAGGTGTATCTAGCACTCCCATGTATCCTAACCCCAGGGGTTAGACAGGTAGATACACTGTTTACTCTGCTGTTGATCTCGTATTAGTTAATTATGTCTACAAGCCCCTTCAGATTCTAGACCCCCACTATCTACCTACTCCCTTGGGACAATGAACAATAAGGCATCGTCCGAGACCACACTCAATAATTGTACAAAGAGTAAGTCAACATACACAAAGTTTATTCTACCCTTGAGAATATAGAACTGAATTGAACACCCTGATAGAATAATTCTATTTACAAAAGTAGAGGATAGAGTAGAGACAGAATCAGAGATATGGCTCAAATCATCATCAGGCTGAGAAGTAGATTGGATGACTAGAACCGTGGAGACCACTCCGTCTCCAGAGCTTGGATCGACAACAAGAGGAGTTAACCACTTGAACTTCACTCGTCCCCCAGGGACGACAAGCTACATTAATGGGGGAACGTCTGCGGGATATATATGGTGACTTTAAATGAGAACACGTCCAGGTCAGATATGACTGAGCTATCGTATAACAGTAGACGGTACTACCTGGTTTCTGTTAGCGCCGAACGTTGGGCGGCGCTTACCAAACCCGACACCCCACATTGTGCCAACGGCTTCGGGCGGAAGAGCACAATTGGGAGGGTACAAGCCTTAACCTGGTGCGAGGAAATGCAAGCTAAAGACAAAATTGTCATGGCAGGGCTGACCAGGCCCTAAGCCTTGGTTGGCGACTGGTCTAGGATCGAAGCTCCGACAGGCGGACAGTTAGAGCAATGCTTTGCTGATCCGGCAGCTTCTGCAGCTTGTCTTGTTCCAGATGTAGGGGTGTTACCTTTCCTCTGGAGTGAACTAGGCAGGCCGAGAGAGGGATCATGCTGCATGGGCAACACATGATCTCTATATTTTAGCCCAGGCTTTGTGCTATGGAGAGGCAATAACTCCATCCCTGGTCTTAACTGGTCTCGGAATCAAAGCGAGAGGCAACTGTTACGGGTTATAAGTCCTTGTCAGTTGGCGTAGACATGGGGCGCCACGCGTTGCCTCTGACGGTGGGAGACACCTATAGGTGTCACTGATCAGCTACCGCCCGCCTCAAGCTGGGCAGCCCCCAGCCAATTGGGTGCTGATCCGCCACAGCCTGCCTGCTTCAATGGGTGCTTGGGGCTAGGACAAAATCTGAATCGCAGGCTGTAAAACCAATGCACCAGGTACAAACAAAAATAAAAATAGAAACCTCAAGCTACGGCTTGCAACCTGGAACGTGAGAACCATGTGTCCAGGATTTTCCACTGACTTGACCAATATTGACGATGTGAGAAAAACGGCTGTGATTGATGCCGAACTCAATCGTCTTAACATTGATATTGCTGGCCTGCAGGAGACTCGCCTCGCTGAGGAAGGGTCACTCAGGGAAAACAACTACACCTTTTTCTGGAAGGGTAGAGGGCAGGCAGAAAAAAGGCAACACGGTGTGGGCTTTGCAGTGAAGAATTCGCTACTGGGAATGATTGAAATTCCAGCAGGAGGAAATGAAAGACTATTATCCCTGCGCTTGGCAACCTCTTGTGGGTTTGCCACCATTATTACTGCATATGCACCGACACTCGATTCCTCTGATGATGTGAAGGATTTGTTCTATGAGGAGTTAGACTCCATGATCAAGGCAGTTCCAAAGTCTGACTACATTTATATGCTCGGTGATTTCAATGCTCGTGTGGGCAAGGACTCGAGTTCATGGCCAGTGTCCCTTGGAAAATACAACATCGGTCGCATGAATGAAAATGGGCAAAGGCTGCTGGAGCATTGCACCAGTAATGACCTATGTATTACAAACTCTTTTTTTAAAACAAAAGAGATGCATAAGGTCACATGGAAACATCCAAGATCCCGCCATTGGCACCAGCTGGACTTCATCATCACACGGAGACAACATCTGAACCATATATCATTGACACGTAGTTACCACAGTGCTGACTGTGATACAGATCATTCTTTGGTTGTTGCAAGAGTTAGACTGAGACCAAAGAGAATCTACACAGCTAAACACAAATCTAGCCCCAGGATTAATATTATTAACACTCATGATCCTGAAAAGTGCTTTCAGTTTCAACAGCAACTTGAAGACGCTTTCACTGATACACCAGAAAATTGTACAGTAAATGAAAAGTGGGGTCAAATTAAGGAAACTCTTTATAAAACTGCCGTAGGGGTTTACGGCACTGTGGATCATAAGAGGCAGGACTGGTTTGCGGCCAACAGCGAGACTCTGCAGCCCTTGATTGATAAGAAGAAGAAAGCTCTCTTAAGAAACAAGGAAAGACCAACGCGTAACACTCTGAGTGAGCTAAGGCAAGCTAGGAAGGATGTGCAAAAGGCTGCCAGGCAGTGTGCAAATGATTATTGGATCAAGTTATGTGAGTCCATTCAAATCGCAAGTGATAAGGGAGACATAAGAAGCATGTATGAAGGAATAAAGAAAGCCTGTGGTCCAGTGATCAAAAGAAGTGCACCGCTGAAAACCTTGACTGGAGAAGTCATCACTGATAAGAAACAGCAGATGGACAGATGGGTAGAGCACTATTTGGAGCTTTACTCAAGTGAGACCAAACTAGCGGATGATGCCCTAAATGCCATAGAGGCTCTACCAACTCTTGACCACCTGGACACACTTCCCACCATAACAGAAGTTAAGTGTGCTATAAATGAACTTGCATCTGGCAAGGCTCCAGGTAAGGATGGGATTCCAATAGAGGTTATCAGGAGTGGGCAAGAAACACTCACTCTACAGATCCACCAGCTAATAGAGCTATGCTGGCGTGAAGGACAAGTCCCACAGGATTTCAAAGATTCAAACATCATAACGCTGTACAAGAACAAGGGTGATCGGAGCGACTGTAACAACTATAGGGGTATCTCACTTCTGTGTATTGTTGGAAAAGTATTTGCCAGAATTGTTCTGCGCAGACTTCAAGTCCTAGGAGATCAAGTCTACCCCGAATCACAGTGTGGCTTTCGACAGAACCGGTCTACCACTGATATGATATTCTCATTGCGACAAATGCAAGAAAAATGCCGTGAACAGAATCAACCACTGTTTATTGCCTTCATCGACCTCACAAAGGCATTTGATTTGGTCAGTCGTGAGGGTCTGTTCAAGGCACTAAAGAAGATTGGCTGCCCACCAACTCTTCTGTCCATTGTGGAATCGTTCCACACAGGCATGAAGGGTATAATCAAGTTTGATGGTGCAACTTCTGAAGAATTTGAAATCAAGAGTGGAGTTAAGCAAGGTTGTGTACTAGCTCCCACCCTCTTTGGAATATACTTTTCACTTCTACTGAAATATGCATTTCGTGATCAGGATGGTGGTATATACATTCACTCACGCTCAGATGGCGGCCTCTACAATGCTCAGAGATTGAAGGCTAAGACCAAAATTAGGAGGGTACTGATCAGAGAGTTGCTTTTTGCAGATGATGCTGCAGTTACGACCCACTCTGAGGAAGAATTGCAATGTCTACTATCTGCATTCTCCAATGCTTGTTCTGAATTTGGTTTAACAATTAGCAAAAAGAAGACACAGATTATGTCACAAGGTGCACATGGGGTACCATCAATCTTTATTGACGACGCCGAACTAGAGATAGTAGACCATTTTACATATCTAGGATCAGTGGTAAATAGCAAATTATCCCTAGATCAGGAAATCAACATCCGGATTGGTAAGGCAGCAACAACAATGAACAGGTTAAGAAAAAGAGTCTGGGAGAACAGGAAGCTTACTGCCAAAACAAAAGTCCTTGTCTATCAAGCCTGTGTCCTTAGTACTCTTCTCTATGGCAGTGAAACCTGGACAACTTACTCACACCAAGAGAACAATTTAAACAGCTTTCATATGCGGTGTCTGCGAAGAATTCTTGGTATTAAGTGGCAAGACAAAATCACAAATACTGAAGTATTGGAAAGATCAGGTTGTGTGACAGTTTATTCCATGCTCAGTCTTCGTAGACTTAGATGGATAGGACATCTTAGGAGGATGGATGATGGTAGAATACCAAAGGATATCTTTTTTGGTGAATTACAGATGGGTAAGAGATCTCAGGGTCGGCCTCTACTACGATACAAAGATGTGTGTAAGCGGGACATGATTGATACAGGCATTGATAATGCACATTGGGAGCAAGTCGCCGCTGAACGTGTTGCGTGGAGGGCAAATATCAGAAATGGAATAAAGTCAAAGGAGAAAATTATTGCAGAAAAGTCACACACCAAGCGTTTGAGACGTAAGATGGTGCATGATGGTGGAAATGACCACGTGTTCACATGCACCCACTGTGAACGGACATTTACAGCGCAAATTGGCCTTATCAGTCACACTCGCTACCGCCATAGTTAAAAGTTATTATGCCTTTTTAGAGCACAAACTATCGTCTGTCAAGACGGCAAGGTGCCAATGGATATATATATATATATATATATATATATATATATATATATATATATATATATATATATATATATATATATGGTGATTTTATAGTAGAGCACGTATATGGGATATATATAGTGACTAAATGTGAATAGGTCCAGGGATATATAGTGATATTGCATTATATATCTGGGCAAAATTACATTGCTGTTAGGGTCATTATTCTCGGGAAAATAAAGATCCAGACAGGGTGAATGTGGATAGGTATTCAAACACAGTACATACCTGTTCACACTTTACATGTCTACATAAGTCTTTATCTTAAATCTAATCTTGTGGTTGAGAGATTGGTTGTGGTGTACTGTGTGGTGTCTTAGATAAAAATATATATATTGGCACTGCTATATGCTTGTGAAACCTGGACTGTTTATCAGCGACACGCTAGGAAATTAAACCACTTCCACACAGTCTGCTTAAGGAAGCTACTGAAGATTAAATGGCAAGACAAGATTCCAGATACTGAAGTCCTAGAAAGAGCATCCATGTCCAGTATCCACACTATTCTGATGAAGAATCAGATTCGTTGGGCTGGTCACTTGACTCGCATGCCAGATCACAGGCTCCCTAAACGAATTTTCTACAGCGAACTGCGTTGTGGTAAACGCTCCCAAGGTGGCCGAGGAAACGCTTTAAAGACACTCTGAAAATTTCACTGAATGCATTTGGAATTCATAATGACACCTGGGAGGCTGCAGTCGGAGACCGAAATTCGTGGCGTGCATCATTACGCAAAGGTGCAGTCATATGCGAGGCAACCAGGACTGCAAGAGCTGTGAAGAAAAGGCAGGACAGAAAAACCACTGCAGGAAATCCTCCTCCAGAGACGTCAAGCATTCTTTGCCCACAATGTCAAAGAACATTTCGAGCCAAAATAGGCCTTATCAGCCATCTTAGAACCCACTGCTCCATACCTTCAACCCCACTGGATGAAATGAATGGTCATCATCATTCTTGATGGACAAACAACAACAACAATATATATATATAAATATATATTTAATTTAGACAGTTAGTAATTACTTACTGCCTTGAGGTGTCTTTACTCAACCTGCTGACTCACCTTCTTTAACTATGGCCACTCCTAAACTAACTACGGCAGAACTAAGGGCAAACCGAGAAGAAATTGGTTTGTCGGGTTCGGCACTAACCGATTACGTAAAGGAGATGGAGAGGGAACTTCGCCAAGCAGTAAGGGAAGATCGAAAGGCCGAGTGGAATTGAGAAGAATGGAGGTGGAGACAAAACGAATGGAAGCTTAAGAGGCAGCCAAGAGACTGGAAATGGAACAGACCGCCAAGTGACTGGAAATGGAACAGGAGGCCAAGACACTGGAAATGGAACAGACCGTCAAGAGACTGGAAATGGAACAGGAGGCCAAGAGACTGGAAATGGAACAGACCAACAAGGGATTGGAAATGGAACAGGCCAACAAAAGGTTGCAAGCTGAAGAGGCCAACAAGATAAGAGAACATGAATACTGCATGCGAGAACTGGAGCTCAAGACACAAACTAAGGGAGAAACTGACGGGGCAGAAGGATGATCCTTTTCCCATGGTTCACCCAACATGAGTGGACATGGTTACCATGCCATGAAGTTTCCCGTAACTGTTTATGAGGAATCTAAGGAACGATTTGACCAATACGTAGATCGTTTCGAGGCCATGTCAGTCGCTATGGGGCTGGATAGAAGCAAATGGAATCTTAAATTATCCCAGGGATTACGAGGTTCCGGTTACGAGGTTTACTCACGCCTACCGCCAGGACACGAAAACCACTATGAAGAATTAAAAGCCGCTTTGATGAAACACTATGAGATCACCTCACAAACGTATTGGAAGAAGTTTCGATCAGCAAAAAGAGAGCCGGGAGAGCTATTCGCCGCCTACAGTTTAAAGCTGAAATCATACCTCCAAAAATGGATGGATTTGGCCAAGTTCAAGCGAGACTATGAGAGTCTGGAAGAGCTGATGGTAGTAGACCAGATGCGCCAGCAAATGTCAGAACCACTGAAGACATTTTAGGAGAACAAGGGTGGAACGGCTAAATGTTGTGAATAAGCTGGCGGAAAGATTCGTAGAAGTCCATGGGGAAGCTGCGGAACCAAGTATACCAACCACCAAAGGTCAGGAGAAACATGACCGAAAGAAATATAAAAACTCGGAGGCTAGGAAAGGGGAACCTTATGAAGAGCACTCTGAGAAGAGTCCAGAGAAGAAGAAGTATGGAAGACAGAGCCCATTCAACTCTCAACCGACACGACAGTGGTCTGTGAAGTGGTGTTCTATCTGCAAGTCGCCCTCTCAAAACACAAAAGACTGCAGATCGAAAACGAAAAGCTCTCACTTCGCGGCCTGCCGCGTGGCTCCAAGGGCAAGTGCCACCGAAAAGGTCGAGGTCGATGAAGGAACTCTGGACCAGGAGAGGCCACCTGTGGTCAAATTGATTGAAGTCAATGGCCAGCAGGTTACTTGTCTCTACGATACAGGTTTGGACGGGGAAGCTGTGATTGATGCCAGCCTGGTACGCCCAGACCAACTTACAGGGGAGACCATTGAGATACAGCCTGCAATGAGGAGTGCGGTTACCATGACGCTGCCAATCGCCAAGGTGGAAGTTAAGTCCAGGTACGTCACGGGCATTATTGCAGCAGCTGTATTATCTGACTCCCTATTTCCAGTGATCATTGGTACGAAATACGTGTTCTTGGGGGTGCCCAAACAGCCCGCCCACAGAGGAGCATTAGCCAGTGGATCTCAAGGGAAGAAAAAAAAGAGGCAGAGACACTATGCGATAACTATGCTTGGGGAATTGCATACTGCCCAGAGGAAGGACACTACGTTGCATCCTTGCTACAGGAAGCTGCAAAGAAGTGCTGAGCCACCAAAACGGGGACAGTACTTTCTGAAGAATAGACTGTTCTATCGGAGAGCTGGAAGGGGAGACAAACTGCACGAGCAGTGGGTGGTCCCAGAGACCCACCGTCCTCACATTCTTCAGAGTGGACACAACATATCCGAGAATCGACATATGGTTGTCAGAGAGACATTGCAGCAGATTTCCGGCCATTATTGCTGGCGAGGAATCACCAGTGATGTACGCCGGTGGGTTAAGTCTTGTTCAGAGTGCCAGAAAGCACCTCCCAAAAATCAGACGAAGAGTAAAATAGCTCTTAAGGTGGAAGACCAAGTGGAAGTATGGGGTCCAGAAGAGACTAATATACTCCAAGTAGGATGGAAAGGACCTTAGCCTGTGGAAAAGGTGGTGTCTAAGGACATCTACGAAATACGGATCGGGGAAGAACGGAAAATTCTCCCTAGGCATCTCATTAAGAAATATGAGGAGAGATCTGAGGTCAAAGCTTCGCACCTTATGGTGATGGCCACTGTAACAGTACAGGTACAGAGGATCAATAACCAAGTTCTGTGGTGTTTCTTTAAAACGGATTTATTGAATCATAATAAACTGATAATAATGTAGAGGCCACAGGACCAAATGTTGCCTTCCCTTGACTTTGGCTGTTACTAACCAAAACAATCTACGTCACGGCTTGAGCATCCCTAGTAGCGTTCGTATAGGATGCTCAACCGTGCTCCTAAGTTTACGCATCAACATAGATGTTACTCATTCCGTTACACCTCCCTTTCTTTAAAAAGACTTTTCTTCTTCAAAAGTCTTAACTCCTAACCCCCTTATCCTATACCTTCTTTCCTTCATCTACACTTAACCCCCAATATTCTTTCTCTAAGCCGTCTCAAACTAACTCCATCTTAAGTAATTACTTTCTTCTACTTGTCTCTTATTACTGTCCCATACATCAAATCGCTATGAAGTTATACTTCTTCTTCGTTTCTGACTCTTCATAACATATATTATTTACATATCCTATCACAAAAAAACTCTTGTATAGGTATCTATTATACCTCAATAATATTTAACACATGTATATAATAATCATAACACATATGGGTACCTTTTTGAAATACTTCTTTTTCTCTTCATAAGCAATCCGCTTAAACCCTCTTATCACGATCTCAAAATTTCAAAACGCCGTACTCTTTTGATACTAACTCCCTATTGTCATCACCAACATTACTAATTCTCCACTTTCAATCAACCTGAGAACACTCGCACATGATAGGAAGACAAGGAATCGGTGGTCACCGGAAATCAAAAGAAGTAGAACTCTTTCTCACTAAAACTACACTCATACTTACCCCCCTTTGTTATCTGAGACTTTATGTAATAAAGTCTAAAACAATTATACATCTTCTACAGTTCACTTATACCACTTATTACGGCAATTTTACCGTTTGCGCTGCTATCTACAGCATCAGGCATCAACCATAAAAAAAATCATTATTCACTCACAAATTAAAACGGTCCATTATTTCTCAAGACCTCCTTCAACATTATACACCTTACCTGACATAACTAGTCTTCTCCTATACCTCTCTCAGAAATCAATCTTACTCTCGCCGAAAACTTCAGCAACCCACTAATGTCCATTTATTATGGGACATCTCTCCTGCATCTCAATTTATGCCGTTATCAACAGCAACCATATCGCCACTGTACTCATGTCTGTGACTGCTTGCAATCAATGTTATTCTCTCCCAGTACATATATCACGTACCCCTAAAACTTCGTGGCATTTTATCTCTGTTCGCTGTGAGCATTCCATTTCTCACTAACATACTTACTTCCCTTTACTATTGTACTGATATCCACAGTATATAATTATTCTTCGGAGTAAAAACATGGGATTCAATTCTTGTTTTACTATTTGTCTTCACACTGTCTGGCGTAGCACGTTACCCACTTCTTCTTCTATAAGCCAGCAATCTCGTGTCTCTTATGAAATTTCTATTATATCATGGCTCTAAATTCATGTTAACTTGCGACCCCGTGGAGACCATGTTATACAATTGTCCCACATCTTCTGAACGTAAATATGTATCCAGAACTCCCAAGGACCCCTTACTAAGTTTCTCTCTTTAACATGGACCTGTTTCCTTTTCTAACTCCCCACAACTGAACGTCAAACGAAAACTAATTTAAACATAGTTAGTGCAAGTCAATAGCATAAGTACTTGGTGTGATGAAGCTGGGGCAATGGTCAACCCAACAAAGGCAACAGTGACTTGGTTCTCGTTGAATAATCATATTGTCAACAATCCAACACCAACTGTAATGCTGTGTTCAGAGACGGTGGAAAGAACGCAGGCAATGAATTACCTGGGGATACGGTTTGATCGAAGCCTTGCTTATAATGTGCACATAGACCAGGTGATAACAAAGGCCAAGCGGGGTTTGGCAGCGATGCGGGTGATGGCGGCAGCAAACTGTGAGCAGCGCCATCTATGTCTTCTGTACGAGGGGCTGGTCATGTCTGTTTTGGAGTATGCAATGGCAATCCTGACTGTCAGCCATAAGCAGATAGAAAGGATGGAAAGGATACAGAATGAAGCTATGCGCATTATTCTTGGATGTACAAGAGATACAGCATTGAAGAGAGAATGCAAGTTTGCAGGGCACGTGCCTACTTCAGAATTAACGCAAACACACAGCATCCACTGCATAGTGAAATTAGGAAGTGAAGGGCAGCAGGTTAAAAAGAGACGTCGTGGATGGGTCAAGCCGAGGACATTCTTCAACAGGTGTTTCACTTGAGGACTTAGAACCTGGCGAGGAGTGGGTGCAAGTGCCAACAGACTTCTGCACATCCTTTTCAGTTTGCATCCAACTAGATAGAAAATGCAGACAAGAAAATCCGGCTGCTGTTGAGGCTAATACAAGTTATTCAAATTCCTAAATACGGTCATTCCAATGGCGTCTCCACATTAGAACTCATGGCTTACAGCTCGGGCCGAGGAAATTTAGGAGATCTGCTTCCAAAACTTCAGTACCTATCCATGGACATCTCTCCTGCATCTCATTTATGCCGTTATCAACAGCAACCATATCGCCACTGTACTCATGTCTGTGACTGCTTGCAAGATGTTATTCTCTCCCAGTACATATATCACGTACCCCTAAAACTTCGTGGCATTTTATCTCTGTTCGCTGTGAGCATTCCATTTCTCACTAACATACTTACTTCCCTTTACTATTGTACTGATATCCACAGTATATAATTATTTTCGGAGTAAAAACATGGGATTCATTTTTTACTAGTTGTCTTCACACTGTCTGGCGTAGCACGACCCACTTCTTCTTCTATAAGCCAGCAATCTCGTGTCTCTTATGAAATTTCTATTATATCATGGCTCTAAATTCATGTTAACTTGCGACCCCGTGGAGACCATGTTATACAATTGTCCCACATCTTTTGAACGTAAATATGTATTCAGAACTCCCAAGGACCCTTACTAAGTTTCTCTGTGACATGGACCTGTTTACTTTTCTAACTCCCCACAACTGAACGTCAAACGAAAACTAATTTAAACATAGTTAGTGCAAGTCAATAAGCAACATTATTATAACTTTTGCCAAATGAAAATTAATAAACAAAGTAATATGCTAATATTTAAGCAAAATAAGCTAATTAAACTCATAATTCGTGAATAACTGGAGTCAAAACAATTCAAAATAGAACAATATCACCCCTCCCTGGTTTTGAACCGTTTATCCCCAACATCAAAACATGCATCAATTTAAATTAAAAGAAAATATCTAGTATTATCTAACAATACTGGTCTCTTTTACGGACTAGTGGTTTGTACGCAAAAGACTAAAAACACAACCATCCTATTCTAAAATCAAATGGTGATAATCATTTTACAGGACCAAATCAAGCAAAAATAATATAACATACCATACATATTCAATCAACATTGGTCTCTTATACTAACCAATGAAATACATATCTATTCACACAAGTCATGCCTATTCCGTTATTCTTATAACAGAGAAAAAAACAACAACTCAATGCTAAGTATTAACCCCAAAATATATATATATATCTGTTACCTACAGACTATTCTCATCATAGCGCGGAACAATATTTGTTCTCCTCAACCAAAAGTCATTAATCCACAAATGACCGTACTTTTTCTGGAAGTCAAGCATTGATTATTTCCCCTCTCAACATTCTATCTTTTGCAAACTAACTCCTAACACATCACAATATTTGCAATATAAATCTGAACAACCGCTGTAAACTACAGTTCAAATCACTTCATCCACTACTAGTGTGGCGACTATCTCAATGTACCACCAGTCATCTATCTACTAATAGAACCTGTGGCTCGGCACACTAGTTGTTTCCCCTAGATTTGTACAAAGAATTACTACAACTTCTTAATCATTACCGTTAACTACGGTATCTCCACCATGCTACCAGCAAAAAACTTGTCTATTTACTATAGACCTCACCCATGCCTCTATCTACTGTACCAACAACTAATTCTACTTTTAAGTCTCTCTTCTACCCGACGCAACTAACATTTCATTCTCCTGCATCAGTACTTTCTACATCTCACCACAACAACTCTAAACTATCCTCAACTTTCTCTTAACTTCGTTCTCCTACATCGATGGTAGTCAAACCAGTCATACTTATCGGAATACGTTCTCTAGTACTCTATTTATAATACTCTAACATTCAATTAGCTAATCACATTCTCTTGCTTGCCTCACTCATCTTTCACTACTACTCCTATTAATCGAGACTTTTTCAGAAACAGTAAACAATACCGCATATAACTGACAACAAACCTCACTTCTCTCATTTCTCAGTATCAGGCATTCATGCTTCAACATGTCTCTGCCAACAATCCTAAACCTGTTTTATGAAACATCATTCAGAATGTTAACTCTCTTTCTGTCATCCTGTCATAAAATTTTCATTAATTCTGTCCAACACCACACATTCCAAACAAAAGACATCATTCCTTTCACTCGTCAGCCACTCTTCGCATATTCACACGGCATTCGTATTTTAGGTTTACTCAGACAGTGATACACAACCTTGTTCTCATCTCACGATTATTCTCATATCACGACAACCTTACGTGCTTATACTATTACTTCAAAAAAAAATTAGACACCAATTCCACATCCTAGCAATTACTCACCACAGCCTAAGCGTATCGATCACTTCCAAACGCCTCGTACATGCATGCGTTACTAATCACCTGACATCATTCTATCCATACTCGACGCACATATGTTTGTCTACATATTTACACATGTTAGAACAACGCATTACCAGACGAATTACTCAACAGGACTTTCACAATTCAACTGT
Source organism: Cepaea nemoralis (assembly GCA_014155875.1). Classification (NCBI taxonomy): domain Eukaryota; kingdom Metazoa; phylum Mollusca; class Gastropoda; order Stylommatophora; family Helicidae; genus Cepaea; species Cepaea nemoralis. The sequence continues at coordinate 49,487 of JACEFZ010009483.1, forward strand.
TTTCTTATTTCTACTTTTCTCAATCATTTACTCCTTTTCAAAACCTATACATTATCTCTCGCAAACTATATCTCTTTTACTCATTAACCAGCACTATCAACGATCTCTCATAACAAACCTCACTCCGACGAGCCACTAACCTCGTAACCATCATTCTATACTTCTCCACACAACAACTTTCTCAGATTTAATCACCTCTTCTTTCTCCGCATTCTTCATGTAAATACGTCATCTCCCTCACCAAGAACTCGTATTCTTCAAGCATCAGCTTCCACAGTCTTTTACTCTTAATACTCTTGCGCTCCACTGGCTATTTTACACAGGATACTCAATTCCTCATCAACCTATATCTCCTCATCAGACACTCTCGGTTCATCTGCCAATGCTACTATACCTATTTCTCTAACTACCAAGCGAAACTATCTCAGACATCACTTCATAGCCCTGAGTCGAATCAACTCTAGTACGAGCATTCATACCTAGTTTGTCTCTCTCTCTCTCTGCTAATTCCGTGCTGAATCTACTCTAGTTTAATCACAGCAGTTATACATCACTCAACGTGATCAACTCTCTTTATCTAGCCATTCCGGACAAGATTTCAATTTCTACTTTGTTTACTCTCCCAACACTAAAACCAAACACAAGATATTCTTTATAACGTATCCACGTAGAATATCAGTTGCCGTGACTCTCTATCCTCACCAACACTATTGCCTATCCTGTACCATGTGATGCTACACCAAAAAAAATTTATCTTCCTATTTTAGACATCCCATCTGTATTTGCTCAAACCGTAATTCCTCTCATAATCTAAAACAATGCCATATGTCCTTCCTCACCGTCGGAATTCTAACAGTTATAGAGTGCATCTAAGCCAAATATTTCATTGTCTCCTAGTACATTAGTACGTCTTTCTTCAATTATGTCATCTTCACTATCCGTTGTTAATCTGTTGTTATTCCATCAGAAATGAACTGGGTATTTTGTGGGGGACTATTGTGTTGACATTCTGGCGGCGGCATTATGCACAGTGTATCTGTGCGGGCTGTTGTTTGTCGAGACTCCTGTCTTTTCCACTTTTCACATTGGGCAGTGGGGAGCGTTTTGTGTGATATTCACTGGCACAGGAACGGAGCATAATGGGGATGACCCGTTGCTGTGAAGTTGGAACTGCGACTAATTAACTAATTAACTAACTAATCTGTTGTTAAAGTACTCTGGTCTTAAGATCATATATTCTTTGATTTTTCTTAAGTCACTTTCCGTAGTCGAATAAATTTGTCTATTATTATTCTTCTTCTTAAGTGCTTTCTTTCTGTTTCCTATATTTGCGTCGGTCTGCTCACTGTTTATTGTATATCTTACATAACGTTTACATATCCCCATTTCGTCTTCAGATGATACACTGATGATAGTTCCCTCATCAGACTCATAATAGCTTACTGCAGACACGTCGATCATATTCCCATAGTCGGCTTTAGAACGTCTGGCTTTCTTCTTACCTCTATTCCCCATGCTCCGCTTCGGGACAACTCCAATATCTTTACCTGAGGAAACTGACATCTCAGTTGTACCTTTATTGACTATTAAACTGTTTATATTTCTTTCTCCAACACTTTTCCTCTTTGGTCTCTTTTCGTCTTTGGTTCTTGTCTGTTTATCTTTCTTAATTTCAACCGTGTCTCCCTTAGTCACTTTCAAGTGAGTTGGTTTTAATTGAGTCTCTACTAACTCGGTTTGACTTCCCTTCGTTATCTTGCTAGCTGGTTGTTTCTGGGTTTCCTTTTCTATTGTATCAACCTGTGTCTGTGTGTTCCGTTCTACTACTTCAACCACCTGCGTCTGAGTCTGTTGGTCTATTTTCTTTATTAACACCGTCATTTTCTTTTCCTGTTTAACAGTCAAGTTCGTAACCATCTTAGGAGTAATTGAATTCCTACTTACATTTCCTACCCTGTTCTTTGACCCTGACCTCAGATACTGTCTCCGTCTTTGTTCAAACCAGTCGTCACGTTTTTTCCTAGCAGTCTTGCTATGGGATGGCCAATTCCATAATTTATTGGAAAGGTCTCTCTCACGACATTTATACCAGTCCGACTTTTCACTATTACGTCTAATCTCACCGTCTTTTACCCTATATACATCTGGCCTTGGTTTGTCATAACCAACCGCATAATCAGAACCATATTGTCTTCTGTCTTTATTAAGTAGTGGCTGTCTCCTGTTATTCTTTCCTACTCTATTGCAGTCTACCTTAAATCTATAAGGCTCTTGTCTAGTCGTTCTGTTCTGCAACGTTTCCACAAAATTTTCTAATTCACTAACTGCTACTTTTAACTCTCCCAACCATACACTAATACGTTTTAATTCTGTATGCAGGTAGTTCATATTCCTTTCTCTATAATCTCTCCCAAGCCAACATATATTTCTTGTTACCTGAAAGAACACCTCGTCTTGAGTTTTTGTTGAAATGCCTGTTTCTCTACTGTGCTGTGTTGAGTTAGCCTGTTGCCATACCCACTTCTTCTGCCATTTTGCAATGTGCTGAAATATCACTTATATAAGCAACTCGCAGTTATAACAATTCCTAATAATTAAATGTTCAATCAGTCAATGGTATCTAAAATGACGTTTAAACTTTAACTAATTACCATTAGCTACTTTTTCTCTTGATCCACGATGAAGGTGAATCCACTTACGTCAGCCGAGAATCTATTTGCCAAGGGTCACGTATAAACCAACTCTGGAGTCTGTGTTATCTGAAGGTGTCTGTGTTTCTCCAACCGGCGATGCGATTTCGGTATCTACCTCAGACCTCTCCAGCGGAAAGAATGGAAGACTGCCTATACTTTCACCCTTGGATGGGCCCGACCAGGTTTGCACCTTCTTTTCACCCTAAACAGGGCTCTTCAAGGAGTCGACTTGAAAACGGCTCTAGCTCAATAAAGCGATTTAATTTGGGTCCGACCAGCTTTGGCTCAAAAACATTCTGATATGCTAGAGTTCAGGACCGCTATAGTGATGAGCAAACACGACTGGCACTTTCCTCGAAATTTCCAAACGAAGGAGCAATTGGCCCGTCTCAATATAAGCTCTCGTGTTTCTTCAGGTACTAAAGGTCAATGAGTACAACGGCTTTTGAGTTTGTCCTAGGTGATCTTGATATACGGAAGATAACAGCGCCTTCAAAACGAGTTCTCCATTTAATTCGAGTTGTGTAGCAGGAATGTGTATGTTAGGTGGGCAAAACTACAGCATGCTTGAGCATCAGGATGGAATGGGAAGAAAGATGCTCAAGTCGTGACGTAGTGTGTTGTTAAGGGGAGTCAACATCTGTGACTAGGAAAGAGAAGTCGCCATCGGTACAGAATTGTGATAATATCATGTAGTGGCCATCAATTTGAAATAAAGCTTATATTCAACCAAGAGATCTCGTTGGTCCTGCTTTGTTACAGAGGACTAAATGGTGCCCACGACTCAGGATCGGAACCTGGATTGTGGCAGAATCTCAATACGCCGTCCATATAAAACATCGAAGTAACTACAAAGTTTTGAAGATCCTTGTTCTGCTTGCATCAATTACCCAGAGACAGAATTACGGCACGGTTCTATACTTGTATTGAACGTTAAAACGAAGTTGATAAATGGCCACTATGTCGTCTGTGAGAGTTACAGCAGCCAAAAGCCCGGCTAGGGGTGGTTGTCTGTAAATATCAGAATCCTCGCTGTAAGGACCTCTTGTCAAGAATCCTCGCTGTACAGGCAGTCGTTATCAGCTGAGATATGAAAACCGGCTTGCCAGGGCGGGTTGCTGTACAATGGTTATCATCTTGCTGAGTAAAAGAGTGAGAAAAACCAGCACGTTTTTTCTGGATCCTTCGAAATAAGAGGCTCAGGAAAAAGAAACTTCAAGGCAAATCAAATTAAGTAGCAGTTATCTACTTCGCATCAAGATTGTCTGGAGCGAACTGAAAACCGTTGAATCGTGACCTTGAGAGTTTGAAGAAACAAGTCAATCACTCATAAGAAGAAATGAGAAGGTCATCAACAGCAGCGATATCGTCAAGGGACTCTCGGAAGTGGGAGGGGCATACTGGGCTGCCGACCTACTGAAGAGGGGACCCAAATTATCGCTTTACTGAGCTACAGTTCTCAAGACGTCGCTTTGATGTGCCCTGTTATCGGGTGAAGAGAAGGTGCAAGGCTGGTAGGGACCCAACCAGGGGTTGAAGTTACTGAAACGTTGGAAGAAGAAACTACCTGAAGTGCGTGATCGGTTGGAAGAGCATTTCAACTAACGCAGACTCATAGCGTGTGAATTCTACCTGACAGCGAACATAGAGGAATACGTCTTTCTTGGATCAGGAGCAGAGATTAGGGTAAATTGTAAACCTTAAATATCATTTTAAGTACTATTGACTGGTTGAACAATTCTTACTGTGTAAAGTAACAACGGTCATGTCTTTAAATTAGATAGTTATAAATGTGAAATTGATTTTATTGGTATATACCAAAATATTTCAGCATAGCAGACTCATCGCAGCACAGTAGAGAAACAGGCATAATTGAGAATTATTTCGGCTGAGCTCAAGACGAGTTTTTTTTCCAGGTACCAAGGAATATGCAGAGGAAGAAGTAGAAATATTGTTTCAAGCTTGATAGAAATTACAAAGAAGTTAATATGAATTACCTATATGTAGAATTACAACGTATTAGTACATGGTTGGGAGAGTTAAAGGTAGCAGTTAATGAAGTAGAGAATTTTGTAGAAACGTTGAAGAACAGAACGACTAGACAAGACCATTATAGATTTAAGGTAGACTACAATAGAGTAGGAAAGAATAACAGGAGACAGCCACTGCTTGATAAAGACAGAAGACAATATAGTTATGACGAACCAAGGCCTAATGGTTATAGGGTAAAAGACGGTGAGAACGGACGTAATGGTGAAAGCTCGGACTGGTATGGCTGTTATAGATACAAGAATGGTCCTGAGAGAGACTTTTCCAAGAAGTTATGGAAGTGGCCATCCTATAGCAAGAATGCTAGGAAAAAACGTGACGACTGGTTTGAACAAAGACGGAGACAGTATCTGAAGTCAGGGTCAAAGAACAAAGTGGAAAACGTAAGTGAAAATTCAACTATTCCTAAGGTGATTGCCAATATGACTGTTAGACAGGAAAAGAAAACGACGGTGTTAATAAAGAGAATAGACCGAGAGACACAGACGCAGACAAGTAATACGATAAATGATAGTACGCAGACACATAGGGATACTGTAGAGAAGACAACCCATGTACAGTCAATTAAGAAAATAGAAAAGGGAACGCAAACTATTAAGACGGTAGAAATTGCGGAACCACCTCAGGTGAAATTATAAAAAGAAGACACAGTTGAAGTTAAGAAAGATAGACATACGAGTACCAAAGACGAAAGGAAACCAAAGAGGAAAAGTATTGAAGAAAGAAATAGTAGTATGATAGTTAATAGATGTACTGCCATGTCAAGTTCCTCAGGTACAGACATTAAATTAATTCCTAAATGGTGTAGAAATATTAGGTGTGAGAGCTCAGGTTACGGAGAAGATATTTCTACCGCCGCATATTATAGTAAATACGGTGATGCTGAAACAACTATAAATACTGATGATTCGGAGAATGAGAGAATTGCACTACGAGCAGATCCTGAATCGAAGCGTGATGTTCCCTCATACGGTGGAGTTCCTGGTGGACAGACGGACAGAGTTTTGGTTAGTGACTCTTTAGAACTAGATACCAGTTTATATGACAAGAAAGTAGGGAAGGCTAAGAGACGAATACCAAGAAAGAGAAAGAAAGTCAGACGTTCTAAAGCCGACTATGGGAATAGGGTCGACGTGTCTGCAGTAAATTATTATGAGTCTGATGAAGGAACTATTATCAGTGTGTCATCTGAAGACGAGATGGGGAAGTACAAACGTTACGTAAGGTATACAGGAAACAGTGAGCAGACCGACGCAAATAAAGGAAATAGAAAGAAATCATTTAAGAAGAATAATAATAATAGACAGATAGCGGGAATTTACTCAACGACTGAAAGTGACTTAAGAAAAATAGAAGAATATATGACCTTAAGACCTGAGTACTTTAACAACAGGTTAACAACAGATAGTGAAGATGACATAATTAAAGAAAGACGTACTAATGTACTGAGAGACAATGAAATATTTAACTTGGATACACTCTATAACTGTTAAAATTCCTTGGGTGAGGAAGGAAAATGGAATAGTTTTGGCTTATGAGAAGAATTGCGGTTTGAGCATATAGATATATGGGTTGTCTAAAATAGGCAGATGAATTTTTGTTGGTGTAGCATCACATGGTACAGGGTAGGCGATAGTGTTGTTGAGGATAGAGAGTTACGGCAAATGATATTCTACGTGGATACGTAATACAGGATATCTTGTGTTTGGTTACGATATAGGGAGAGTAAACAAGGTAAAAATAGTCCTTTGTCCGGAATGGATAGATACAGAGAGTTAATCACGTCGTGTGATGTATAACTGGTGTGATTAAAGTAGAGTAGATTCAGCACATAATTAGTAGAGGGTGAGAGATAAACTAAGTATGAATGTTCGTACTAGAAATGGTTCGACTCAGAGCTATGACGTGATGTCTGAGATAGTTTCGCTTGGTGGTTTAAGAAGTAAGTATAGTATTGTTGACAGGTGAACCGGGAGTGTCTGATGAGGAGATATAGATTGAGGAGAAATTGAGTATCCTGTGTAAAATAGCCAGTTGAACGCGAGAATATTAAGAGTAAAAGACTGTAGAAGTTGATGCTTGAAGAATACGAGTTACGTCATGTTTGCGGAGAAAGAAGAGCTGATTAAATCTGAGAAAGTTGTTGTGTGGAGAAGTATAGAATGATAGTTACGAAGTTAGTGGCTCAGCGGAATGAGGTTTGTTTTGAGAGTTAGTTGATAGTGCTGTAAAAGAGATATAAGTTGCGAGAGATAATATATAGATTCTGACCTTTGAAAACGAGTGAATGATTGAAAAAGGTAGAAATAAAGCAAACATATGTACGTCGAGAATGGCTGATGGTAACTGATAAGTACAGCATGCATGTACGAGGCGTTTAGTTCGTACGTGAGTATAATTCTAGACAAACAGGTATTCGTCTCGATGAGTGAAGAAGGCGTGAGGGTTGGAGACGTCGCCTAAGTGAAGTACATAGATAAAATGTAATAGTTGCGCTGATATATCTTGTGTCAATGTGTGTAGAGGAGGTCGATACGCTTATATTGTGGTGAGTGATTGCTGGAATGTTGAATTGGCGTCTAAATTGTTTGTTTGTTTTGAAGTAATAGTATAGACACGTTAGGTTGTCGAGATGCGAGAGTAGTCGTGAGATGAGAGCGAGGTTGTGTATCACTGTCCGTGTGAATATGCGAAGAGTGATTGATAAGTGACGTTGATAAAACGTAGAACATAGAGTATGCGAAAATTGATAGATAAAAAGAACATGATTAGAGAATGGTGATGTCTTTTCGTTAGAATATCTGACGTTGGACGGAAATTATGGAAGTTGTATGACAGGTTGACGGAAAGAGAGTTAACATTCTGAATGACGTTTCATAAAACATGTTTAGTAATGTTGACAGGGACATGTCGAAGCAGGAATGCCTAATACTGAGAAACGAGAAAAGTGAGGTCTGCTGTCAGTTATAAGTGGCGTGGGTTGCTGTTCTGAAAGAATCCCGATAAATAGGAAGAGGAGTGAAAGATACGGAGGTAAACAAGATTAGATAAATGAATGTTAGAAAAGGTGTTCCGATAAGTGTGACTAGTTTGACTATCGTCACGATGTGAGAAGGATAGGAGAGACTTGAGGATAGATTAGAGTAGTGGTGGTGAGATATAGAAAGTACTGATACAGGAGAAGGAAATGTTAATTGCGTCGGGTAGACGAGAAACTTAAAAGTAGAATTAGTTATTGGTACAGTAGGTAGATGTATTGGTGAGAGGTCTATAGTAAATAGACAAAATTTTTGCTGGTCGTAGTAGGGTGGAGATACCGTAGTTAACGGTAGTGATTAAGTAGTTGTAGTAATACTGGAACAAATCCAAGAGAAACAATTGGTGTGCCGAGCCACAGGTTCTATTGGTAGATAGATGACTGGTAGGTGACATTGGGATAGCCCTCACACTGGTAATAGAAAAAAATGAGTTGACCTGTAGTTTACAGTGGTTATATTCCAGATATTGTGATGTGTTAGGAGTTAGTTTTGTAAAAGATAAAATGTTGTGAGGGGAGATAATCAATGTTTGACTTCCAGAAAAAGGTAGTGATTTTGGTTGAGGGGAACAAGTATTGTTCCGCGTTATGATGATCTGTAGGTAACAGATATATATATATATATATATATATATATATATATATATATATATATATATATATATATATATATATATGTATGTATTTTGGCATTAATGCTTGGCATTGAGTTGTTTTGTTTTATAACAAAATAAGCATGACTTGAGTGAATAGATATGTGTTAAATTGGTTCGTATAAGAGGCCAATGTTGCTGGGTCACTTTACGTAGTTAATTCTAAGTGAATTATATTTTTTTGAAAACCTTCTCTTTAGCGAGAAGACAGTTGTTTTATTGAATCTGAGTTTTTAATGCCTCATATATAATATGTTTATTTGCTTGATTTGGTCCTGTAAAATGATTGTTATTATTTGATTTTAGAATAGGATTATTGTGTTCTTAGACTATTGTTTTTTTTGAAGTAATAGTATAGACACGTTAGGTTGTCGAGATGCGAGAGTAGTCGTGAGATGAGAGCGAGGTTGTGTATCACTGTCCGTGTGAATATGCGAAGAGTGGTTGATAAGTGACGTTGATAAAACGTAGAACATAGAGTATGCGAAAATTGATAGATAAAAAGAACATGATTAGAGAATGGTGATGTCTTTTCGTTAGAATATCTGACGTTGGACGGAAATTATGGAAGTTGTATGACAGGTTGACGGAAAGAGAGTTAACATTCTGAATGACGTTTCATAAAACATGTTTAGTAATGTTGACAGGGACATGTCGAAGCAGGAATGCCTAATACTGAGAAACGAGAAAAGTGAGGTCTGCTGTCAGTTATAAGTGGCGTGGGTTGCTGTTCTGAAAGAATCCCGATAAATAGGAAGAGGAGTGAAAGATACGGAGGTAAACAAGATTAGATAAATGAATGTTAGAAAAGGTGTTCCGATAAGTGTGACTAGTTTGACTATCGTCACGATGTGAGAAGGATAGGAGAGACTTGAGGATAGATTAGAGTAGTGGTGGTGAGATATAGAAAGTACTGATATGGATTGGACGCCATATTGGAGAAGAATAGATCAATGAATATAGCAGTGGGGTAAATGAGGGAAAAGTTTTGAATATAGTTTCCATGGGGTCAGAAGAGCCATGATACACACGGGATTGCTGGTTTATAGAAGAAGAAGTGGGTAACGGGTTACCCCAGACAAATAGTAAAACATGAATTGAATCCATGTTTGATTAGACACTGTGGATAGCAGTACAATAGTAAAGGGTTGTAAGTGTGAGAAATGAACATTGTGGAAACATAATGACATGGGGTTTTTGAGGGTCCGTGATATATGGACTGAGATAAAGTTGATTGCAAGTGTCACAGACAGGAGTTAGGGGCAGTATATGGTTGCTGTTGATAACGGCATAAATTGACAAGTGAAGGTTTTAGTAGATATTGCCCATAATAAATGGACATATTATGTGAGGTGATGTGTATTGGAACAGGTCTTAAGGGATAGTGGACCTTTTTAATTGTGTCCTCGGGATATGTTTTGTGGTTGACATTACAATGTTCAGAACTATAAAATTAGTAGTGTCTGTAATATGTAGACACTTGGGAATGAATAATATTTTTGATGGTTGGTATTTGATGCTGTAGATAGCAACGTAAACTGTTACCATAATGAGTGGTACTGTAGGAGATATAATTGTTTTAGACTTTATTACATAAAGTCTCAAATGACATATGGGGGTAAAGGTGTGTGATTTAGGTGAGTGTGGTTTTGTAAAGGAGTGTGGTTTAGGTGACTGTGGTTTTTTTGAAAGACTTCTACTTCTTTGAAACTCCGGTGCTCACCGATTCTTTGTCTTTCTATCGTGTGAGAGTAATTTCAGGTTGATTGAAAGTGGAGAATTAGTAGGGTTGGTGATGACAATAGGGAGTTGGTATCAGAAGAGTACAGCGTTTGAAATTTTAAGCGGATTGCTTATGAAAAGGAGTGTTTATTTCAAAAAGGTAACCATATGTGTTATGATGTGTTATATAAAGTTGAGATTTAAATGTTATTAAGGATATGTAAATAATATGTGTTATATTTGAAGAACCAGGAACGAAGAAGAAGTTTGCTATGTGGCAGGGGAAAGAGTTACGAATAGACTATTTACTTAAAATAGAGTTGGTTTGGGGAAGATTAGAGGAGTTATGGGAGGTAAGGAAAGAGAGGGAATAGAATAGGAGGATTGGGAGTAAAGACTTTTTAAAGGAAAAAAGTCTTTCTGAAACATAGGAAGGTGTAGCAGAATGTGTATGTTAGGTGGGCAAAGCTACAGCACGCTTGAGCATCAGGATGGAATGGGAAGAAAGATGCTCAAGTCGTGACGTAGTTTGTTGTTAAGGGGAGTCAACATCTGGGACTAGGAAAGAGAAGTCGCCATCGGTACAGAATTGTGATAATATCATGTAGTGGCCATCAATTTGAAATAAAGCTTATATTCAACCAAGAGATCTCGTTGGTCCTGCTTTGTTACAGTTGTTTATAGCTGTCTTAAGATTTCTTTGCTCCTGGACCCGGACAGTCCTAGTATGTAAGTGGCTGACCTTCAAACGCAATGTTAACAAACGGCTGTAATAATGGCAGGTCAAACTTCATAGCATTTTGACGAAAATCACGTTACTTCAAGTAGTTATGATGAGAAACAGCTTAGTAGAGCTCTACAGGCAACCATGTTATGAAGATGGCTCCATCTAAAAATCTTGATACGTATAACTTCAATTTAGCTAGTCCAAAAAATGCTTCAATTTGACTCCATTAAAAGTGGTCCGGTCTTGAGCTTTTGTTTTAAAGAATTTCGTAAAAATTTATGGATTCGTACCTTGTTCTCTCGGCAAGCTGGTAAAACTTCTCACGAAAATCCGCTGTGGCATGTTGGTTTCAGTACTTCACACGTTATACATGTCCGCGACATCCGAACAAAAATCGGCATCCTGGTGTGCGGCGCCATAAATCCATCTGTAACAGTACAGGTACAGAGGATCAATAACCAAGTTCTGTGGTGTTTCTTTAAAACGAATTTATTGAATCATAATAGACTGATAATAATGTAGAGGCCATGAGACCAGATGTTGCCTTCCCTTGACTTTGGCTGTTACTAACCAAAACAATCTACGTCACGGCTTGAGCATCCCTAGTAGCGTTCGTATAGGATGCTCAACCGTGCTCCTAAGTTTACGTATCAACATAGATGTTACTCATTCCGTTACACCACCATTGGGAAATAGGTTACAGGTCCAGAAGAAGACCCGAGATCGCCAGTACTACATAGGAGGGTCTATGGGAAAGTACGAGATAGGTCAGATTTTTCAACCAAAAAGAGGAGGGAAATCACACATCAGGAAGAGGACCATAGTGAAAAATTCGCTAGTAACCCAGTTCAGCAGGGGTGGGTAACGTCGGGAAAAACGAGAGATACCCAGGACTCCAACCGAAGATTAGCGGGCCAGATCTAATATCGCCCGAGATGGTCCTGGAAGCAACAGTCCAGGAGTTTTGGGGAAGACGATTCTGTCCAACGAGGACGATACGGGAAATCCCCAGATGCAAAGCCGGGGGAAACCAAGATGATATGGAGACAGTGTTACAGTCAGGATGGGACGATCCGTCTGTATTGTGAGCCCTCGCTTAAGCAAGTCGAAAGTAGGTTGACCAAACGTACAGGAGCGAGGGGCCAACACTAGGGTAGGTCCGGATGAGGATAAAGGGTGTCAGTGAAGTAGCCGAACGGAAGGGAGAGATGACACTTCGGGTTTGACACCTGTAGTCTATGCCAGTAAGAAACTTCTACCGGATGAAAAAAATTATTCTGCAGTTGAAAGAGAATGCTTGTCACTCATATGGGCCGTACAAAAATTTCAACCATATTTATATGGAGTAAAGTTTACGGTCCAGTCAGATCATCAACCCTTGATGTTCCTAGCTACCTCGCAGAAGCTCAACGCACGGGAGATGCGATGGTCGTTGTTGCTGCAGCCGTACACCTTCACAGTGGAATATATTACGGGTAGGGAGAATGTAGGAGCGGATTTCCTGTCTAGACACCCAGATCCTGAGGAAGAGGATTAGGTGGAGGAAGAACATCTGGATCGAACTTCTAGGGAGTAAGAGTCGACGCGGTCAACTCTCTTAAGAGGGGGCGTATTTCACGATGCTAGAGGTCAACGATCTGAAATGTTACTAGAACAACGATCAGCGTCCTAAGCCGCGGCATTTTGTTTGTTGAGAGAGCCTTGATTGAACGATCGGAATGATTGAAGACGGGAACTAGCGGACAACGGAATACGACGAGGTCAAACACTTTGAAAACCGATGTATCGCGATAAAGCTATTTCAAGAAACCTTTGAAGTGGGAAACGGAGATTTGCGATCACGGCGTATCACAGCCTTTTGGGATAACGGAGAAGAATATCGGTGGTCGGAGGAAACGAGTGGATAATCATTGATGTCTCGAAAAGACCGGGCATCAAAGGATACATTCGGTTGTTATTGACAAACAGATGAAGAGGACAGGGGGAAATTGGTGGAATAAGCCCATATAGTCGTACAGAGACAGAGTATTAATAGGCTGGATATTCTAGTGGAATTTAGTGTGCTATTTGGTTTCCACGAGAATTGGTGGTTTATTCTTGAGTGATATTGAAAAGGCGAGTTACAATGTTTCAAGTCGGATAATCCTAACGAGCATTTTGTATTTATTGTGCAAATAGTATTCCCGATTCAGCCAAGGATAATTATAAGGTAGTTGTGGTATAGAGTATAAATCTAACATAGTGTATTTGAGTGTGAGACCGTAATAATGGGCGTCGGCTGAATTTAGCTGAGAAGTAACGGAGTGGATTGTGTAAAGTACCATTGCACTCGATAGAATAAGTACTATGATAAGATAGGCTAAGTATGATACGAGATTCTAATATAGATGGTTACTGGGATTTCTGAGCCCTTTTATGACATGTCATTCTTTACCTAGTCTTAGGTTATGGTTATAACTCCAATGTCTTATGTCAGAGGTCAGTTCTCTGAATCTATAGAAATAAAACTGATAACTGCCATAAGCCTACTCTCACTTCTAATGAGTTTGATTTAGGTTGATAGCACCTGATATTGTCTTTTCGAAAGGTTCCCATGCACAAAGCAATAGCAACACTCATGAAAAGAAGAAAGGGACTCTAATCTGGTAAAGTAATAAATATCGGCAAGATTGAAGTCGGATGTCAGACATACAGGTCAGCAAGTTCTAGCATTAACGGATACCTATAAAGCATTCTGGCTAAGAGACTTACATCAGAATAAAGTGCAACTAAACATAGATCGGAAGCTCAATATTGTGCACCTGAACTATCTTTAAATGAAGAGGCTATAAGGCCAGAATTTATTATTGGCTAAACAGAACAGTAACGAATTAGATGAACACTGTGAATCAGTGATATTCTATAGACAGTGTTTGTTGGAATTATGTATCCATATAGAGACGATAAGTCATTCGATGATATCGGAGGTATAAACATTACTTGGAATATCATGTGGTTCATGTGATTGGATAGTTCACAAGGAAATAAATTATCTACTAAAACACGAAATGGTGAACTAACGGATTAGTTCTAACGTTGTCAAGGATATTGTGAGATCATCATCATCATCCGTCTGAGAGACACTATACCTGGTGAGAGTAAACAAGTTCTGTGCTGTGGTGACATTATCTGTGCCGTTGTGTGATGAGAACAGTGAGATGAATCTTGGACTGTCAATCTTATCTCACCTTAAATATAGAACACACCAGCAACGTCTTTACATACACTCTATACACACCCATTACACTTTTTATTCAATAAATAGGTTAGTATTTATTGGAGGACAATGTTGTGTGGGTATGTTATGAAGGAATAAAAGAGAGAGAGATAGCGAGAAATAGTGATTAGAAGGCATAACGGGGGAGTGTAGACAAAGGTCTGACAATAGGTCCAAAGTATAAGAAGGATTTTAAAGGTGTGCTTGTTGATTCCACTTTCCACCAGGGACGACAAGCTACAAGAACTATCAGTCTAGATGACTATTTACACTAAGACCATGTCTCAAAAGTAAATATTAACACTTCTACCGTTGACATTATCGGGTGTTGTTGTCTACACCCTCTATCCAGTCGGATGCGTACTAAATAGGACAGACTACGTGTAGCTGCACTTGTATCTATTCTTCACAAGATCCTATGTCATGAATTGAACAGACCCTTCGAAAACTATGCTCGGCGTAACCCTTCCGGGAGTTTCATCTGTCAAACCTGTTTTCTTTCTCTTCTTGATCTCACAGTGCAGAGGATGCTGTACGCTCATTGAAAGTTGGTAGACAGACATGTGCTCATGTACTTTGCCGACAAGGGAGTGCAGAATCGCCTACACCCTTTGACAAGGCACATAATGATGATGACGATGATGAATTTGTATTTCAAAATATTATCCTCACTTTCACTTGCATGTTGTTGTATATTTCTGATATAGCAATAATGCGCCGTAAGAACATTTCAATAACGTTTGATATCAATGTGCTACAGGAAATGAGGCAATGAGGGAAATTAATATGATCTAAATCCATATTAATGTAGCCACTATGGGAGATAACCTTAGCTATTGACTCATATAACAAACACAGTGATTATTTAATTTTTAAAAATATTTGTCACATCTTACTTTTATCTTTTCATGGAACCTTGCTAGCACTTATGCAGACAAACAAGATTTTTAATTATTTGTTAACTATCATGTATAAATCCAACACGAATTTTAAAATTGTATAATATCGTACACAATGTTCTATTACTATAAGAGTGATAGAAATGTGAACAATTATATAATTATTTTTGAAATTCCTCCTGTTATATTTGGCAGGTACAGGCGTGTTGCTTGTATTTGTACTCGGCATTTTTGCTAGCATCAATGTGTGGCCAATCAATCAGTTGCCGTCTCCACAACGAAGATTGGCTACAATTTGCTTCCAACACTGTCTGTCTCCAACACTGTCTATCTCCAACACTGTCTGTCTCCACCATGACTGTCCTTTCCGTCAGCCTGGTGTTCGTCCATGTATTGATGCTATCTTCCCACTTGTATCGTTGTCTCCCTCTTGCTCTCATGCCCTCAACCTCTCCCTCCAGTATGATTTGTATAATAGTAGCATGTCTTTTAACGTGGCCGAAAAATTTCACTTACCTCCTCTTTATTTATTTCATCAACTCTCTTCATTCCCAGTTTTTCTAGAACCTCTGCATTTGATTGTTTTTGTTTCCATGAAATACGACATATTCGTCAGTATATCCACACCTCCAGGGCCTCTATTCGACTTTCTAGTTGATTGTGCAATGTCCAGGCGTCCTCGCCATACAGTAACGTTGAATATACATAGCATTTGAACTTTCTTTTTTCCAATGTGTTGTTAATCTCTCTAGATGTTAAAACTGATTTCATGCCATTGAAATCATGTTTGGCCTATTCTCTTTTTGATTTATATTTCACTTCTGCCATCATATGTTATTATGTGTCCAAGATAAGAGAACCGTTGTACTTGATCCTGTATCTGCCCGTTTACTGTGATGTTCATTGATGAACTTTCCTTCTCACTGCTAATTATCATAGATTTTGTTTTATGGATGTTAATATCTAAGTCCCTACCAAATATACCAACGTCATAAAATCTTTCTACAAAGACACGTTGCTGGGTAATAACAGAAGCAGGCAACTCTCAATGATTCTCAGTGGTAACGGGAGCGAAACCAGGTTGTGTCTTATCACCGATGCACTTTGGAATTGCTATCGATTGGGTCATGCGCAAATACACAAACAACACAAACATGGGTATCCATTGTGTTGACAAAAAGAAGACCTGGACTTTGCCGACGACATAGTGCTTTTGGGTTTAACACACCCAGATGCCCAAGAGAAAATAAACCATCTCCACGATGTTTCAGGACAAATCGATCTCCAAATTAACACCACTGTGACAAATTAGGAGTAGTCAGAGGACCTAATTAGTAGTGTTCTCTGGAAATATATCTTGTATAATAGATTGACATGATAAAGGATATGATTTTGCACATTTTTGTCTAGAGGTCTCTCAACTGAGATAGATAATCATTCCCGCATAGCCCTTTTGGAGAACCATTTTTCCCTTGGCTCTGAACCCCCACTGTGAGATTCTCAAGTATCAACACAGAAATTTATAAAAGAAGAAAAAGGTTCCCTCAAAGGCTAAAAGAAGATCTGGACTATTCGCCCCATGTACAACTGAGGATCCAATTTCACTCATCATAATGTTGTCAGTGTGCTATCAGTCCGCCACATTAGATCTTCCCTTATTGTATTTGTGTCAAAAGTGACCTATATCAGTTGTCCCATTAGACCTTAGGACTTTAGGATTCAATATTAGTAGACAAACTCAACAATAACTGCACATAACATCTGTTGAACAAGACATCTACATGACAGGTTCTTGACAAAAGTGGGACATACATTCACATGAAAGGTTTACCCCAACAATTGTACAAGACATACATCATGAGAGATACTTGACAACATCTATACATGACTTTTCACAATATCTGTAACCAACCACAGTAACTTAAGACATTCACCAGGTACAATACTTGACCGCAACTGTACAAGACATTCTCTTGGGACATGCACTTAAAACATCGTTCTCAACACCATCTTTTATTGAGCTGTTCTTAGTGGTTGAGCAATGACCCATGCTCCATCACACCCATTACACTTCAATAATAAACAATCATATGCAATGTGAGTGAAAAAATGGAAAAATGAGTACATTCTCTGAAAATCCACCAATATACTCAATCTCAAACTCTCCACCTCTCCTCCATCCCCTCTTCAAACTCTTCTACCCATCTGATTCACTGTATTTATCATCACTTCACTGTCATTGGAGAAAATTATAGAATCCTTGTTATGGGAAAACTTAAGGAAAGAACTACTGTTCTGGATCATTTGCATCCTGTTATCATCAGTAATTGATGTTGGGAAAGCTCCAGGTAGCAGACTTCCTGTGATAAGTCCCATGCAAGATAATTTCCTCTTGAGAACAGAATTAGAGGTGATGATGTTGTACAGAATCTCAATGTTGACCAGACTGTCTGTGAAGCTGACAACTGAGGTACTTCAAATGGTTTGAGGATATCACTCTCCTGACAATGGGAGATGTATTCTCGGTACATGCTACTCATGACTTGCTGAAGAGACCCAGAGATAGGAACAAAATCCAATTTATTGCAGCACCTCACCTAGCGAGTCCGACTTCACACACTTTTCAAGTCTCCCCAACAATCACTGTGTGAGCACCATGCTGGGTATTCTCCAAGATATTCTCATATAACAATGCACTGCAATAGTTACTTCACCAGGTTTCTTTGAATGGGGTTAACAACAAGAGATTTGTTCTCAGTTCTCAGATGATAATGATATAATAAATCACAACACTGAGCAACCATAATGACCACATTAATCCTGACAATGGAATTCTTCAGAACCGTTTTCCTCCCATTTAACTTTCAGCGGTTGGGCGAGCTGAGGTAAATCCTCCGAGAAATTCCTGCATTTCGGATTCTAGGAGAATAACTAGGTGTTCCATTGGGGCACAGGTTTAACTTTCCATGAGCCTGACCGAGACCAAACTGTAGACAGGGGTCTTCTTTATTAAAGCATTGTTTACTGTCCACCAAGACCAGGTTCACCAATGTAGACCAATCCTGCTTCCTGTTCAAACAGTAAATTCAGTTGACTTGGGACAAGGTATGTCATGAGATTAACGGCTGGCAAATCAGCCTGTGTTCTTCTGTGATTATCCCTGGATTGCACCTATAGGGAGTTTGTTCTGGGTCTGGGACACCTGTTTAGTTGTCCCAGAGAAATATGAAGGCCTCTCCACCAATCCTTTGTTCTCTGTTGATACATAAAATGGTACAACAATTCTTTACAATTGTTAAAAGACAATGTTATCATACATCAACATAAACAGATGGAAATGGGGAGGTGAGGGAGGGTGTTTGACCAAACAACCTCTCCTGGTTGATGATGGAGTGTATTCCACTCTGATGGCCTTATGGGTGATATGTTTTCATTTTTCCACCCCTGTTTGTGGTAGCCACAAGCCAATATGCTGAGACAGGGTAGTTTTAATAGTCGCTTAAAAGTTGACAGGGTCGACTTCATTGCACCGGGTTTTATCCCATATGGCTCGGTCTGTTTCCACAGCGCGGAAAGCGTCGCACAAAGCACGAACTCCGTAGCTTTTAGCGACGGCCCATAGGAGTCTGTGAAACATTTAACTCGTAAACCGAAGGGCGCGGGCCAGGAATCGAACCCTCAACCTTCGGAGCACGAGTTAAACGGCTTGACCACTTCGCCACAGAGACATCACACAGGGTAGTTTAACACAATTACAAGCATTTTATATGTCTAAGTTCTTACAATGTCTCAAACCACAGTAGACCTGGGCACAATTGAGGAACAGACACAGTGAAGCAAGCACTATAAGGCAAGCAAACATGAGCAAGCATTGTGAAATAGCAACATGAGACAGGCATTGTGAAGTAGAAGGAAGAAAGGCATATTTACAACTGCAACATGCAATAAGCAACACAATTTGACAAAATGCAAATCAAACAGTAACCAAACCCAATCGTCCTTCTCCATACACACTCATACAGCAATGCTAGACCTCACCCCTCTCAGACCAGACTTGGCTCACAAGTACATCATCATCATCATCATGTGCTCTTTCCCCACTGAGTACTGTCCATATCAACTACAGTAGGTAAAGAAGCCAAATTGCATAAGCAATTGTTCACATATGCACCGAAGCACATATGTGGAAAACATGTTTTTTTCCTTGTAAATTTTGCATGAGCCATACATTATATTCAGCCTACTAAGACACATGTTCGAACGCATATTGTCCTTTTAGGAACTAGTTCATATGAACCCACCAACTGTAGAGGTACCAGTGTAATACTTCCGAGAGAAATTAGATTAATTCTCCTGAGCGTAATCTAGCCACCAGGCATCACAGGAACTTTGCAATTCTGGCGTGCCATACACGTCCCGCCTACATATGGATATGAATTATCTATCTTTCTATCAATGTGAGAGGCTACTTATCAAATCACCAGCTCACTCACTCCAACATTCTCAGCATTTACAAAGGAACTTGTACATGTTACATCACACATTCCGATCCAGACTGCCAAATGTTAACTCGCAAGAGCAGTGTACAGTTTGGTTAAGAATGGGTCATGATAGGCATTTAGAATGCGCAAAGGGTTTGCGAATCTGCATTAAATGTAATTTACAATCATCAAGCATACGCAACCAGTCACAACAGGGGAATGATATGCACTTGGAGTATACAGCGTGGAAGACCTGACAAGGGTTTAAGAAGCAGTATTCAGAATACTTGCACACAGAAGTTCTGTTTTCACTTTCACATTTTCTACATAAAATACTCTTATATTCTTCTCTTTCGTTCACTAGGCATAACCACAACATTAAAGTATGTTTTAAAGTGGTACCCATTATTCCAGAGAACAAAATTCATTTATTTTTAGGGCGTTATGATCACCACATCACAATGCATCCTGCCCTGATGGAAACCCAACTCAAACTAATAGATTTGTCAAATTTGGGCCCACTGGGTAGCGTGGGTTCCCACATATTAGCCAATGAAAACAAGGGCTGCGCCACTGCCCTACCTCACCGCGTTCTGGAAGGTTCTATGCTATTAATAACCCTACTATCTGGAAAGGTCTCCGTTCAAGATTAAAAGTATTATTATGGTGGGAGTGGACTAGGAATGTGGATGCCTGATCCATTATGTCACAACCACAAAAACAGAAATTATCGATCTTACGAACTGTTCAGACGACACAAATTTAAACAAATACGTCCGTGAAAAAGTCAACAGCTTCACATACCTAGAAGGTTCATTCAAAACTACAGATTTGAGCGGAGGTGTTTCCAAGGCACCAGGGCCGGGTTATATACTGGCCAAGACCTATTGACGCGTCCTCGCCGAGGCGTCCTGGGCAACAGGTCCCTTCGGGGTCCTGGCTGAAGTCAATAGGATCGCCTGATTCCTCTGAAGTCGGAGAGTGTCCTGCTTGTATGGCGAGGAACCAC
This sequence comes from Cepaea nemoralis, assembly GCA_014155875.1. NCBI lineage: Eukaryota > Metazoa > Mollusca > Gastropoda > Stylommatophora > Helicidae > Cepaea > Cepaea nemoralis. Next base: position 70,013 of record JACEFZ010009483.1, read on the forward strand.
CAGTCTGCACACCAATAAGCCAGACATGGGACAACGGATACTCACGCAAACCTCAGGTTCCTGTATGACATCACACTGATGTTGGACAACAGGATGCCTTCATCCGACATACAGGACTTTGCGTTGGAGCTCAAGCCAATGAACACAAGCAAGCAACATACCTAGAAAGCAAAATGACATCTACAGGGGACTCAACACCAGAAATATCATCCAGAATCGCACTAGCATCTGGTGCCTTTAATAAACTGTCAAAAATCTGGAAGTCAAAGACACTCAGCAAACACACACGAAACTTAAAATCTTCAAACTCTTGTGTGATTCCAGTGTTAACATATGAATGTGAAAGTTGGAAATCAACGGTAGCTTTAGATAAAAAAATATTAGATAATTTTGAGAACAAATGTCTTAGAAGAGTTCTAAACATCCACTGGATAGACTTCAGAACCAATACGCAAATAAGACAAGAGACTACGCAAGATAGCGTATTCAATTTTATAAGAAGACGCCTTTGGAACTACATCGGCCATGTACTCAGAATGGACAAGACAAGACTCCCCTATACAACCCTCATATGATCACCGGTATGGAAATAAAGACGGGGAAGACCAAGAGAGACCCTGCGTAGAACCATCATCAGAGAAGGCTCATTCAACGGCCAAGTGAACATCCACGATCTACAACTAGGTAGCAGCGAACCGCCAGACATGGAGAGCCATGACTTTCTGCCCTATACGCCGCTTCAGGCTCAAGAGGAAAGACTAACTAACTAACTAAATATCTAAGCCACATTCTGCAACAGTACCAGGTTTACCTTGTTCCACAAGTTGTGTAACTCTTGCTCGCTTTCTGCTAGTAACAAAGTATCGTCATGATACCTGCGATAGTTTATGGTTTTTTCCATTGATGGACGTTCAACCTGTTTAAAAATTATTTCTGTGTATAGGTTGAAGAGGCTTGGGGACAGCACGCATCCCTGCTGTACTCCTCTTGTTATCTCTATAGACGACGAATAATTATTATCGCATCAAATAAACGCCACTTTGTTCCAGATACAAGTTAATAATAAGTCTGATATCCTTTCTCGACTCTACCTTCTATCTTCTATATCGTGAAGGCATGTAATTAGTCGTTTGTGTTGTACTCTATCAAACACTTTTTTATATATCTACAGTAATCTCCACCACTGGTAGTTTACACTATAGTTGATATATTTTATCACAGACTCTCTTTATGCTCACACTCTTTACATGTGAGTGTACGCGATCTGAACTTCCACAAGTTCATTAGGGTTGAAAAGTGGGCCTACATTGTGAGTCAGATTGGTCATTGTAATTGTGAGCTCATTGCTTCAGACTCTTCTTAAAGGTTAAATTCCACATATCAGCATACAGTAGTGATAAGATAGGTGAGAATGAAAATACGAGATGAAAAAAAAAATATATATACAATAAGGCACGTGCACTCATTGGAAAACGGAACGAATACTAAAGAACGAACACGCATCAGTAGATACTTAAAAAGAACGCTACAAAACAATCTTCTACCCGACCCTCCCATGGATCTCCTCTATGTAACATGTTCCTCCCCCCCCCCTCTTCTTGATCTCACCGTGCAGTGGTTGCTGTGCACTCATTGACTGGCTGGTAGACATATACTCACGTACGTGGGCGCTTCGAATGAAGATCGTACAAATTCAGGCGAATATGAGTGACGTCATAATGACAGTTTAATATGTCCGCCCACGTTTGACATGCACTAAAGAGGAGCAGCGTTATGTTATTCGTTTTTTGATAAGCGAAGAGTGAAACATATATAAATTCATCGGGGAGTGAAGGTCAGTATGGTGATACATGCCTGTTAGTCCAGCGAGTGTATGAGTGGAGTATGAAGTTTCAAAACGGTTGACTTCTTTAGCAGATTGTTGACGATTGGGTCAGGTACACCGAGTAGTGAAGAAGAGCATGTTTTTTCGACAGGAATCCAAACACTGTATCGGTGATGGAGGACTTGCCTTAAACGCACTGGTGGCAATATCGAAAAATGATACAGTTTCTGTTTACTTTTTCAGAATATTTTCACGAATGAAAAAAATAAAAGAAATAAAAACATTTACGGTTTTCATTGTAAGCTCCTTCGTACTTCGCCGATAAGGGAATGTTTGATCATCTATTTCATGTGACAAGGCACACGGGGGTGATGATGATGATGATGATGATGATGATGATGAAAGATGATGATGATGATGATGATGATGATGATGATGATGATGATGATGATATTTTGAAATGTGAGACACACTATTCACTAACATTGTGTTGACTATTTATGTTTGCGCAGTAATGTGCATGTCATTAAAATAAAGTTTGAAAACGCTGACTACATGAAATTAGGATATAAGGGGAAAAAAATTTTAATGTAAATTCATATTAAGGCCAGCACGGGTGTTAACTATAGCTATTTTTTTCATATATCAGAGGTGGTTTTTATCTAATTAAACAAAAATGTTATAACATTTTCCTTGTTTCTTTTCGAGAACGCTCTCCGTATATTTTGCAATCAAGCAATATGTTTATGCGTTTTTTTTAAAAAATGTATTGTATATATCGATACATAAGTTGTCCTATTGTTTAATAGCATGCACCATATTAATTTATTTAAAGAGTAAAAAGTCTGAACTATTATCTTCTTAATCGTTCTTACTGTGGCGTAGATGATTATCTATTAATTGTGGCAGTTACACGCGTGTACCTTGTAATTGTAGATAGTGATCGCTTCTCGACCTGTTGGATAACTCAACGTGTAGTATCCTCCCCAGTACCACACTTGGTCTGGCCAGGGGTTTAGATGATCAATGAAACCTCACAAATCCTCACTGTAGATGTGGATCTTGGTGGACCACTGTGTGTTTAGTCTCTAGTCTAATGTCTCTAATCAGTTTACCAACTTCATTTGTTTCACGAAGGACTTATTCATAAGTTTTTCTATTTGTCCATGGTTTTTTTTGCATTTTCCTCAGAAACCAAATTTCCACTGCCATAAGATGTTTTTTTGGCTTGTCTGCTCATTATCCAGGCCTAACATATATACAAAAGTATAGGTTCTATGTAGCACTTTGTCGGCTCAGCCCCAAAGAGAAAAAGGGTAATAAGTGCCTCTTTCCGAATGTGATCCTGCTCGTTATAATTAATTTAGATGTTACTGGCTCAATGATGAGACCATTGAATAGAGTTTCGAAGAACCAAGGAATACCTCCAGGAAACCCAAAGAAGTTTTTACTGAATATCCCACATGTCCTTAGTGGGGTTTCTTGATCTCCTCTACCAACTAAATAATTATTAATCTAGGGTTGTTTACTGAAAACAATTTTACTACGACAAGAGAACTCTCAAAAGAGACAAAGACCCTTATTTTCAAATTTATTACACTTAAATAGTGATTTTGAACAATAATGTCATCAACATACATAGTTATTGCATTTACAAAAAAAAATCATATATATGTTCATCTCTAACTACATATATCTAGCTTGGATTGCCCACTATCAGATCCATCACCCTCAAAAAATTGAATCAGTCTTTCACAAGAGTTATTATGCCTCTTCTTCTGGCCTATGTATACTCCGGGGAGAAAAAAAAACTGTATCCCTTCGGATTTGTCAAACGTCAAGTTCTTGGAACTTGCGACAATATATGTGTAGATTACTAAGAATCCTTTTATTCCAGGAGTACGATTGGTGGCTGACTGATTTCTCTACCTCTGTAATTAGACTAAGGTCTTCAATAATACCTGTCCTATTGGGTGGAGAAAATCTGCAGGAAGTTGCTTGTGACTAGTATTTGGCCTCACTTTTCCAGCTGCCTCACTCAGTCAAGCTGTTACATCCTCAAAGTAGTGCATTCTCTAAGTGCTGCATTCACAAAGTGCTGCATTCAACCTAGTCAAGCCTGGATCTAGCGGTACTTAGCCACTATCTTAAATATCAGCAACCAACATACATCTAACCAATCCTTAATATTTCATGATAAATTAAATGCTGTACTTTTCAACAAACCCAAAAAAGAAAATACATAAAAGAAAAAAACATAAAAGAATGGTGATCCTAGGAAAAAAAAACAATGGATGGTAAAGAGGCTGGGTGCTCTAAAATTTATCCACAACATAATTGTTTGCTCTTTATCCAATCTTCCATTATAAGGTAGTCGAGGTGAAACTAGCAGATGTGCAGTTTCATCTTAACCTATGCCTGTCCTCAGGATCTACGGGTTGACTAATACCTTGATTGATGTGGAATTGACAATTAATTTTCCCATCAATTATTTTCCCCTACCTAGTTAATTCTCTTCATCTTCTTCCATTAAAGAAAAAGGGTCTCATACATTATGGGATTTGCAAATCATTTCCCATTTGAATGAGTAATTGCTTATAAACATTATAAATACATCATGGTATCAATTCTTGTATAGTATTAAAGGGGAATTATTTTCTAATCAAAAGTTTCAAGGCGAGTATATTCTCTCCTCTTCACAGTGTCTGTAATATGTTTTTACTTCATTTATCATCATTATCATCATTCTTCTGTCATTAATATTATCATTCTTATGTCATTTTTATTATCTTCATCATCATTGGTATTTCACTCATAAACATCATTTTATCATTATCCATCGAGTGCACTAAATGATTTAAATTTGTATTTTAGGTTATATTGAACATGTCTCTTTTGGTGGACAGGACATTATACATCAAAGCTGCCTTCTATCATGAGATTGACTGTTAGCCTATACTCCTTTTCAGCATGTTACTTCCTTCACTCATTCTCAGACATAAGATTCATATGTGCATGGATGATAATTTCACTCTTCCATAAGAAATCATTCATACTCGCATGTAAGATAAATAATTGTATGTGTGCGATTTCCCAATGATAACTTTAAATGTTACCACCATTGACATCACAATGGAATCTCAATCATTCCACAATCACAATCAAATCTGTATAGATGACAATTAAGCATATGTATGTGCTTTACTGATGATACATTCACAGATTTAACAACAATGACAGTGCAATGTTATCTTAATCATTTTCATCCTTCATCAGAAATTATAATATTTTCTAGATGATAATTACGCATAGTGATATGTTTTACCTATGATAAGTTCACAGATTTAACAACAATGACAGTACAATGGAATCTTAATCATTTTCATCCTTCATCATAAATTATAATATTTCCTGGGTGATAATTAAGCATATTGATGTATTTTCACAATTGATACAGTCACAAATGTTTAACAAAAATGAAATCACACATAGCCCACTCCAGACATGCCCTCATCAATGACATAGACTGATGTGATCATTAGGCATACTTAGATTCACAAATGATGATTCATCATATGCAGAAATAATGAACGTAACATGGATCCCCACATGCTCTTATAGATTTATGTGATATACTCCTCTACATTCATTTATCATGATCATAACCACACTTGCATAGCGGTAGGAGAAGTACTATTGTGTGGCACAAGTATTAATTCCCCATGTCCTAACAACAATGAAAATAAACATGCCTCACCATATGGTTGTTTTAACCCATCACACAAATTATGATAACTATAGGAATCTATTTGGTGCTCATGTGCTTCATGGAATAAAACCCCCCCCCCCCCCCCCCCCCCCCCCCCAAAAAAAAAAAAAAAAAATCCTTGTCTTCATGTGCTATTAACAAAAATCTACTTGACTTATTACACATTACATAAGTAATGCGTCTTACCAAAATTGGCACATGTAACATAGTCGTCTTACCACTGCACTAATGATTCTACTTCTAAATCTTAAGTTACTCACCAACTTCTAAAACCTTTTCTGATTGGGTTTAAAAATTAAGAAATATAAAGTACAACCTGTGTTTAAGTTTACACATTAAATAAATTGTTTTTCTAGAAGAAAAAAAAACTCACTGGATTTGTCCCAAAAATTCAGGTTTTTTTCTGCACTATGATAACTGAATATAAAATTTTCTTTCTTAAAGGGCTAATCCGTGGTTTACAACCATTGACTTACCAATTCTTCTCGGGAAACAGGCTCCAACTAGCTAATTAAAAACCAAACTAAAAAATTATCGTTTTATCTTCATTCTAATGAAATGCTTCACAACATATGTTCATCCACACGATGTCCTCAATTTGTTTGAATTTCCAAATAAAATGGTTGCTGTTCTTCTGGTCCTTCTATTCTCTCTAGACCAAAATGGCCAAAGTGAGACCCCGGGGAGTCATGTTTTCGGCCCCCGGGGCTAGGTCAAAATGAACATAAATGTTAACTTTATTGTACATATCACCAAAATAAAATTACATCATGAGCCGTTGTGACATATTTCCCATATTGTATGATTATCAACGACACTTGGATTTCCCATTAAACTCTGTATTCAGAGTGTCACAATGTTAATCGAATCTAAGACCAATTTTCTAATCATAACACTTAGCCGCCGGGTGTTTGAAGTTGACAGGAGTTTTAAACAGCGTCCACACGAAATAAAAACCGTGCGACAGTCTTGTAAGTGGGGGGCAAAGAAGACCCCCCCCGGCCCCAAAGGGGAAAAATTTCCAAAGAAAAATGGCTGACCTTCAAACGCAATGTTAACAAACGGCTGTAATAATGGCAGGTCAAATTTCATAGCATTTTGACGAAAATCATTTACTTCAAGTAGTTATGATGAGAAACAGTTATAGAGCTCTACAGGCAACCATGTTATGAAGATGGCTCCATCTAAAAATCTTGATGCGTATAACTTAAATTTTACTAGCCCAAAAAAATGCTTCAATTTGACTCCATTAAAAGTGGCCCGGTTTTGAGTTTTTGTTTAAAGAATTTCGAAAAATTTATGGATTCGTACCTTGTTTCTCGGAAGCTGGTAAAATTTTCTCACAAAAACCGCTGTGGCATTTTGGGTTTCAGTATTTCAAGTTATACATGTCCGCGACATCCGAACAAAAATCGGCACCCTGGTGTGCGGCGCCATAAATCCATCTGTAACAGTACAGGTACAGAGGATCAATAACCAAGTTCTGTGGTGTTTCTTTAAAACGGATTTATTGAATCATAATAGACTGATAATAATGTAGAGGCCATGAGACCAGATGTTGCCTTCCCTTGACTTTGGCTGTTACTAACCAAAACAATCTACGTCACGGCTTGAGCATCCCTAGTAGCGTTCGTATAGGATGCTCAACCGTGCTCCTAAGTTTACGTATCAAAATAGATGTTACTAATTCCGTTACACCACCATTGGGAAATAGGTTACAGGTCCAGAAGAAGACCCGAGATCGCCAGTACTACATAGGAGGGTCTATGGGAAAGTACGAGATAGGTCAGATTTTTCAACCAAAAAGAGGAGGGAAATCACACATCAGGAAGAGGACCATAGTGAAAAATTCGCTAGTAATCCAGTTCGGCAGGGGTGGGTAACGTCGGGAAAGACGAGAGATACCCAGGACTCCAACCGAAGATTAGCGGGCCAGATCCAATATCGCCCGAGATGGTCCTGGAAGCAACAGTCCAGGAGTTTTGGGGAAGACGATTCTGTCCAACGAGGACGATACGGGAAATCCCCAGATGCAAAGCCGGGGAAACCAAGATGATATGGAGACAGTGTTACTGTCAGGATGGGACCATCCGTCTGTATTGTGAGCCCTCGCTTAAGCAAGTCGAAAGTAGGTCGCCAAACGTACAGGAGCGAGGGGCCAACACTAGGGTAGGTCCGGATGAGGATAAAGGGTGTCAGTGAAGTAGCCGAACGGAAGGGAGAGATGACACTTCGGGTTTGAAACCTGTAGTCTATGCCAGTAAGAAACTTCTACCGGATGAAAAAAAAATTATTCTGCAGTTGAAAGAGAATGCTTGTCACTCATATGGGCCGTACAAAAATTTCAACCATATTTATATGGAGTAAAGTTTACGGTCCAGTCAGATCATCAACCCTTGATGTTCCTAGCTACCTCGCAGAAGCTCAACGCACGTACTAGAACAACGATCAGCGTCCTAAGCCGCGGCATTTTGTTTGTTGAGAGAGCCTTGATTGAACGATCGGAATGATTGAAGACGGGAACTAGCGGACAACGGAATACGACGAGGTCCAACACTTTGAAAACCGATGTATCACGATAAAGCTATTTCAAGAAACCTTTGAAGTGGGAAACGGAGATTTGCGATCACGGCGTATCACAGCCTTTTGGGATAACGGAGAAGAATATCGGTGGTCGGAGGAAACGAGTGGATAATCATTGATGTCTCGAAAAGACCGGGGATCAAAGGATACATTCGGTTGTTATTGACAAACAGATGAAGAGGACAGGGGGAAATTTGTGGAATAAGCCCATATAGTCGTACAGAGACCAGAGTATTAATAGGCTGGATATTCTAGTGGAATTTAGTGTGCTATTTGGTTTTCCACGAGAATGGTGGTTTATTCTTGAGTGATATTGAAAAGGTGAGTTACAATGTTTCAAGTCGGATAATCCTAACGAGCATTTTGTATTTATTGTGCAAATAGTATTCCCGATTCAGCCAATGATAATTATAAGGTAGTTGTGGTATAGAGTATAAATCTAACATAGTGTATTTGAGTGTGAGACCGTAATAATGGGCGTTGGCTGAATTTAGCTGAGAAGTAACGGAGTGGATTGTGTAAAGTACCAGTGCACTCGATAGAATAAGTACCTATGGTAAGAATAGGCTAAGTATGATACGAGATTCTAATATAGATGGTTACTGGGATTTATGAGCCCTTTTATGACATGTCATTCTTTACCCTAGTCTTAGGTTATGGTTATAACTCCAATGTCTTATGTCAGAGGTCGTTCTCTGAATCTATAGAAATAAAACTGATAAACTGCCATTAAGCCTACTCTCACTTCTAATGAGTTTGATTTAGGTTTGATAGCACCTGATATGGTCTTTTCGAAAGGTTCCCATGCACAAAGCAATAGCAACACTCACGAAAAGAAGAAAGGGACTCTAATCTGGTAAAGTAATAAATATCGGCAAGATTGAAGTCGGATGTCAGACATACAGGTCAGCAAGTTCTAGCATTAACGGATACCTATAAAGCATTCTGGCTAAGAGACTTACATCAGAATAAAGTGCAACTAAACATAGATCGGAAGCTCAATATTGTGCACCTGAACTATCTTTAATTGAAGAGGCTATAAGGCCAGAATTTATTATTGGCTAAACAGAACAGTAACGAATTAGATGAACACTGTGAATCAGTGATATTCTATAGACAGTGTTTGTTGGAATTATGTATCCATATAGAGACGATAAGTCATTCGATGATATCGGAGGTATAAACATTACTTGGAATATCATGTGGTTCATGTGATTGGATAGTTCACAAGGAAATAAATTATCTACTAAAACACGAAATGGTGAACTAACGGATTAATTCTAACGTTGTCAAGGATATTGTGAGATCATCATCATCATCCGTCTGAGAGACACTATACCGGATGAGAGTAAACAAGTTCTGTGCTGTGGTGACATTATCTGTGCCGTTGTGTGATGAGAACAGTGAGATGAATCTTGGACTGTCAATCTTATCTCACCTTAAATATAGAACACACCAGCAACGTCTTTACATAAACTCTATACACACCCATGACACTTTTTATTCAATAAATAGGTTAGTATTTATTGGAGGACAATGTTGTGTGGGTATGTTATGAAGGAATAAAAGAGAGAGAGATAGCGAGAAATAGTGATTAGAAGGCATAACGGGGGAGTGTAGACAAAGGTCTGACAATAGTTCCAAAGTATAAGAAGGATTTTAAAGGTGTGCTTGTTGATTCCACTTTCCCCCAGGGACGACAAGCTACAAGAACTATCAGTCTAGATGACTATTTACACTAAGACCATGTCTCAAAAGTAAATATTAACACTTCTACCGTTGATATTATCGGGTGTTGTTGTCTACACCCTCTATCCAGTCGGATGCGTACTAAATAGGACAGACTACGTGTAGCTGCACTTGTATCTATTCTTCACAAGATCCTATGTCATGAATTGAACAGACCCTTCGAAAACTATGCTCGGCGTAACCCTTCCGGGAGTTTCATCTGTCAAACCTGTTTTCTTTCTCTTCTTGATCTCACAGTGCAGAGGATGCTGTACGCTCATTGAAAGTTGGTAGACAGACATGTGCTCATGTACTTTGCCGACAAAGGAGTGCAGAATCGCCTACACCCTTTGACAAGGCACATAATGATGATGACGATGATGAATTTGTATTTCACAATATTATCCTCACTTTCACTTGCATGTTGTTGTATATTTCTGATATAGCAATAATGCGCGTAAGAACATTTCAATAACGTTTGATATCAATGTGCTACAGGAAATGAGGCAATGAGGGAAATTAATATGATCTAAATCCATATTAATGTAGCCACTATGGGAGATAACCTTAGCTATTGACTCATATAACAAACACAGTGATTATTTAATTTTTAAAAATATTTGTCACATCTTACTTTTATCTTTTCATGGAACCTTGCTAGCACTTATGCAGACAAACAAGACTTTTAATTATTTGTTAACTATCATGTATAAATCCAACAAGAATTTTAAAAGTGTATAATATCGTACACAATGTTCTATTACTATAAGAGTGATAGAAATGTGAACAATTATATAATTATTTTTGAAATTCCTCCTGTTATATTTGGCAGCTACAGGCTTGTTGCTTGTATTTGTACTCGGCATTTTTGCTAGCATCAATGTGTGGCCAATCAATCAGTTGCCGTCTCCACAACGAAGATTGGCTACAATTTGCTTCCAACACTGTCTGTCTCCAACACTGTCTATCTCCAACACTGTCTGTCTCCCACCATGACTGTCCTTTCCGTCAGCCTGGTGTTCGTCCATGTATTGATGCTATCTTCCCACTTGTATCGTTGTCTCCCTCTTGCTCTCATGCCCTCAACCTCTCCCTCCAGTATGATTTGTATAATAGTAGCATGTCTTTTAACGTGGCCGAAACATTTCACTTACCTCCTCTTTATTTATTTCATCAACTCTCTTCATTCCCAGTTTTTCTAGAACCTCTGCATTTGATTGTTTTTGTTTCCATGAAATACGACATATTCGTCAGTATATCCACATCTCCAGGGCCTCTATTCGACTTTCTAGTTGATTGTGCAATGTCCAGGCGTCCTCGCCATACAGTAACGTTGAATATACGTAGCATTTGAACTTTCGTTTTTCCAATGTGTTGTTAATCTCTCTAGATGTTAAAACTGATTTCATGCCATTGAAATCATGTTTGGCCTATTCTCTTTTTGATTTATATTTCACTTCTGCCATCATATGTTATTATGTGTCCAAGATAAGAGAACCGTGTTACTTGATCCTGTATCTGCCCGTTTACTGTGATGTTCATTGATGAACTTTCCTTCTCACTGCTAATTATCATAGATTTTGTTTTATGGATGTTAATATCTAAGTCCCTACCAAATATACCAACGTCATAAAATCTTTCTACAAAGACACGTTGCTGGGTAATAACAGAAGCAGGCAACTCTCAATGATTCTCAGTGGTAACGGGAGCGAAACCAGGTTGTGTCTTATCACCGATGCACTTTGGAATTGCTATCGATTGGGTCATGCGCAAATACACAAACAACACAAACATGGGTATCCATTGTGTTGACAAAAAGAAGACCTGGACTTTGCCGCCGACATAGTGCTTTTGGGTTTAACACACCCAGATGCCCAAGAGAAAATAAACCATCTCCACGATGTTTCAGGACAAATCGATCTCCAAATTAACACCTACTGTGACAAATTAGGAGTAGTCAGAGGACCTAATTAGTAGTGTTCTCTGGAAATATATCTTGTATAATAGATTGACAAGATAAAGGATATGATTTTGCACATTTTTGTCTAGAGGTCTCTCAACTGAGATAGATAATCATTCCCGCATAGCCCTTTTGGAGAACCATTTTTCCCTTGGCTCTGAACCCCCACTGTGAGATTCTCAAGTATCAACACAGAAATTTATAAAAGAAGAAAAAGGTTCCCTCAAAGGCTAAAAGAAGATCTGGACTATTCGCCCCATGTACAACTGAGGATCCAATTCACTCATCATAATGTTGTCAGTGTGCTATCAGTCCGCCACATTAGATCTTCCCTTATTGTATTTGTGTCAAAAGTGACCTATATCAGTTGTCCCATTAGACCTTAGGACTTTAGGATTCAATATTAGTAGACAAACTCAACAATAACTGCACATAACATCTGTTGAACAAGACATCTACATGACAGGTTCTTGACAAAAGTGGGACATACATTCACATGAAAGGTTTACCCCAACAATTGTACAAGACATACATCATGAGAGATACTTGACAACATCTATACATGACTTTTCACAATATCTGTAACCAACCACAGTAACTTAAGACATTCACCAGGTACAATACTTGACCGCAACTGTACAAGACATTCCCTTGGGACATGCACTTAAAACACCGTTCTCAACACCATCTTTTATTGAGCTGTTCTTAGTGGTTGAGCAATGACCCATGCTCCATCACACCCATTACACTTCAATAATAAACAATCATATGCAATGTGAGTGAAAAAATGGAAAAATGAGTACATTCTCTGAAAATCCACCAATATACTCAATCTCAAACTCTCCACCTCTCCTCCATCCCCTCTTCAAACTCTTCTACCCAACTGATTCACTGTAATTTATCATCACTTCACTGTCATTGGAGAAAATTATAGAATCCTTGTTATGGGAAAACTTAAGGAAAGAACTACTGTTCTGGATCATTTGCATCCTGTTATCATCAGTAATTGATGTTGGGAAAGCTCCAGGTAGCAGACTTCCTGTGATAAGTCCCATGCAAGATAATTTCCTCTTGAGAACAGAATTAGAGGTGATGATGTTGTACAGAATCTCAATGTTGACCAGACTGTCTGTGAAGCTGACAACTGAGGTACTTCAAATGGTTTGAGGATATCACTCTCCTGACAATGGGAGATGTATTCTCGGTACATGCTACTCATGACTTGCTGAAGAGACCCAGAGATAGGAACAAAATCCAATTTATTGCAGCACCTCACCTAGCGAGTCCGACTTCACACACTTTTCAAGTCTCCCCAACAATCACTGTGTGAGCACCATGCTGGGTATTCTCCAAGATATTCTCATATAACAATGCACTGCAATAGTTACTTCACCAGGTTTCTTTGAATGGGGTTAACAACAAGAGATTTGTTCTCAGTTCTCAGATGATAATGATATAATAATCACAACACTGATCACCATAATGACCACATTAATCCTGACAATGGAATTCTTCAGAACCGTTTTCCTCCCATTTAACTTTCAGCGGTTGGCGAGCTGAGGTAAATCCTCCGAGAAATTCCTGCATTTCGGATTCTAGGAAATAACTAGGTGTTCCATTGGGGCACAGGTTTAACTTTCCATGAGCCTGACCAAGACAAACTGTAGACAGGGGTCTTCTTTATTAAAGCATTGTTTACTGTCCACCAAGACAGGTTCACCAATGTAGACCAATCCTGCTTCCTGTTCAAAAACAGTAAATTTCAGTTGACTTGGGACAAGGTATGTCATGAAGATAACGGCTGGCAAATCAGCCTGTGTTCTTCTGTGATTATCCCTGGATTGCACCTATAGGGAGTTTGTTCTGGGTCTGGGACACCTGTTTAGTTGTCCCAGAGAAAATATGAAGGCCTCTCCACCATCCTTTGTTCTCTGTTGATACATAAAATGGTACAACATTTCTTTACATTTGTTAAAAGACAATGTTATCATACATCAACATAAACAGATGGAAATGGGGAGGTGAGGGAGGGTGTTGACCAAACACACCTCTCCTGGTTGATGATGGAGTGTATTCCACTCTGATGGACTTTGGGTGATATGTTTTCATTTTTCACCCCTGTTTGTGGTAGCCACAAGCCAATATGCTGAGACAGGGTAGTTTAATAGTCGCTTAAAAGTTGACAGGGTCGACTTCATTGCACCGGGTTTTATCCCATATGGCTCGGTCTGTTTCCACAGCGCGGAAAGCGTCGCACAAAGCACGAACTCCGTAGCTTTTAGCGACGGCCCATAGGAGTCTGTGAAACATTTAACTCGTAAACCGAAGGGCGCGGCCAGGAATCGAACCCTCAACCTTCGGAGCACGAGTTAAACGGCTTGACCACTTCGCCACAGAGACATCACACAGGGTAGTTTAACACAATTACAAGCATTTTATATGTCTAAGTTCTTACAATGTCTAAACCACAGTAGACCTGGGCACAATTGAGGAACAGACACAGTGAAGCAAGCACTATAAGGCAAGCAAACATGAGCAAGCATTGTGAAATAGCAACATGAGACAGGCATTGTGAAGTAGAAGGAAGAAAGGCATATTTACAACTGCAACATGCAATAAGCAACACAATTTGACAAAATGCAAATCAAACAGTAACCAAACCAATCGTCCTTCTCCATACACACTCATACAGCAATGCCAGACCTCACCCCTCTCAGACCAGACTTGGCTCACAAGTACATCATCATCATCATCATGTGCTCTTTCCCCACTGAGTACTGTCCATATCAACTACAGTAGGTAAAAGAAGCCAAATTGCATAAGCAATTGTTCACATATGCACCGAAGCACATATGTGGAAAACATGTTTTTTTCCTTGTAAATTTGCATGAGCCATACATTATATTCAGCCTACTAAGACACATGTTCGAACACATATTGTCCTTTTAGGAACTAGTTCATATGAACCCACCAACTGTAGAGGTACCACTGTAATACTTCCGAGAGAAATTAGATTAATTCTCCTGAGCGTAATCTAGCCACCAGGCATCACAGGAACTTTGCAATTCTGGCGTGCCATACACGTCCCGCCTACATATGGATATGAATTATCTATCTTTCTATCAATGTGAGAGGCTACTTATCAAATGACCAGCTCACTCACTCCAACATTCTCAGTATTTACAAAGGAACTTGTACATGTTACATCACACATTCCGATCCAGACTGCCAAATGTTAACTCGCAAGAGCAGTGTACAGTTTGGTTAAGAATGGGTCATGATAGGCATTTAGAATGCGCAAAGGGTTTGCGAATCTGCATTAAGTGTAATTTACAATCATCAAGCATACGCAACCAGTCACAACAGGGGAATGATATGCACTTGGAGTATACAGCGTGGAAGACCTGACAGGTTGAAGAAGCAGTATTCAGAATACTTGCACACAGAAGTTCTGTTTTCACTTTCACATTTTCTACATAAAATACTCTTATATTCTTCTCTTTCGTTCACTAGGCATAACCACAACATTAAAGTATGTTTTAAAGTGGTACCTATTATTCCAGAGAACAATATTCATTATATTTTAGGGCGTTATGATCACCACATCACAATGCATCCTGCCCTGATGGAAACCGAACTCAAACTAATAGATTTGTCAAATTTGGCCTACTGGGTAGCGTGGGTTCCCACATATTAGCCAATGAAAACAAGGGCTGCGCCACTGCCCTACCTCACCGCGTTCTGGAAGGTTCTATGCTATTAATAACCCTACTATCTGAATGGTCTCCGTTCAAGATTAAAAGTATTATTATGGTGGTAGTGGACTAGGAATGTGGATGCCTGATCCATTATGTCACAACCACAAAAACAGAAATTATCGATCTTACGAACTGTTCAGACGACACAAATTTAAACAACTACGTCCGTGAAAAAGTCAACAGCTTCACATACCTAGAAGGTTCATTCTAATCTACAGATTTGAGCGGAGGTGTTTCCAAGGCACCAGGGCCGGGTTATATACTGGCCAAGACCTATTGACGCGTCCTCGCCGAGCGTCCTGGGCAACAGGTCCCTTCGGGGTCCTGGCTGAAGTCAATAGGATCGCTGATTCCTCTGAAGTCGGAGAGTGTCTGCTTGTATGGCGAGGAACCACCAGTCTGCACACCAATAAGCCAGACATGGGACAACGGATACTCACGCAAACCTCAGGTCCTGTATGACATCACACTGATGTTGGACAACAGGATGCCTTCATCCGACATACAGGACTTTGCGTTGGAGCTCAAGCCAATGAACACAAGCAAGCAACATACCTAGAAAGCAAAATGACATCTACAGGGGACTCAACACCAGAAATATCATCCAGAATCGCACTAGCATCTGGTGCCTTTAATAAACTGTCAAAAATCTGGAAGTCAAAGACACTCAGCAAACACACGAAACTTAAAATCTTCAACTCTTGTGTGATTCCAGTGTTAAAATATGAATGTGAAAGTTGGAAATCAACGGTAGCTTTAGATAAAAAAATATTAGATAATTTTGAGAACAAATGTCTTAGAAGAGTTCTAAACATCCACTGGATAGACTTCAGAACCAATACGCAAATAAGACAAGAGACTACGCAAGATAGCGTATTCAATTTTATAAGAAGACGCCTTTGGAACTACATCGGCCATGTACTCAGAATGGACAAGACAAGACTCCCCTATACAACCCTCATATGATCACCGGTATGGAAATAAAGACGGGGAAGACCAAGAGAGACCCTGCGTAGAACCATCATCAGAGAAGGCTCATTCAACGGCCAAGTGAACATCCACGATCTACAACAGGTAGCAGCGAACCGCCAGACATGGAGAGCCATGACTTCTGCCCTATACGCCGCTTCAGGCTCAAGAGGAAAGACTAACTAACTAACTAAATATCTAAGCCACATTCTGCACAGTACCTGTTTACTTGTTCCACTAAGTTTTGTAACTCTTGCTCGCTTTCTGCTAGTAACAAAGTATCGTCAGTATACCTGCGATAGTTTATGGTTTTTCCATTGATGGACGTTCAACCTGTTTAAAAATTATTTCTGTGTATAGGTTGAAGAGGCTTGGGGACAGCACGCATCCCTGCTGTACTCCTCTTGTTATCTCTATAGACGACGAATAATTATTATCGCATCAAATAAACGCCACTTGTTCCCAGTACAAGTTAATAATAAGTCTGATATCCTTTCAATCTACTTCTATCTTCTATATCGTGAAGGCATGTAATTAGTCGTTTGTGTTGTACTCTATCAAACACTTTTTTTATAATCTACAGTAATCTCCACCACTTGGAGTTACACTATAGTTAGATATATTTTATCACAGACTCTCTTTATGCTCACACTCTTACATGTGAGTGTACGCGATCTGAACTTCCACAAGTTCATTAGGGTTGAAAAGTGGGCTACATTGTGAGTCAAGATTGGTCATTGTAATTGTGAGCTCATTGCTTCAGATCTTCTTAAAGGTTAAATTCCACATATCAGCATCACAGTAGTGATAAGATAGGTGAGAAATGAAAATACGAGATGAAAAAAAAAAATATATATACAATAAGGCACGTGCACTCATTGGACAAACGGAACGAATACTAAAGAACGAACACGCATCAGTAGATACTTAACAAGAACGCTACAACACAATCTTCTACCCGACCCTCCCATGGATCTCCTCTATGTAACATGTTCCTCCCCCCCCCTCTTCTTGATCTCACCGTGCAGTGGTTGCTGTGCACTCATTGACTGGCTGGTAGACATATACTCACGTACGTGGGCGCTTCGAATGAAGATCGTACAAATTCAGGCGAATATGAGTGACGTCATAATGACAGTTTAATATGTCCGCCCACGTTTGACATGCACTAAAGAGGAGCAGCCTTCTGTTATTCGTTTTTTAATAAGCGAAGAGTGAAACATATATAAATTCATCGGGGAGTGAAGGCCAGTATGGTGATACATGCCTGTTTGTCCAGCGAGTGTATGAGTGGAGTATGAAGTTTCAAAACGGTTGACTTCTTTAGCAGATTGTTGACGATTGGGTCAGGTACACCGAGTAGTGAAGAAGAGCATGTTTTTTCGACAGGAATCCAAACACTGTATCGGTGATGGAGGACTTGCCTTAAACGCACTGGTGGCAATATCGAAAAATGATACAGTTTCTGTTTACTTTTTCAGAATATTTTCACGAATGAAATAAATAAAAGAAATAAAAACATTTACGGTTTTCATTGTAAGCTCCTTCGTACTTCGCCGATAAGGGAATGTTTGATCATCTATTTCATGTGACAAGGCACACGATGATGATGATGATGATGATGATGATGATGATGATGATGATGATGATGATGATGATGATGATGATGATGATGATGATGATGATATTTTGAAATGTGAGACACACTATTCACTAACATTGTGTTGACTATTTATGTTTGCGCAGTAATGTGCATGTCATTAAAATAAAGTTTGAAAACGCTGACTACATGAAATTAGGATATAAGGGGAAAAAATTATAATGTAAATTCATATTAAGGCCAGCACGGGTGTTAACTATAGCTATTTATTCATATATCAGAGGTGGCTGTTATCTAATTAAAACAAAAATGTTATAACATTTTCCTTGTTTCTTTTCGAGAACGCTCTCCGTATATTTTGCAATCAAGCAATATGTTTATGCGTTTTTTTAAAAAACTGTATTGTATATATCGATACATAAGTTGTCCTATTGTTTAATAGCATGCACCATATTAATTTATTTAAAGAGTAAAATGTCTGAACTATTATCTTCTTAATCGTTCTTACTGTGGCGTAGATGATTATCTATTAATTGTGGCAGTTACACGCGTGTACCTTGTAATTGTAGATAGTGATCGCTTCTCGACCTGTTGGATAACATCAACGTGTAGTATCCTCCCCAGTACCACACTTGGTCTGGCCAGGGGTTGAGATGATCAATGAAACCTCACAAATCCTCACTGTAGATGTGGATCTTGGTGGACCACTGTGTGTTTAGTCTCTAGTCTAATGTCTCTAATCAGTTTACCAACTTCATTTGTTTCACGAAGGACTTATTCATAAGTTTTTCTATTTGTCCATGGTTTTCTTTGCATTTTCCTCAGAAACCACATTTCCACTGCCATAAGATGTTTTTCGGCTTGTCTGCTCATTATCCAGGCCTAACATATATACAAAAGTATAGGTTCTATGTAGCACTTTGTCGGCTCAGCCCCAAAGAGATAAAGGATAATAAGTGCCTCTTTCCGAATGTGATCCTGCTCGTTATAATTAATTTAGATGTTACTGGCTCAATGATGAGACCATTGAATAGAGTTTCGAAGAACCAAGGAATACCTCCAGGAAACCAATGAAGTTTTTACTGAGTATCCCACATGTCCTTAGTGGGGTTTCTTGATCTCCTCTACCAACTAAATAATTATTAATCTAGGGTTGTTTACTGAAAACAATTTTACTACGCCAAGAGAACTCTCAAAAGAGACAAAGACCCTTATTTTCAAATTTATTACACTTAAATAGTGATGTTGAACAATAATGTCATCAACATACATAGTTATTGCATTTACAAAATAAAATCATATATATGTTCATCTCTAACTACATATATCTAGCTTGGATATGCCCACTATCAGATCCATCACCATCAATATTGAATCAGTCTTTCACAAGAGTTATTATGCCTCTTCTTCTGGCCTATGTATACTCCGGGGAGAAAAAACAAACTGTATCCCTTCGGATTTGTCAAACGTCAAGTTCTTGGAACTTGCGACAATATATGTGTAGATTACTAAGAATCCTTTTATTCCAGGAGTACGATTGGTGGCTGACTGATTTCTCTACCTCTGTAATTAGACTAAGGTCTTTAATAATACCTGTCCTATTGGGTGGAGAAAATCTGCAGGAAGTTGCTTGTGACTAGTATTTGGCCTCACTTTTCCAGCTGCCTCACTCAGTCAAGCTGTTACATCCTCAAAGTAGTGCATTCTCCAAGTGCTGCATTCACAAAGTGCTGCATTCAACCTAGTCAAGCCTGGATCTAGCGGTACTTAGCCACTATCTTAAATATCAGCAACCAACATACATCTAACCAATCCTTAATATTGCATGATAAATTAAATGCTGTACTTTTCAACAACCAACAAAGAAAATACATAAAAGAAAAAAACATAAAAGAATGGTGATCCTAGGAAAATAAACAATGGATGGTAAAGAGGCTGGGTGCTCTAAAATAGTTATCCACAACATAATTGTTTGCTCTTTATCCAATCTTCCATTATAAGGTATTCGAGGTGAAACTAGCAGATGTGCAGTTTCATCTTAACCTATGCCTGTCCTCAGGATCTACGGGTTGACTAATACCTTGATTGATGTGGAATTGACAATTAATTTTCCCATCAATTATTTTCCCCTACCTAGTTAATTCTCTTCATCTTCTTCCATTAAAGAAAAAGGGTCTCATACATTATGGGATTTGCAAATCATTTCCCATTTGAATGAGTAATTGCTTATAAACATTATAAATACATCATGGTATCAATTCTTGTATAGTATGAAGGTGAATTATTTTCTAATCAAAAGTTTCAAGGCGAGTATATTCTCTCCTCTTCACAGTGTCTGTAATATGTTTTTACTTCATTTATCATCATTATCATCATTCTTCTGTCATTAATATTATCATTCTTATGTCATTTTTATTATCTTCATCATCATTGGTATTTCACTCATAAACATCATTTTATCATTATCATCATCGAGTGCACTAAATGATTAATTAGTATTTTAGGTTATATTGAACATGTCTCTTTTGGTGGACAGGACATTATACATCAAAGCTGCCTTCTATCATGAGATTGACTGTTAGCCTATACTCCTTTTCAGCATGTTACTTCCTTCACTCATTCTCAGACATAAGATTCATATGTGCATGGATGATAATTTCACTCTTCCATAAGAAATCATTCATACTCGCATGTAAGATAAATAATTGTATGTGTGCGATTTCCCAATGATAACTTTAAATGTTACCACCATTGACATCACAATGGAATCTCAATCATTCCACAATCACAATCAAATCTGTATAGATGACAATTAAGCATATGTATGTGCTTTACTGATGATACATTCACAGATTTAACAACAATGACAGTGCAATGTTATCTTAATCATTTTCATCCTTCATCAGAAATTATAATATTTTCTAGATGATATTTACGCATAGTGATATGTTTTACCTATGATAAGTTCACAGATTTAACAACAATGACAGTACAATGGAATCTTAATCATTTTCATCTTTCATCATAAATTATAATATTTCCTGGGTGATAATTAAGCATATTGATGTATTTTCACAATTGATACAGTCACAAATGTTTAACAAAAATGAAAATCACACATAGCCCACTCCAGACATGCCCTCATCAATGACATAGACTGATGTGATCATTAGGCATACTTAGATTCACAAATGATGATTCATCATTTGCAGCAATAATGAACGTAACATGGATCCCCACATGCTCTCATAGATTTATGTGATATACTCCTCTACATTCATTCATCATGATCATAACCACACTTGCATAGCCGTAGGAGAAGTACTATTGTGTGGCACAAGTATTAATTCCCCATGTCCTAACAACAATGAAAATAAGCATGCCTCACCATATGGTTGTTTTAACCCATCACACAAATTATGATAACTATAGGAATCTATTTGGTGCTCATGTGCTTCATGGAATTAAACCCCCCCCCCCCCCCCCCCCCCCCCCAAAAAAAAAAAAAAAACTCCTTGTCTTCA
Organism: Cepaea nemoralis; assembly: GCA_014155875.1. Classification (NCBI taxonomy): domain Eukaryota; kingdom Metazoa; phylum Mollusca; class Gastropoda; order Stylommatophora; family Helicidae; genus Cepaea; species Cepaea nemoralis. The sequence goes on from JACEFZ010009483.1 coordinate 91,729, forward strand.
TGTGCTATCTAACAAAAAATCTACTTGACTTATTACACATTACATAAGTAATGCGTCTTACCAAAGTTGGCACATGTAACATAGTCGTCTTACCACTGCACTAATGATTCTACTTCTAAATCTTAAGTTACTCACCAACTTCTAAAACACTGCTGATTGAGTTTAAAACTTAAGAAATATAATGTACAACCTGTGTTTAATGTTTACACATTAAATAAGTTGTTTACTAGAAGAAAAAGAAACTCACTGGATTTGTCCAAATATACAGTTTATCTGCGACTATGATAACTGAATATAATATTACTTTCTTAAGGACTAATCACGTGGTTTACAACACACTGACTTACCAATTCTTCTCGGGAAACAGGCTCACAGACTAGCTAATTAAAACCAATCTAACACATTATCGTTTTATCTTCATTCTAATGAAATGCTTCACAACACTATGTTCATCCATACAATGTCCTCAATTTGTTTGAATTTTCAAATAAACTGGTTGCTGTTCTTCTGGTCCTTCTATTCTCTCTAGACCAGAGATGGCCAACGTGAGACCCGCGGGGAGTCATGTTGCGGCCCGCGGAGCTAGGTCAAAATGAACATAAATGTTAACTGTATTGTACATATCACCAAAATAACATTACATCATGAGCCGTTGTGACATATTTCCGACATTGTATGATTATCAACGACACTTGGATTACCCATTAAACTCTGTATTCAGAGTGTCACAATGTTAATTCGAATCTAAGACCAATTTTCTAATCATAACACTTAAGCCGCCGGGTGTTTGAAGTTGACAGGAGTTTTAAACAGCGTCCACACGACATATGAACACGTGCGACAGTCTTGTAAGTGACAAGAAGACGGCAGATTGCAAGACTACTGCCCCCTTCTTAAGACCGGCCCTTCCGCGACACGATCCCCATCAAGATGTGCCGCGTTCTGTGACAAAAGTGTGCCTAGGATAGGTACATTAAAATAAATCGAGTGGGTGGATTGAATTTAGAAGTTTTTAAGGAGTGAAATTGAGAACTGTAAGGAGTCTGAGAAATGATTTTCTAGCGACCAGCTGTATTTTCTGTATTGTATACAGTGGGGTTCTTTGGACTCCATGATGGTGGACTGAACCTTGGCCGAACCAGAAGCATAGTACAAATGCTCTAGTTCTCATTTGGAGTGGCTGATTCATCGGCACAGGATGAAAAGGATTCATATTAAAGTAAGAGCCGAGTTTCCTAATATTATTTGCTCTCCAAGTTTAAGGCAACCTCAAAATTGATTATGTGGTTGTTTCGGGATTTGAAATTTAAATATTGAGCACAACCCACTACTGGCAACGCCGATCACATTCTGGTATGAACCTAAGGCCTATCCACGTCAATATGGAAGCACTATACTCGAGTTTCGCCCTCATTTGAGCTCGTCAGTAGTGCATATCCCTGACCGGATCCGGAAACAATCCCGGATCACGCGTGTGAAGCGGGTGTGTAACCACGCGGCACACACTGGACACACCAAATTATCACAACAGAATATCACAACGCTACCCATCGTAGGCTATGCTCAAGATTGCCCAATCGCCGCGACTGACGTCCGTCAATCGATGGGACCGGAACGATCAGGACTTCTCATTGGCAAGGAACACCAGGCCTCCTAAATCCAGTGAGCAATAATCAATTGATTATGTGGTTGTTTCGGGATTTGAAATTTAAATATTGAGCACAACCCACTACTGGCAACGCCGATCACATTCTGGTATGAACCTAAGGCCTATCCACGTCAATATGGAAGCACTATACTCGAGTTTCGCCCTCATTTGAGCTCGTCAGTAGTGCATATCCCTGACCGGATCCGGAAACAGTCCCGGATCACGCGTGTGAACGATGTGTGAACACCATCACAAAAACAATCGAAGCCATATTCAGACGGTGAAATGGTTAAGGGATGTTTGGAGAGCGAAGAAGGATTTCTCAAAAATAAGTCTGATTCGTCAGACTATTACTAGGCATGTTACGACATTGGAAAACATATAGAAGATAATTTGAAAATTTGAGCATCCAAGTTTATATTTTATGCTCTAGCAGTGGATGAAAGCACAGGTATGGCAGATACTGCCCAAACTGGCAATTTTTATCAGGGGTTTGATGTCCATTTTTAAAAAGACAGAAGAATTAGCGGCACTGTATCCACTTAAGGACACTACTAAGTCACGAGATTTGTTAGAAGCAGTTACATCGACATTGAATCGCTTTTCGTTTCAACTTAACAACTTGTCGGGCTTAACAACCGATGGTGCTCCAGCAATGGTTGGGAAACACGAAGGTTTAGTAAAATTGATTGCAAATGAGGCCTCCGAAGTCGGTAATACTTCTGTGGTAAATTTGCATTACATTATTCATCAGAAGAATTTATGTTTCATTAAAGTGGTCGTCAAAATAGTGATCTTCATTAAGTCGAACGGGTTACATCACCGTCAGTTCCAAGAATTTCTAAAGTCTTTGGACTCAGATTGTAATGACGTTACATTTCATGCAGAAGTAAGATGGCTGACCTGTGCCAAAATTTTGTAAGGAGTGTTTGATTTGCAACAAGAAATACAATCATTCTTCGCAAGCAAGTCAAAAAGTTAGTTTGTCATTTATTTTGTTTGCGACTTTGCATTTCTGGTCGATATAACTAGCCACCTAAATGACGTTAATACTCGTCTACAAGGGAAGGATCAATTAATTAATAAGATGTATTTTTTTTTGTACCTTAAACCAGTCAAGCGTTTGACCACGATCTCACTTACTGGGAAGCGACGATGTGGTCGAAGCTGTAGCACGCTTGCTTGCTTGCTTACTTTAATAACAAAACAAAAAATAAAAAAAATAGGTACGTGGCCCGGCAGGAAATATTATTTCTGAAATTTAGCCCGCCTGCTGAACAGGTTGGCCACCCCTGCTCTAGACTTTAATTTTCTTACTTGGGCGCAGCAATTTGAGAAGCTACCATTTTCCGCAGGCACAGTCGGCAGTTCTTCTGGTGGCAACGAGTTGTGAGTTGTTTAATGAGGCCATGGAACCGGTCGCTGTTGCTCTCATCTCAGCTTTTTCCGTTCCAAGTTTTGGCCTTCCCGTAGACCATGAGTCTGTCCGCGTAAATTTTAGGATTGTCGAAATACGGAACAAACCAGCATTGTTGCGGTGTTCACCTTTAATTGTTGTACTGAGAATAATAACAACACTTTTACGCTTCGTGAAAAATTATATCACACACTTCAACACTCGTTTTCACGTTTCAGTTGATATCTTTATTATTGGTCATTATGATTTTGATCTTGCAAAAGGCGGCCTTCGAAATAACACTTCTTGTTCTAATTTCTTCAAGGCATCTCCAATCAGATGTTAGGACTGGTCCGCGCTATCTGTATCGATTCACTTGTTTAAGACTATGCCTATTTACTTGTATTTTGGAGGGGGAAAAACTACATTGCGGTATTTCCTTCTTCCCAGAGACGACCCTAATCCGTGTCTTCTTACAATTTTTTTCTACCTCTAGTTGTTCACTGTGTGCAACAACCACATCTACTAAATGTTGCAGGTCCTATTCATTGTCTGCAATCAAAACTGTATCATCTGCATATCTAATGGTATTAATGCATCGTCCCCCAATGCTGATTCCATTTATATCGTCTACATTTCTGAAAATATTTTCACTGTATAGGGAAACAAAAACATCTGGAAACATTACACATCCCTGCCTAACACCTCTCTTAATAACTGATATTGTCCCACTTCATTATCAATCTTTATGTAATCAAAACTGTATCATCTGCATATCTAATGGTATTAATGCATCGTCCCCCAATGCTGATTCCATTTATATCGTCTACATTTCTGAAAATATTTTCACTGCATAGGGAAACAAAAACATCTGGAAACATTACACATCCCTGCCTAACACCACTCTTAATAACTGATATTGTCCCACTTAATTATCAATCCTTATGCAATCAAAACTGTATCATCTGCATATCTAATGGTATTAATGCATCGTCCCCCAATGCTGATTCCATTTATATCGTCTACATTTCTGAAAATATTTTCACTGTATAGGGAAACAAAAACATCTGGAAACATTACACATCCCTGCCTAACACCTCTCTTAATAACTGATGTTGTCCCACTTCATTATCAATCCTTATGGCAGCTTGTTGTTTCCAATATATGTCTTTTGAATAAGTCTAATGTCTTTCCCATCAATTTGTATCTGCAAGCATATCTACCATGTTGACATGTCTAACTATCAAAAGCCTTTGTGTAGTCAATAAATCAATGGTGTTTATCCTTGTTTACTTCTTTAGCATGTTCAATACCTGTTCGCAGCATATACAGAGCCTTTACTGTACCCTTTCCTTCTACAAACCCACATTGTTCTTCACCCTTTTCATGTTGTATTTTCTTCCTCACTATTTGCATGATAAACATCTATTGTTGATGTCAATAGAAGAGATTAATCTGCCTTATTGTGAACTTTCCTGTTTTGTTAGTTATGCTGCTCGGTTGTATTTTAGTTGGTTGTAGGACAAGCAGGTGGCTATTAGGTGTATTTATAATAGAGTTGCTGTTGTTTACCGTTATTTTTTACAGTAGCACGTCATGAGAGCTAAGTCAATCTTCTGCTTGTATTAAATATTTTTACATCAAGTCGCTTAGCAGAATTTTGCTGCTAGTAGGTGGACTTATATATATTCACTTATCTATTTACTCCCTTACCTCTTTGCTTTTAATACTGTGTGGTTTTTTACTTAAGTTAGGGGTATTTCCTTTACATTTTTGGGTTGTCCCAGTCTGTAAAACTTTTAAGTACAGACTAGTGGGCCTAATTAGAAGCCCCTTAAAAGTTCTACCATTGGTATTTCTGTCTCAATATTTTACTAAGTTTTTAAGTGGCGGCTCTCACTATATTATGGGTGCTTTGTTGTTTGGTACAGTCTCCGCATTAGCAGGCATAACATTGGGGTTCGGCGCGCGCACGTTGCAAGTGGTGTTAGGCGCCTCTTCTATTACTCATACCGGCTGACTTTTAGTTGCGCTGCCTACACAAATAGTAATAACTTACTTCATTTTTTATAGTATTTGCTTGTTTACAAGAGTAGCAGCATTTAATGGTATAAGATCTCCTCTTTCCTGTGTCGGGCTTCTCGCTTTGGGGGGTCTACCACCTTTTAACGTCTTCGTTGGAAAACTTCTCGTGGTATGCAGTTACATAATGAGGAATTTAGCCGCGATATTTTTAGTGCCTCTATTGATTACGTCGGTCTTGAGTTTATTTTACTACATAAAGTTCGGATTGTATATTAACTTATTTTCAAACCTCGTTTGACGCTTAACGGCGGTTGAGAGGGCCATACTAGCAGCTAATTTTTGTGGACTAGTATTTTTTTTTGCGTTTTTTTATGGCTGAGATAGGCAGTAGATTTTTAATCTACGTACGGAAGTAATTCCTTTGCGATGATTTTTTTCCACTAACCACAAAGATATTGGGACTTTGTATATACTTTTTGGTATTTGATGCGGATTTGTTGGCAGTGGCTTATCTCTGTTAATTCGCTTGGAACTGGGAACAGCAGGAGTACTAACAGACGACCATTTTTACAACGTAGTCGTAACGGCTCATGCATTTGTTATGATCTTTTTTATGGTTATGCCAATTATAATTGGTGGTTTTGGCAATTGGATAGTCCCACTGCTTGTGGGAGCTCCCGATATGAGCTTTCCTCGAATGAACAATCTTAGCTTCTGACTGTTACCTCCTTCTTTTCTACTATTAATTAGCAGCAGTCTAGTGGAAGGCGGTGCTGGTACAGGTTGGACAGTATACCCTCCTCTTAGGAGTCTAGTCGGTCATAGAGGTGCGTCTGTTGATTTAGCCATTTTTTCCTTACATTTAGCAGGTGTCTCTTCAATTTTGGGGGCTATTAATTTTATTACTACAATTTTTAATATACGTGCCCCTGGCTTAACAATGGAACGCCTCAGCTTGTTTGTGTGATCTATTTTAATTACTGTATTTTTGCTTCTTTTGTCTCTTCCAGTTCTCGCGGGTGCCATTACGATATTATTAACAGATCGAAACTTTAATACGTCGTTTTTTGATCCGGCAGGCGGGGGTGATCCAATTCTTTACCAACACTTGTTTTGATTTTTTGGTCACCCCGAAGTATATATTTTAATCTTGCCAGGTTTCGGTATTGTTTCACATATTTTAGGCAACTACAGGATTAAGCCGCCTTTCGGTACTTTGGGTATAATTTATGCAATAATTTCAATCGGCGTATTAGGTTTTATTGTCTGAGCCCATCACATATTCACTGTTGGGATAGATGTTGACACGCGTGCTTATTTTACAGCCGCTACGATAGTAATTGCTGTTCCAACGGGGATTAAAGTGTTTAGTTGACTGATGACTATTTATGGATTTAAAAAAAATCTTTGTGATGGGACTCATTATACTAATTGTTCTATGTTGATCACATTCCAAGGCTCCTGATTTCTTTTAGATTGAAATAAATATAGAGTTACATAATTCATGAGCTATATCTCCAGTATCATATGATATGTTCAGCAGTCTGGTGACTTGCTCTAGTCCAAAGTCTTGTAAAGCTTTAATCATTTCTGTTGTGATGTTATCTGCACCGGGGACCTTGCTAGCTTTTATATGCTTAAGAACATTTCGAACCTCCATCTTCAAAATTGGCGGTCCTTCATTATTAAATCTAATATCATACTGTTCCTCTATGTTATCATTATAAAGGTTTTTCACACAATATGTCCATACATGTAGAATCTGATCTTTTTCTATTATGGTTTTGCCATCTTTAGTTCTTAGACAGTCTGTTGATGTACTTGTTCTTATATTAATAAGTTTCTGAATTCTTCTGTGCACTAGTTTGGTATTTTGACTGTTGTGTTGTTTTTCAACGTCTAAGCACTTTTCGTCAAGTCATGCTTCTTTTGTCTCCTTACATAATATTCTGACTTGTCTGTGAATTTCTTCATATATGGCAGAATTATTTTTGTTGAGGCTTCTTATATTTGTTGTTGTTCTTGTTTCCATTCAATCAATCAATCATGTGCCATGCCGGAAAGCGTGGGCGGTCATGACTCGTCATTTCACTCGATCACCAGAGTCGTGGATCAGCTCAGTGTTCATGTCTCGTCCATGCCATGTGGCCAAACCATACAGGTATTTTCCTCTCGGTCTTCCTCTTGGTCTGTTCCCTTCGATCTTGCCAGTTGTCACTAAGTTCACCAATCCATTTCTTCTCATAACATGTCCAAAAAAGTGTGACTGTCTACGTCTAATTTCTCTAATCAATTTACGATTTTCGTTTGTCTCTTGTAGTACCTGGTCATTGATTTTTCTGTCTGTCCGTGGTATTCTTTGCATTTTCCTCAGAAACCACATTTCTGCAGCCATCAAATGTTTTTTAGCTTGACTGCTCATTGTTCAAGTTTCACATCCATACAAAAGAAAAGGCTCTATATATCCCCTCAACACCCTTTTTTCTTGTTTCAGTTGACATCTTTTAATTGGCCAAAATGTTTTTCATCTTGCTAAAGGCTACTTTCGCCATGGCGATTCTTGTTCTAATCTCTTCAACGCATCTTCCATAAGATGGTATGACTGTTCGGAGATGATTGTACCTGCTGTGTCACCAGGACAGCAAGCCGTCCAGGCGATGAGGACAGTGCTATTGATCTGGCGCTGGTTTCACCTTCACTCACTACAGTGTGTAGATGGGGTTCCCTAGGACACCACGGCAGCGACCACCACCATTGCATATTGGTGGAGAAAGGCAGAACCAGGCAGCGCAAGCTAACGGTAAAGACATTTCAGTATGACAGTACAGGTGCTAGATGTGGTGAGTTAAATAAGACGTGACAAGCACAGAAAGCTTCAGGGCAAGACAAAAAGCTGGGAGCAGCCACCTTGGTGGAATTTCGAGGTGGAGAAGGCTTGGGTGGATAAGCTTAGTGCTGTAAGGAGATGGCAAAATGCCAAGAAGAACAGAGCTTGCCATCCTAGTCCCTGCATGCACTTAGAAAAAGTGATGCACACAAAAGTATGCTATTTCAAAAACTAGTCAAGGTGGTTGAAAGCGAAAAATTGGCAGAGGTGTGTCAAAGCGTAAGCACAAACAAGTCACTGAAATTGTTCTGGTGACTACATAAAAGCATGAGTGGTGTAGTCAAGAATAAGAGCATTTCTGACTTCCAAGGTGCTGACCTCATCTGGCAGAGGACTGACAAGGACAAGGGCATAGCCCTCTTTGAACGCTATCTAGAGCAGAACACCCAGACAGACATGGGAGGCCGAAATCTTGTCAAGGAGGTCACCTCAGACATTTGCAAGGCCCAGAACATTTCGAATGAAGACACAGTGACAGTGAAAGAAATCAAGGTTGGGCTTCGACGCTCAAAAAACAGCGCTCCAGGGCATGATGGCATAAGACACGACGACATCAATAGATGTACCGACAACGAGCTAGAGAAACTAGCAGACATGTACAACAACAGTATAGGGAGTGCTAGCATCAAGGAGGAGTGGTTACACAGCTATCTGATTCCCTTGCCGAAGCCTGACAAAGACCACAACAAATTCAGGGATATCGAATTATAACCATGCAGAATACAATAGGCAAGCTGCTGGAGAAGTTAATTGCCAGGAAAATATCAAGCCAACTAGAGAGGCAAGGTGTTTTCCCACCTACCCTGTGTGGGTACCGTCCAAAAAGAGAAACCTGGACTAATGCAGCAATTTTTGCCCATGATGTCTATGAATGTTTCCACTCAGACATTGAAACCTTTGCTGCAGCGATTGATCTTGAGGACGCGTACAACAGAGTACCATTGGATTTTTTAATGTTTCAGCTTCTTGAACTCAAGATAAGTCCATTCCTCCTTAGTTGGATCGCTGCAGCCCTCTTCCAACGGAAAGTAGTTTTTAGATATGGCAGTTGGACTTCGGAACCAACAACAATATATCCTGGCCTACCACAGGGATCACCATTATCTCCGGTACTGTTCAACGCCTACACAGTAAAGATCACCAGTGAGCAGATCACTGGACCTGGCAGGACATTGACATATGCCGATGATGTGTTAGTGTATCGTCAGGGTAAGGATAGACAGCAGGTTGCCGTAGAATTACAAACCGAACTCAATCGCATAAGTACTTGGTGTGTTAAGGCTGGGACAATGGTAAACCCAACAAAAGCAACAGTGACTTGGTTTAATAATCATGTTGTCAACACTCCAACACCAACTGTAAAGCTGTGTTCAGAGACGGTAGAAAGAACGCAGACAATGAATTACCTGGGTATGACAAATTAGATGATTGACAGAGGACCTAGTTAGTAGTGTTCTCTGGAGATATATCTTGAATAATAAATATACAAGATAAAGGATATGATTTTGCGCGTTTTGTCTAGAGGTCTCTTAAATGAGATAATCATTCCCGCAATAGCCTTTTCGGAGAACCATTTTCCTTTGGCTCTGAACCCCCACTGTGAGATTACCATGTATCAACACAGAAATTTATAAAAGAAGAAAAAGGTTCCCTCAAGACCAAAAGGAAATCTGGACTCTTTGCCCCTGTACAACTGAGGATCCATCTCACTCAACATAATGTTGCCAGTGTGCTATTCGTCCGTCATATTAGATCTTCCCTTATTTATCTATTATGTCAATATGACCTATATCAGTCTGTCCACTTTGACTTTGGGACTGTAGGATTCAATATTAGTAGACAAACTCAACAATAACTGTACATAACATCTGTTGAACAAGACATCTACATGACAGGTTCTTGACAAAAGTGGAACATACATTCACAAGGAAATGTTTACACCAACCATTGTACAAGACATACATCATTAGATACTTGACAACATCTATACAGGACTTTTTACAATATTTGTAACCAACCACAGTAACTTAAGACAGTCACCAGAGACAATACTTGACAGCAACTGTACAAGACATTCTCTTGAGACATGTACTTAAAACACTGATTCATTAAATACACTTTATTGAGCTGATGGTGAGTCGAGTGATGACCATTGTTTCATCTCCTGCCATGTCAACACTTCAACAAATACATATAAAATGTACCAAATATGTCACACATGCATGTAGATAAACATGATACACCACCTCCCCCATTACTCCACCAACCAATCAATAAACTCTCCTCCTCCTCCTCTCCAACTACAACACTGATTCTCTGTATCTATCATCAGTCTCTGTCTCTGGGAAGTTTTCATGAAACCTACTTATGGGAAACTTAAGGAAGGAACTACTGTTCTGGATCAGTTTGCACCCTGTTATCCTCAACAATTGAGGTTGGAAAAGGTCCAGGTAGCAGATTTCCTGTAATAAGTCCCATGGCAGATCAATTCCTCTTGAGAACAGAATTGGTGGTGATGATAAGGTACTGAATCTCACTGTTGACCAGACTGTCTGTGAAAACTGTCACTGGGGACTTCACATATCTAGTCCACCTCCCTTACTCTTCAAGTCTGCATTCTTAAACACTGTGTGAGCACTAGGCTGGAGATTAACCAAGACAAGTCCTAGCCAAACAATCCATTGTACTAGTCATTTCACCAGTCTTCTTGAATATTGTTAACAACCAGAGACTTGTTGGTTTCGTTCTCAGATGATACTGATAATTATGATCACTGTCAGGATCATTCTAAGAGTCACTATACTTCTAATTATTGAAGTCTTCAGAACTATTCCTCTCCCTTTGACATTCAGTGGTTAGAGAGCTGAGATTAAATCCTCCAAGACATTCCTGTGTTTTGGAATTCTAGAAAAATGAATAAGTATTCCATTTGGGGCACAGGTTTAAAGGCTGGCGATTCAGCTTGTGGTCATCTGTGATTTTCCCTAGGGTACTTATAGGGAGTTGGTTAGTTGTCCCAGATGATATATGAAAGGCCTCTCCACCATCCTCTTGTTCTCTGTCAATATACAAAATGGCAAAACATCTCTTTACATTTGTTAAAAGATGATGTTATCATACATTAACATACACAGATGGAGATGGGGAGGAAAGGGAGGATGTTGACCAAACACACCTCTCCTAGTTGATGATGTAGTGTATTTCACTGTGATGTACTGTGGGTGATATGTTTTCATTATTCACCTTTATCTGTGGTAATCACAAGACTATTTACTAAAACAGGGGTAGCCTACACAATTACAAGCATTTATGTGGTCCAAGATCCTACATTGTTTAAACCACATTAAACCTGGGCACAATGAGGAACAGACACAGTAAAGCAAGCACTATAAGGCAAGCAATATGAGCAAGCATTGTGACATAGCAACATGAGATAGGGCACATGAACAGGCATGTTGAGGAAAATGAAAAATAGGCATTTACAACTGCAATATGCAATATGTATTAAACTAATGGCATTTACCAAATTAGCAGACTTTCCATTCCAATGGTTGTGATGTTGGTGCATGAATGTCCTATTCCATATACACTCACACAGCAATGCCAGACCTCACCCCTTTCAGACCAGACTTGGCTCACAGGTACATCATCATCATCATCATATGCTCTTTCCCCACTGAGTAATGTCCATATCTACTACAGTAGGTAACAGAAGCTCAATTGCATAAGCAATTGTTCACATATGCACCAAAGCACATATGGGAAAAACATGTTTTGTCCTTGTAAATTTGCATGAGCCATACAGTATATTCAGCTGACTAAGACACAGGTTCACACACCTATTGTCCTTTTAGGAACTAGTTTATATGAACCAGCCAACAGTAGAGGTACCAGTGTAATACTTCAGAGAGAAATTATATTAATTCTCCTGAGCGAAATGTAGCCACCAGCATCACATGAACTTTGCAATTCTGGCGTGCCATACACGTCCTGCTTACATATGGATATTGAAGCATCTTTCTTTCTACTAATGTGAGAGGCTACTTATCAAATCACCAGCTCACGCCTCCAACATTCTCAGCATTTACAAAGGAACTTGTACATGTCTACATCACACATTCCAATCCAGACTGCCAAATGTTAACTCGCAAGAGCAGGGTACAGTTGGTATAAGAATGAGTCATGATAGGCATTTATAATGCACAAAAGGTTTGCGAATTGCACTGAGTTTAATTTACAATCATCAAGCATACGCAACCAGTCACAACGGAGGGATGATATGCACTTGGAGTATACAGCGTAGAAGACCTGACAGGTTGAAGAAGCAGTATTAAGAATACTGGCGCTACAGAAGTTAGGTTTTCACTTTCACATTTACTTCAAAAAATACTCTTATATTCTTCTCTTTCGTTCACTAGGCATAACCACAACATTAAAGTATGTTTTAAAGTGGTGCCTGTTATCCAGAGAACAATATATTATAGAATCTTTAAGGGCATGTTGGGTCCCCACATCACAAATTGCGACTGCTCCTGATGGAATCCCGCTTCAAACTACTAGATATTCAAATGTGGCCTAGTGAATAGCGTGGGCTGCCACGTACTAGCCAATGAAAAGACAAGCGCATATACCGCTGCCCTACCCCAACACGTTCTGGAATCTTCGAATCTAAGAATAGCCCTTCTATCTGGATGGTCTCCGTTCAGACTTAAAGTATTTTTATGAATGTGTTGGACTGGGAATGTGGGGGTCTGATCCATCATGTCACACTGGGATACGGTTTGATCGAAGCCTTGCTTATAATGAGCACATAGACCAGGTGATAACAAAGTTTGGCTGCGATTCGGGTGTTGGCGGCATCAAACTGTGAGCAGCGCCATCTATGTTTTCTGTACGAGGGACTGGTCATGTCTGTTTTTGAGTATGCAAAATCAATCCTTACTCTCAGCCGCAAGCAGATAGAAAGGATGGCAAGATACAGAATGAAGCTATGCGCATTATTCTTGGATCTACAAGAGATACAGCATGCAGGGCGATGCGCTACCTTCTTGATCTTCCAACCATTGAAGAGAGAATACACGCGCCTACGTCAGAGTTAACGCAAACACACAACATCCACTGCATAGTGAAATTATGAAGGTGAAGGGCAGCTGGTTAAAAAGAGGACGGTCGTGGATGGGTCAAGTCAAAGACATTTTGCAACAGTACAAGTGGTACTGGTAAAAGTGCCAACAGATTTCTGCACATCCTTTTCAGTTTGCATCCAACTATATAATAATATAATAATAATAAGTCTTTATTTTCAAAGGGTTAAGAATTGGGCACGCAGGCCCGTCTGACATTCTGCCCTTCTTCTCTATTTCCTCTCATACATTCTTTCATTCAACATCACTTATGAAGCAACTTTTGACAACAAAAGAACATTAAAACGCATGAAAAATAATCAATAACAAATGACTCACTGAGGCAGTGTTTAACATGGGCATTATAAATACCTAAGGAGGGTGTAACGTGCCATACATAAGGGAATGTTTTTTGGCTAGTTGTCGTTTGAGATAAGTTACCATTATTGTCTTTTTTGTGTTATTTGTTATGGGGGCATGTAGTCTGTACTAAGGTAGTGTTCAAACAGGTTGCGAATGTATGAATCATGATTGGTGGTGTCTTTGATTTATTGTGGAAGATTGTTCCACAACTGAGCGGCAGAGTATGCTAAGCTTGTTTGATATAAGTCTATCCTAGGTTTAGGGACATGAAGTATATTTAGTCGTTCGCTATGTCTAGCGTTATATTTAAACAATGGCCAAAGGTAGCTTGGAGCATTTTGAAATAGGATTTTGTGAATTAGTTTGGTCTGATTAAAAAGCAGGCGCTTGTGGAGTGGCAGTAACCGGAGACGTTTATATAGGTTAGAATTGTCGGTAAGCTTTTTCACCATTAATTAACGCACTGCCCTTTTCTGAAGTGAATATAGGCGTTTTGTTATTGATTTGGAGCATCCATCCCAGACTGTGGAGCAGTAATCAATATGTGTTTGTATATGAGAAGTATAGAATATCTTCTTGTGTTTTCGTCAAGGAAATTTTAATTTTGGCAAGGTGGTATACTTTTTTGGCTATTTGTTTAACTAGAGCATGAACATGTGAGTTAAAAGTTAGATTTTGATCTATGATAACACCTAGTGTCTTGTGCTCGGTGACACTTTCTACAGGCGTGCTGCCAATGTGCAGCTGAAGAGTATATAGAAAATGCAGATAAGAAAATCCGGCTGCTGTGGAGGCTGAGTACAAGCGTTGATTTTCGAGAATTCGCTAGACGGTGATGCTGTCATCTACACAGGTGGGTCGGTCGTCCGACATGTGAGAAGCTTATGGGCCTTTACGGCTCAGGCCGGAGGGAGAATTGTGAAGAGGGACTCTGGTGTTTTCACTGAAACCACAAGTAGCCTGATTATTGAAGTCATGGCAGTAAGTAAAGCAATAACATGGCTCGATACACAGACATTTACAAGGGCATGTTTCCTTAGCGACTCAATGAACATGATCAAGAGGATAGAGGTGGGGTCGATCCGAAGAGAATAGTTGCTGCCTCTGGAGCGGTCTCGGCTGGAAAAGATTAGTTTCATCTTCGTGCCAAGGCATGCAGGAGTACAAGGAAATGAGTGGGCTGACAAGCTCGCAGGTGAGGCTACGGTGGAATGCGAAACGCCCCATGGACCAGGCTGACATGCAGAATGCTCAACGAGAAGTAAGACTTTTGCTTAAACCAAGTGATGTCTGTTAATCCACTGCCATGGCCAGACTGCGAGAACAGCAAAATAAAGTAGGGGTGGCCAAACAAGAACACTACGCAGGAAGCCAAAGAAGATTGATAAACCAACACAGAAATGGTGTTGTTAGCCGCTACACGCTACGGGATTTGCTGAGGAGGGGATCCGAGCACTTATGGACTGAATGGTTCGATGTGCAATGAGAATGATCTGTCGACTAACTAACTAACTAACTAATTGTACCGATTCACCTGTTGAAGAATATTCCTATTTACTTGTCACATGTCGGACGACCGACCCATCTGTGTAGATGACCGCGTCACTGTCTAGCGAATTCTCGAAAATCAACGATTGTACTTCAGCCTCAACAGCAGCCGGATATTCTTGTCTGCATTTTCTATCTAGTTGGGTGCAAACTGAAAAGGATGTGCAGAAGTCTATTGGCACTTGCACCCACTCCTCGCCAGGTTCTAAGTCCTCAAGTGAACACACCTGTTGAAGAATGTCTTGTATATTACATTGTGGCACTTCAGTCTTCCTAGTGTCGACCATAACATGTGTCTTTTTACAATTTAATTCTAACCCCAGTTGCTCACTTTGGATAACAACTGCATCCAGGCAAGTCACAGAATTTAGAATCAATGTCTTCAAGAAAAGCCTGGAACTGATGGTGAATGAGTGCATGTTCCCGAATGAAGTTCACAGCAGAAACGACTGGTTTCAGTACACAATAAATATCTAAGTCTTCCCACAGAGTTCTTGCTGATGTATGATGCAGTGAATGAACAGAACGCCCGGAATTTGCAAAAATTCCAACTGAGTCCTGATCTGCCCCACCAGAACCTTTCTTACTCCAGCCATGTTTTTTTCCTCCATCACCTGTAACACCTCTAAGCTGATTTCACTGAAGGTTATAGTCTTGCAAAATTGTTTGCACTTCCACGAAAATGTCTTTCCCTTTCTTGTTCCATGCATGCTGCAAACGGACGCCAACTCTTCCGTTATCTGAAAGTCTGAATTGACACCACGAAAGAACACGAGAAGTTGTGACGTACTCGAGAGGTCAGTAGACTCATCCAGCGCCAGAGAATACCACAAGTTTCTAGTTTTCTCGCGTTTCTGCAGCACTATGTTCTCTCCAAGTTCTTCTGTTCTCCGCACAACTGAACTTGCCGAAAGACTGATAGTTCCAAACAAATCGGCTTTCTCCGATCATACTTTCACTTCTTTGATGAAGTGGCATCAGTAAACGGTTTTCCTCGTACTGTCAACTTATGCACTGTTTTGTAACTTGTACGAGTGACAGATTCATTTTCAGCAAATTTACACTTGAAGAGACTTCTTTTTGTTTCAAAACCACGTTTAATTGTCTCCTATTTCGCAGAGCGTATCTTTCCAGAAAACGTTTAATATGTTGATAGATGTTTTGTTTCGTAGTGACGCCGAAGATTGTCCTCTTTCAAAACGGCAACACTTTCGCTTCATATTACGCAATTGATTTTCTTGTCCTTTGTTTCCACAAAGAAGTACTTTACTCCCCATTCTTCATTAAAAATTCGACACTCGGCGTCACCTTTCTTTACCCAGTAGCCATAATTAAGGGTGAAGTACACGAGATTTGAAAATGAAGAAAAGACATTAAATTATAAACATAATTAAAATCCTATTGAAGCACAAGAAAAGCAGAGGACTAGGGGTCATTGGTGAAGCTACGGCTCATCAAAGGTACATATGCAGTTTAAAGGTACCTTTGGTAACCACACAGAGATGATAGAGATACTAGCACAACGCCGACTGCTCATGGGCCGTAGAAGAAGAGAGGTATGAGAAGACAAAGAGAATCTCATTCTATCTCTATGGCTAACAAGAAAAGAAAAGATTTAGAAATATCAGAAGAAATTCAGGTCTGCGTACAGGGAATCAGAATAATGTAATTGAAAAGATACAACAACATTTGATTAATAGTGTCAATGCCCTAATAAATAAAATTCATGATTAGATGCAATGACAAAATAGGCATCCCCAGGAATAAATAAATATACACATGATCATCCTTCACAGTACCAGTGATCTTCCATCACAGCATGGGTAGTCATCCAACACAGTACCAATGATCTTCCATCACAGCACTGTAACTGTAGTCTTATACACAACACCAGCAATTATCAGACAACAAGATGAAACAAAGGTCAATCATTCAGTAGCATGTCCTTTGCAGAACCTCGCTCCCTTAACAACCTTCCGGAAAACTTTTCGATCATAAGCAAGTTGTCCCGCTTCAGATAACCCATTTGGAGATCATCCGCCACATCCTGCACCCATCTTCTCTTTGGCCTTCCTCTTCCTCTCTCCCCACTGTGTAGTGGGGGATTGGGTTACGGCATGTATGGGTGGGTGGAGGATGTATGTGTGGGTGGTGGGGTGTGTGTGAGTGGATTGGGGATGTATGGGTAGTTAGGGAGATGTGTGTGTGTGGGGGGGGGGGGAGGGGGGATTGTGTGCGTGGGTGGGAAATATGTGGTCAATGGAGATGTGGCTGGGGGATGGGTGGTTTGAGTTGTGGATGGGGAGAGGATGTGTGGGTTAAGATGTGTATGTGGGTGGGCGTGGGATATGTGGGTTGGTGGGGGAATGTTTGTGGGTGGCGAGTGTGTTTTGGCTGGGGGAACAGGTGAGGAGAGTGTGGGTGGGGGATGGCTCGGTTGGTGGGGTATGTATGTGTTCCTTGGTGTGCGTGTGCGTGGGTAGGTGGGGGTGTGTGTGGGTGGGGTGATGTATGGGGACGTGGGAGATGGGCCTCATAACATGGTAATTTGCCTTGTTTATGTTTACAACATTCATTTCACAATGTTTATTTTTCTTCCTATGTAAATGTATAATGCTCTTGATGAACGAAGGACGAGTGATTGGAAGGGCCGAATGTAAGACGGGCCTGCACGCCCAATTTGTGGCCCTAATAAAGTTGATTTGATTTGATTTGATTTGATTTCCCAGGCATATAATCCTCCATTATTGTCCTCGAGCACAGACATAGCTATGCTATTCCTATATTCCTATTTAAACTATGAAGGTTCATTCAAAACTCACTCCGCAGCAGATAATTGTTAATCCACAATCAAGATCCTCTTGGATCTTTTAGTTCTTCACAGGGCCTGTCTACGCTCTCAACTGCGGTCTGGAAAAACAGTGGCCACGCTCGGCCCTGCCTGGAGCATGTTCGCCCATCTGCTTGGTAGTGGCTCAGATGTTTAGTTTAGTTTAGTTTAGTCGACGGATCAACATCACGGCACACGGGTGTAACCCATAAGTGCTCCGTTCTTCTCCTAACTCAAGCCTGCGTCAGGAGAAACACAACTCAGCACACGAACTCCGTAGCACCAGCGAGAGTCCTTAAATACTTTGGGTAGATTTTAAACTTCCAAATTTTGCCCGGGCAGTGCCGTTAGGCTACTCTTTTTCGATTTCCAACTGCCAAAGGATTTTTTACGTGCGCAACAATACACACAGGCTTCCGATCTCATTACCCAGAGACCAGCGGAAATTTTATTACTAGAAGTCCACGTGAAAAAATCACGGCCCTCACCGGGGCTTGAACCCGGGACCTCCAGCACTCGAGGCGGACACCTATACCCCGAGACTACTCAGCCCCCTTAAAGTGGCTCAGAGGGATGAGTTCAAACCCTCTGCTGAAAATTAGACATCAGCATCTCTTCGGCCTCAGTTGTTCTCAGGGCCAAAGAGGCGGGAACATGGCGTGACTAGGCTCTTATAGGCACGCCAACACAACATGCCAGTATCCTAGCAAATTTACCAGGGTATCATGGGATATGCTGCTCCATACTTTTGTAGAGCCGAGGCAGGCTGCTTCATTTGGCAACAGAATATATCTCATAAAAAGGTTTACAAAATATATAAATAGGGCAGCCTAACTAAAGTCTAGAGCAGCCAGGAGGTCTCAAGCATGTGTGAAGATTTCCTATTATTCTAAACATAATATTTACATTTAAATTGTATCACAACGTCTCGTGTTTCATACGTTATATCAAGCAAGTTCGAGTACCGTCGACGGGCCGGATGAAATGATGTCGCGGGCCGGATCCGGCCCGCGGGCCGTAGTTTGGTGACCCCTGATTTCGAGTCATGAAAAATTGCACATATATACATAACTGGGTGTTGAATGTAAACAGTGCATTAATTGTAATTGTAGTCGCTTTAATATTCCATAACAATATTAAATGTTCATAGCTGGAGTATGACAAGAAATATTGCCATCTCCCGCCATTGAATTACTAGTAAATACTACATTACAGCATTGTCAGAATCCTCTTCGCCTGGAGGGGACAGACAAGCACGACGATGAACCCGACGGGCAGCTACTACGCAGTTGACGCCCAGTGGTAAGCGTGACGCACGAATCGCACGGAGACTAGAAGCCAAGGGCTAACGAGAAACATCGGCGTTAGCTCAGACTGATTCAGGACTTCGAGACAGGACGGACATGAGAGAAAGTGTTGCGTGTATTCGTGTATTATTCTATGCTCGATGTGAGAAAGCCTGTATGTTTAGTAGATTATGTTTGGGGACTGAGTGTGTGCTTTGCTCCATTCATCTATGAACTTGTGTATTGCATATATGTATTTGTAATGGCATTGTCACTAATTGTGATCGCAGCAGTATATGAATGCCGTTGAGGAGAGTGGTTTATATGATTAAAGTGTTTCAGTTATGTTGCCGCGTGTCTGAGTACAATCATTCTTTGTGTATGATTGTTTCACTCCTCTTAGAGAACACAAACCACTGTTAGTATAAAGTAAGACCCTGACAGGGAGTGAACGTGGGGATCTCGTCCGGCTTTGAACGAATCACACTTGTAAGCTAGGGATTGAAGATAGAGATCTCGTCCGTTGAGAAATTTGCGAAATATGTGAGAGTTAGGGAGAGTTCACAAGTGTTAAAGAGAATTGTGAACGAATGACGATTGTAAGATAGTGTGAACGCAGTTTGAACGTGAGAAAAATTAAAAGACATATATACATTGGTGATATGAAATGTCATGGCTTGGAAAATGAATTGTTACACGAATAAAAGCATCAACGCGCAAGAGCAACAGCAGTCATTAATTTAAAGTTGTAATAAATTTCTATTAATCTTATAAATGACGACTAGACGACAATACATTTATACTTGACTGCATACAAACCTATAAACACGTAGTTGACAACGCACATACCACAGAGTCAAACATATACTAATATTTCTCTCTCCCAAGTAAACAGGTTTGTCAGCTATTATTGTAGAAGTGCTAATTTGATCTTCCCGACTGTCAAAGACCAAGCATCCCTTCTCTGGTGCAGTTACCAAAAGACTTCCAAATCTCCGAACCCCATTGGCACTTAAGTATTTTTTTGTCCTTATATACTTTTGTAGGGGGTCAGGCCTTATCTGCATTTTTGATTCACTGTTGAATACTCTAAATGTATTAGATTTGATTGCATATTAAATTATTTTTGTACAAGAGTATTGTAACAAAATTGTAAAAATACCATGGCTACGTTGCACGAATTTATTGAGTATGGCCTAAAATTAGGTCTAACCGGAGACGAGTTGTCTAAATGGAGTGAGACAAAATATGCAGAACATGTCCAATTAGAAGAAAAGGCTAATGAAAGGGAGGAAAGAGCTGCTGAAATAGAACTAAAATAGCTGAATTAGTTGCTAAAAACAAACAAGCTGAGTTAGATGATAAAAACAAACAAGCTGAGTTAGATGCTAAGAAAGCAGAAACAGACGCTAAACTAAGAAAAGCTGAAATAAACACACAAAGTAAAAGAGAAGTACTTGAAATGCAGTTTAAACTTAAGCAGCTAGCAGTCGACACTTCTACCGACAGAGAATCTAGAAAATTAGAAATAAAAGAGAAAGAAAACCAATATAAAAAGTATCAAAAAATCGTCAAAATTTCACAACTGTGGACTGTATTTCAGCATTTACTCAAAATTTTGAAACAATAATGGAGCACTACCAAGTACCACCTACAGATTGGAACATAATTTATATGAGAAGTCTTTCTGGGGAACCATTAAAAGTCATAGAAACCATCCCCAAGGATTTAAGAAAAGACTATCACTACATGAAAGCCAAAATCATGGCACATTTTCTGTTAGATGAGGCAGGTTATAGGGAGCAGTTTGCTAAATTATCTCCAAAAGCAACACAAACGTTCTTTGATTATACGTCGCAAGTGCAAGACGTTTTCAGTAAATGGTTATCTTCAGCGAAAATTGACAACAATTTTGAACGTTTGAAAGATCTAATATTGAGAGATAAGATCATATCATCGCTGCCACCACCTTTTTCACGGTTTTTACAAGAGGGTGAATGTGAGACTGTCGAGCAGATAGAAAAACGTGGATCGGCTTATTTTACAGCCAATAAAGACTTTTGTAAATGTTATCAAAGATACAGAATTTATAGCAGCCGCTGCATATGATCAATTGAAACCAGCCAGTTAGAACACACCAAAACCATTTGAACAATTTAACACCTACCATTGCAAATACTGCAACTATAATCACAGTGAAAGTGAAATGTGTGATAAACAAACAAGATACCTTACACATTTACAAAATCGCATAGATAAGCAAGATAGGGAACGAAAGAACTATAAACGATTGACTAAATGTTTTCTTTGCAAAGCGTACGGCCATTGGCGTCATACTTGTAACGAAAAGCAAATGACAAGGAAAGTTAATGCTACAATGTTCGATAGTTCATCCTCTGAAGAAGAGCAAGAAGAAAATCAACATCCAGCTAATGCAGCCGAAACTATTGATGTAGTCCAACTAGATAAATGCACAACCTGCAACCGCTTCCATGAAGATGGTGTTTTAACATGTGGCCATTCTACACCAATAGCAAATGAGGAAACCAATCTAGTAATACATTTTAAAGGGAAGCTAAACATCCAGCAGGGCTATGTCAACGGCAAAGTAGCCAGTGTTTTGAGAGATAGTGGCAGTACCCTTATTAGATTCAGGAGAGACTTTGTACATCCTGCAGATTACACAGGCAAATATGTAACAGGTAGAACGTTTTCAGGAAATATTGAAAAATATCCACTTGCATGGGCATACATTCATACACCTTTTTTGACAGGCAAGGTGAAATTCGCAGCACTATTTAATTCATGATGCGATGTAATTATTGGGGATCTGCCTGAAGTTAATTGTAACATCCGGGTTTGAAAATATTTTATCAAAGAACGCAAATTCAAGTGTTTCAAATAACATGTTGAAACCCTACTATAACAGAGACGAAGACCAAGACGAGACAGCAGCAACCACAACCGTAGTAGACCACACAGACTTAGAAGATACAGACGAAATACCAGTCCCATCACTCAATATGACAGACACACCAAATTATTAGGAGATCACAATCACAAGATTGTTCTCCTATCGTGATTGTTAGAAAAAAAGGACGATTCAATACGCCTATGCGTTGATTATCGGATACTCAACGCAGGAAAGCAATTAGATTCAGAACCAATGTCTAACTGTGAGAGCATATATTACAGAGCGAGAGTGTGATGGAATAACTGGAACACAAGCCGCTGGTGTTTACAGATAACAAAGCCACCATACAAGTTCCATTCAGGTTTAATACATTAAAGCTTTGGAAGTCTTAAGTGGATAAAATCACAAACGTCCTCTCGATTTGGGCGGCTGATGGTAACTCCCTATATCTAACCCCGCGTCAAAGCTTGAGCGTCCCTAGATACATCACAAAGGGATGCTCAAGCGTGCCTATTCTTTTGCACACCCTTAAACCACTAACAGAGGACTAACAGAGATGGCGCTCTGTTACATTCCTCCCTATCTTTAACAAGACTTTTTCCCAAAAAGTCTTAATCTCTAATCTACTCAATTTATCCCACATCTATGACTCAAGACACTTAACCCCAATATTACACGCTTAAACTACTTCTCTCTAAAATAATAAACATTCAGCTTATCACCTATACTTAACTCAATCCCTAACTACAGTAATCATATACCCCTTACACATTACACTTTTCCATATTCCCTGTATTTATCGTAAGGCCATCCGCCTCGACCCATAAGCTTGTACTTCTACATACATCATTTACACATCCTATCACAAACGCTCATCATAATATTTCTACCTTACAAAGTCTCAATTTTATACAACACATCACAACATATATATGTACCTTTCTCGAAATACTTCTTCTTCTCTTCGACAAGTCATAAGCGATCCGCTTAAACCTTTTCATCACATGCATTTAATCTTAACTATAAAATATTCAACACGCCGTATCCTTCTGAGAATACCTCATACTTCCCATCATCATCAACAGATCTACACCAATAACTATTACCTCCACGTTGCCAAATTCTCCACACTCAACCAACCTGAAATCACTCGGACTAACACACGATAGAAAGACAAAGAATCGGTGCGCACCGGAGATTCAAAGAAGTAGAACTCTTCCTCACAAAAACCATACTCACACTTACCCCACTATGTTACCCTGAGACTTTATGTAATAAAGTCTAAACAAAACCAGAACTCAAATACACCCGTCATTATGACAACACTTCTATCAATTTCATATAATATCTCTGATATCTACAACACCAAAATTATTCACTCCTAAATGTCTATTTATTACAGACAGTATACCAATCAAATGGTCCATTATGGGCCCTACAACTCAAAACCTCTTCCAAGATTATTAACATAACCAAATTTCTCATATACCTCAACTCAAGTTTTCGCCGAAAACCTCAGCAACTCTTTTATGTCCATATATCATGGGCATTTCACCTAAAACCTCCAATTTAATGCGTTATCAACAGCAACAACAACAAAAATACGCGGAAATCCGCATCGGAAAAATAGGTGCAAAAAGACGTTAGCTACATCTTTGGAGGTGATATATTTTAGAGGCACAGCTTCTACCCACCTCGAACAGAGATCTACCAGGGTTAGAATAAAACGGTTTCCTTTGTTCGACACCTGATTTAGGGGTCCAACAATATCCACCGCTATACTTTTAAAAGGTCTAGAGGCCAATGTAGATGGTTGGACCTCTGCAGTTACATGCTTTCCCTTTCTTACCAACTGATGTTGACAAATGGTACACGAACGACAAAAAGTTGTAATATCGTTACAAAACTTTGGCCAGTAAAAATGGGTCAGAATTCGGGCACTAGTTTTGTCGCAACCTAAATGACCAGCAAACGGTGAGTCGTGTGCAATTTTCAACACTGTTTGGCGGTGTTTTACAGGTAACACCGTTTGCTGAATTTCATGGTTGTTTGTCGTATAATTTCTTATAAGAATCCCGTTGTTAAGTTTAAAATGCCAGGAAGCATTTTTAGTTACTTTAGGTCTCTCTCCCAAAAACTTTAAATAGAGTGAGATAGTACGATCGGCGTGTTGCGCCTCTATGAAGTCTTGTTTTGTGGTGTTAGTTATTGCACCACTAGGTGTTAATTATTGCAGCATTTCTTTCTGCAGGTCATGTTTTTTTTTTTTTTTTTGTTTCTGACCTGGTAACTGCGTTTGCCATATTGCTTTCTTGCCAGGCTAATATTTCCTCTGAAGTGCAGTTTTTCAGCTCTGATAGGCACCCAAGAATCAGGTCCTTACACGGATTGTGTATTATGGCGCATATAAATGTGTCGGAAAGGAACGGGGTGTTTATACGGGCTTTCGCTAGTGGGTATTCTTCAATATTACCCGAGAAGGTGCGGCATTTTACAACGCCGCCCGTATAATCCTCAGTTCTTTTCTTAGACCGATTAGTGTACTGCCGCTGCCCAGCAAGTATTAGTATGGCTGGTCATTAACCAAAGCATTGTGGAACACTAACTTGCCTCTATAGGCAATAGCTGCGTTTGCGTTCTCATTAGAACAAGGTACAATATGGCCACATTTAAGTATCCCATCTTTATGGAAATGATTACATGTCTCACAGTTATCAAAATTTAAAACATCCATTGCACATGACACACTTTCACATTGACTTGAACGGTAGATCTTCGTCATTCACACTCTCATGCTCACTCTCACTTTCCGACGAGGTATCCACAAGTACAGCGTTGCTGGCTCTCAATCTCTGTCGTCCCGGGCATTTAGAATTATAGTGCCCGTACGAGAGGCAAAAGAAGCATTTAACAGCACGTTTATATGCCGTTCTCTTGTCTCTCTGCTTATTTATAATCTTTTCCAGGTATGTACGGGTATGAAGGATTTTTGTCGCACATAGAAACACATGAAAAAAATGACAATAGATTCATTGCGGTGGCTTTGCTGTTTGTTTATCTCTAGTCTGGAATGGTCTTTGACTAGGATATTTCTTTGTTTGGCTTTTGGCAAATGCCACAATTTCTGATTCATCACTATATGTTTTGAAAATATCTCTATTCGAGGAAATATAAGCCGAACCACGCTTTTCAAGTTGTTCGATAGATTCTATATCGGCTTGTTGCAAACATTTGGCGAAGGGGGTTATAACTGTAGAAATAATTTTGTGCATTACCATTAGGTCTGTTAATTTATCAAAACTCTTCCCTATCTTCGCCGCGTTCAGCCATTTGTTAAAAATACTTTGAACATTGGAGACATAGTCTATGAACGTTTCTGTAGCTTTATGGTGTCAGAAACACCCACACACATACCCCACACTCACACACAAACACAAACACACATATACAAAGACACATACAGACACACACCCATACATACACACTGGGATACACCCACACACACACCCACGCACACATAGAGACACACCCACACACACTCACCCACCCACACACACACACACACACACACAAACACACATACACACACAAACGTACACAAATACACACACATATACACAGATACACACACAGACACTCAACATGTAAGTTGTTTATTTAAAGCTCCATCGTACTTTGCGATAAATGAGAGAATGATCGCTTACGCCATTTGACACGGCACATACTGATGATGATGAGGATGATTATATACTTTAAAATATTAGTCCCACTGTTCACTAACATGTTGTTTTCTATTTCTGTTTTCTGTTGACAATGTGCATTATACAATTAACATCTAATTGTAAACACTTGTCTTACGGACATTAAGCTATGAGGGGAAACAAATATAATCTAAATCCATATTGAGACCAACAAGGGAGATAACAATTGCGGTTTATTCATATAACAGTTACATTGGTTGTTGAATGTATGTAAACATTTGTCACAGTTTGTTTGCCTCTTTACTTGGAAATCATCCGGCAATTATGCAATCAAACAATTATATTTTTATTTGTTGTTTACTATCTTTATTATTCCATTAATGAATTTTAATAGTGAAAAATATCCTACACAATATTAGATTACTTAAATAGTAATAGGCCTGACAGTTTTCTGCTTAACAGTATATCATCATGGTTGCTCCAAAACTATAATTTTGGCAGGTACACTAGTGTACCATGTAATTGTACTCGGCCTTCTGGCTAAGATCAAAGTGCGGTGTCTGCACTTGGTCTTGCCAGGGCCACACACAAGAGGTCAAACGAATGACACACAGGTGCGTGGACACTTGATGGGGCAGCTCTGGCCCTATGGAAACGGCGATCCCCATACATTGTAACTAGTCGCAGTTAAGATCAAAGTATATGTACTTGATCTGGCAGGGGTGCAGTATCGTTCATTCAAACGCACACGTTACATAAATAAACACACGTAATAGTGTTTGGCGCTCACTGAAGGAGAGGAAAGAAGTAGAGACTAGAAGACGCACTAGACAACATAACATTTGAAAGATGAGAGGATCCTCTCAGTAATTGATTATGGATTAGGTCTGCTCACTGTCTCAGAGAGTCAGCTGGTGAAGTTAGAGCGCATACAGAACGAAGCTATGCGGGTCATTCTGGGATGCACTAGAGACAACCCAGTAGTGTGTATGCGTTACATCCTTGTCTGCCGACAGTTGCTGGTAGGTTCAAGGTGATGCAGGCGAAGGCATACCTCAGAGTAGTTGCAGACACAGACCACCCACTGCATGAGGCGCTGGACGCAGTTAAGGGTCAGCGACGGATAAGAGGGAAATCATGGATGGCTCAGGCGGAGGATCCGATCAGACAGGTGTGTCCCTTGGAGAACACTAGGCGAGGAGAGGAGTTGGTCAGAGTGCCAGCGGAGCAGTCAGACTTGTGCAGAGTTATAATCACATTAAGCCGGGAGTGCAGGGAGTGGCCAGCAGGCGACACGGAAGTGGAAATCCAGCAACTAATTCAGGACAATGCTCACTCGAGTGATGTGATTATCTACACAAATGGTTCGGTGTCAAGAGGTGAGAGATGTGGTTGGGGATTCATAGCCAAAGCTAATGGTCGATGTTTGGGGCAGGAGAGCCTGGCATATGATACCACAACATCCAGCTTAAGAATGGAAGTGGAGGCAGTCACTGCGGCTCTCCGCTGGGTGGAGAATATGACACACACACACACACACACACACACACACACACATCGTGATTGTAACTGACTCAGAAAGCATGCTGACGAGGGTGAGGACGGGCAGGATTCGTGCGGAGTGGCTTGCTTCGCTTCGGAGGTCACGGGTGACAAGCATCGCCTGGAACTTTTCTCCGGGGCATGCCGGTGTGCTGGGAAATGAACAGGCGGACAGATTGGCTGGCTCTGCAGAACTTGGTGTTGTATTGATACATGACAAGACAGACGTGGTTGCGGCCTTGTGAGAGCACGTGTACACCTCGGAGGAGTAAATGGATCATCATGGTCTGGCAAGAATGAGACAGCGAGGAGTGACGAGGGGATCTGGCCGACGCTCGACGCTCAGAGGAGAGGCGAGACTGACAAATAATCAGATTGCTACTGGCACTATTAGTGTTGGAACTCTTCGCTGGCTGCTGATGATGGGGACGGAGCACTTATGGGAATGCCCCGAATGCTGTGATGTCGATTCCTAAATCAATCAATCAATCAAAACATGTGAAAGCTATAGTTACTGGCCGGGATTGAAACCTGTCACCTCCAAATGGCAACAGCGACTCGCTGCAAGAACAAGTGTACTTCGACGCATGAACAACTAGACACTATAAAAAAAAGTGTCTTCATTGGTCATGCCTATCATACACATGAACTTACAACTATGGAATACGGCCAGAATTCGTATCAAACCATTGAGATAGCACCATAGGTCAATTTTATGTTGTCTAGTGCGTCTCTAATCTCTACTTCCTTCTTCTCCAAAGCGCCAAACAATACTATGTATGTTTATTTATGTAACTGTCTAGGTAGCCTCATCGGGTTCCCCAACTGATTTCCTATGTGTCTGTCGGCCCATTGTGGTCCACCAAGGTCGTCTGTCAGTGTTAGTTGTCAGGGATTTGGTGATACACGTTTTCAGTTTGAATGACCGAGTCTGTACACTACGAGATCAAGTGCAGACAAATCTCAATTTTTATCTTAACCACTAATAGTTCAAATTATAAGGTGCACTTTTTAGTTGTTGTTGTTGAAACAGTCTCTTTTATATTTATATAGTAGAATAGAAGAAGATAGTAGAAGATATGGGAATATGGTATATGGCCAAAAGATTGGAAGAGAACTATCTTAATTCCAATAACTAAAAAGCGCAACCTGAAACTACTTTTTTTTTTTACAGTTATGATAATATGACATTTATGGCATAGTGCATGTAAACACACATTCGTTGCATATGCTTCATTTCCATCTCCACAAGCAGAATGCATGTAACCCCTGTCCATCTCTCTCTCTCTCTCTCTCTCTCTCTCTCTCTCTCTCTCTCTCTCTCTCTCTCTCTCTCTCTCTCTCTCTCTCTCACACACACACACACACACACACACATACACACATACGCCTTTTATCTTGATCTATCTCGTGCTTTCTGGAGATAGCAGTGCATTGAATGCCGTTCGCTTGAACAATACACTTTAAATTGTCATTCCCATTAAAATGAGGCTTCTTTGTAATTTCTGGGTCACTTTGCTACCGAGGTGAAAGTCGTAGGTGTTGTTGGCCTAATGTCAAATTACATATAGGCTTGTTTGCAGCATGACTCCAACAACAGAGAGAACAGCACACATTACTAAACAAATACTACAGTGTCAGCTTTGTAGTCGGAACGTCCAAGAATCAGAAGAGCACATCTATTATGAATGCAACACAATCATGCCAACAAGAAATCTCCTACAAAATATGCTAAACAGTCAAACAAAACAAAGAACAGATTTTTTACAAAGCAATCATGACAAATTCTATTCCTTACTCCACACAAGACATCCACACAAAGCTACTTGCTCTATTGGCAGAGTACAGAAATCGTATATGGACATTAAGAAACAAAGTATTATACAATTACAGACCAATCAACAAAGAAATTGCCCATCCAACTTTATCAACAAAAGTCTCAAACATTATAATTTTAGCCCCACAAGCGCAAAACCCTTAAAAGATTTGCCTGAAGACAGCACATATTACAGAAGAAGCAAATAACATGTTTTAAACACAGGATACCACAACTGTAAATGTGTTTATTGACGGTATTAATAACCTTACAATTATATTATTATTATTATTATTATTATTATTATTATTATTATTATTATTACTATTATTATTACTGCTACCATTATTATTAATTTTCCCATTATTATATTTGAATGTGCAACATGAAATATATTGTGGATGGGTGTCTGTGCCATTGGCCGTAACATATGTATGCATATGTGTGTGGATGCAGGTGTGTGTGTGTGTGTGTGTGGTTCATGTATTTGCACGCGCATGTGTATGAGTGTGTGTGTGTGTGTGTGTGTGTGTGTGTGTGTGTGTGTGTGTGTGTAGCAGCCTTTAAACCAAGGCGATATCTCAAGTATTAAAATGATGTTACATGGTAATGATATGTTTCGAAAGAAAAATATGCACCACTATGTATAAACAAATTAAATGAGCCCCTGTAAGTACCCAGTATACTAAGGTGGCTTGTAGTGGTCAGGTGGTAAGTCCTTCCCTTTGTGTATGAAACCCAGACACTATCACAGCTTTGGACCAAATATTTCCCCGGGGACAGGCCATGGACTCTAATTGCTATTAATTACAAGGTACACGAGTATACCTGCCAAAAATGAAGAAATCATGGGCTGAGTGGTCTCGAGGTATGGTGGTCGTCTCGAGTGCTGGAGTTTCCGGGTTCAGGCCCCGGTGAGGACCGGGATTTATTTAAAACATCCACGTTTACTTCCAGTAATAGATGTCCCCTGGTCTCTGGGTAGTGAGATCGGACGCCCGTGTGTAGTATTGCGTAATTAAAATATCCCTTGGCAGTTGGAAATCGAAAAAGAGTAGCCTAACGGCGCTGCCATGGCAAAATTTCGAATAAAGAATCTACCGAAAGTATTTCAGGATCCTCGCCGTTGCTACGAAGTTCGTGCATTGAGCTGAGTTTCTCCAGACTCAGGTTTGAGTTAGGAGGAAAACGGAGCACTTATGGGTTAAACCGTGTGCTGTGATGTTGATCCAACGACTAAACTAAACTAATCAAGGAATCCCCTACGTTTCTAACTTTTTCAGATATATAACTCTTTTAGAAAACTGTGTATGAAAACTTGTGTATGAAATTATGCAATACGAGGAGTCGTGTATGGACTAATATAAGATAATAAATAACAAATAAAGAATTGTTTGACTGCGTAATTGCCGGAAAATTTTCATGAAAAAGGGCAAGTAAAATGTAATACATATTTTTGTTTTTTAAATTTTATAACACCGTATTTGTTAAATGAATAAATAGCTATCGTTATCTTCCTTGTTGGTCGCTTTACAATGAATTTAGATTATGTGTTTCCCCGTTTTCCATAAATTTCTGTAGCATGATGTTTTTAAATTGTATTTTAATGTTATTCACATTATTGTGAAAACAGAAACAGACCACAAAATATTAGTGAACAGTTATACTAGTATAAGGACTGCAGGCTAGACAGAGAACACGCCTGGAAGGGTCAGGTCGAAGCTTGTGTTGTAGAGTTATGTTCGTGTATCCACTGGTACGTGTTTGTTCTTTAGTATTGGTGCCATTTGTCCAATGAGTGGGTTTTTGGTTTATCGCATCTTTTTTCCATCTCGTCTTCTATTTCTCACTTGTCTTCCAATAATGTGATATTGATGTGGAACATTCACCTATAAGTAGATATTAAGCAATGAGCTCACAATTACAATGACCAGTCTTGACTCACTCTGTAGCCATCTGCCCTACCCTAATGAAACTAGAATATCTGAGCTCGTACACTCAGAGTTAAGAGTCGGAGCGTCAAGACAGTCTACGATAAAACATATCTAACTGTAGTGTCACGTAATATGACGGAGGTGGCTGTAGATTCTTTGCCGTGTACTTTCTGAGCAATGATGGTCTCTGGTGTGCATATGGCACCTTTTCATTCATTCATTCATTCATTCATTCATTCATTCATTCATTCATTCATTCATGCATGCATGCATGCATGCATTCATTCATTCATTCATTCATGCATTCAGTAGCATGTCCTTTGCAGAACCTTGCTTCCATAACAACCTTCCGGAAAACTTCTCGATCATAAGCAAGATGTCCCGCGTCCAATACACCCATCTGGAAATCATCCGACACATCCTACACCCATCTACTCTTGGCCTTCGTCTTCTTCTCTTCCCAGGCATATACTCCTGCATTATAGTTCTCTTCAAACTTTCATGACGTTTCAAGTGACCAAAATATTTCCATTTTCTGTGATTTATGGTCTTTAATAGCCAAATCTTCTTCAATATTCAGCTCTTGAAGTGTGGATGCATTTGTTCTTTTCTTTACCCAAGATATTCTTAGATCTCGTCTATAACATTTTATTATGTTTTCGTTCATGGTTGGGTTGGTTTCTTGGCAAATTATGCAGAAGGTAGTTTGCCATTGCTTATCTTCTGGGCAGTGACTGTACTAGTCGGTGGCCATAGCAATTGTCTCTACTAATGAGATCATCTACCTATCGCCGCAGAGTGCAGACCATAACCAACAACAATCTATCGACTGCTCTCACACTCCACCCACCACCTGCTTCCATGGCTTCACGTAACCCTGATTGGGATTGGGAGGTGGGCTAAATGATTACTCCTCCAAGGGTGTCCCGTAGACTAACGGAGGAATTGAGGCGTCTTACATTTCCTTTCATAGGGGATACCCCTACCCCGCTAACCGGACCTTTACATTACCCTCACTATTAAAAATTATTTTAGGGTCTCTAAGCCCCACTATATGCGTTTCGACCCATTGTGATCCACCAAGGCCAGTCTGACAGTGTTAGTAGGGAGTGAGTTGGCGATTCCAGTTCTCAGTTAGGATGACCGCCTTGGCACCATGGCCAGATAAAGTGCAGATAAATGCATAATTTGATCTTAGCTTTCATTAGTTACAATTTATAAAGGCTCGCCGCCCCATTAGGTCTCCTCGTCCTTGTGTCATTCGGTTGATTTCTGCTTGTGGACCTACAATTTCAAGGTATGTGCCCGCACCTGCCAAACAGATTACATTTTGTATGTAACAGAAGTCATACAGTTAATTTAAATCGATTCTACCATTACTCCTACCCCGTTCGACCTCAAAGTGATGTTACAGTAGGTTCATCGCCGGCTCAGCTATCACCATTTCATCTAGCACTCAGGTCGAACTGAAATAAGCTAACAACCCCTTCTAGGCACCCCAGTGAACGAAGAAGAAGAAGATTAATGTTAGAATGAGAGAATGAGCTTGTCCTTGGTCATCTCTTCTCTCTATCTCTGTGTATATATGGTGTTGTCAATGGATGAGAGGCAGTGTGAAATTTCACAATGAGTATTTCACCTGCACTGGAACATTCATTCAATACACATGACAATCATTGTATTAGCTTATGAATGAAAATATTCATTATATGCTTCCTTACATTATTGTTCATTCAACATGTAGAATGTCATTTGATTAATTCACCTTCCTGTTTGAAGAAGTAAGTAAAGGAAGGTATACATCTTATGCTTTCATGCATTATAACTGCTAACCAGCTGTGAGGTTTATTTATAGGGGTTACATCTGTTAGAATGTAACACCCACTTAAGAGTAATTTCATTATCAGAGGAATATTATCAGGGTATGCCCAAAGGGTATAGGTTCCTATCCTCTATCAAGATCACCTTCTAGAAGCTAAATTTTATGGCTCGTGCCCCCACGTGAAGATACTGAGGATGTTTTGTATCTACACGAATTAATGAAAATAATATATATATATATATATATATATATATATATATATATATATATATATATATATATATATATATATATATATATATATATATATATATATATATAAGTTTAAGCTTCTTGGGAAGGTGTGGAGACCACGGACTGTTGCCACTGTCCCAAAATGGATGCCCTTTTCTATCACTAGGGAAAAGGTGCTAGTGTGCAGGTGTCCGCCCTCATATGGTCTAAACTAATATTGTCACCTATGATTTATAGTACACAAGTATGTGATGGACCAGACCAACAATATCATGACAAAACATTCACAGTATAAACAGGACATACAGTGACGTCACATAATATTTATGTTTACATACATTCTGTAGAATCAATCAACAAATGGTCTGGTAACATAAGTGTAATAAATCAAAGAAATATGATAACAAAATATATTTTTCACATTGATTACATCTTTGGAGAAAACATTGTCAGGGTCACAGCTGAGGTAAATGCATAATTGTTGAAGCACAAATAGTGAAATCATCCAACATACATTAAAGTATCATAATGTATAACAAAGTACTACCAAAAGTAATAAAAAGGATATTTTTATCTCTGATGCAGTTGATATCTGTCGGTAGGTACTTCGGTGGGTTTAAGATTCACATGGATGCAAGTCTCTTCCAGGGAACCTGTTTTCTATCAGGGGGTCATCATCAAAGTCATTGAGACATGGTAAGGGTCTTCAGTTTGGATCTACCATCAGGGATTCTCAGTTGGGTTCATGGGTTACATGGGTGAGATCTTTGAAGGATGGGGGGGGGGGGGGGGTGGATGATGCAAGGAAGTGGGCTGTATTAATATTTGGGCTGGCAAAAGCTGGACATGACATACAAGTTTACCGCCCTCAGCAACCAAGTCCGCATCTTCACAACAGTAGGCTTTCAGTTAAGCGCCCCATCTGATGGTCCAAACAAAATACAACTTCATAAGCATTTGCCTACAATTTACATATCAGTAAATCATAAAACATGTCAAGAAACAATTAAAAAAAATAAAGATAAAAAAAAGAATAAGACAATAAGAGAGGGAAGCATGTGTCTCCTCAATAGTGAGAGCTCCCTCTTATCTGTATAGATGGCATTCAATCCATCATATCATGCTGTATGGTCCTGATGGGATCAATTATTGGTGCAACCAGGACAATGAAATAAAATAGTTACACTTTAAGACCAGGGAGTCTGATTGTGATCAGGTTATCTGGTTATATTAAATTAAGTTGATTCAAAGTCATCCAGGATGTAACAGACATGTAGTGAAGAAGTTAGGTTGTGGTAGAGGCATGATGTGATTAAGATAAAGGTATATTGTGATGAAAGTGGGTTGAGCTAGATGCATACTATGGTAGATGCATGGGAAAGGTGCATGTAGTGACACTTCCTAGTAAGCCAGAGATAGGTTGAGATGGATGTAAGTTGAGTTAATGGTCAACCTTATAAAATCATCATCATCACTGTCATCATCAGGTGCCTGTAAATAAGCTCATACTATTTTCTCTGGGTTCAGCTTAGATCTCTAATGCCTATCACCATCATCATCATCCTCAAATGTTGAGAGTTAATTGTCCACCATATAATATCATCATCATCATCATCATCATCATCATCATCATCATCATCATCATCATCATCATGTATTGATATAACTGCCTTTATACGCATTATGTATTTAGCATACGCACTGGTTTAAACAAATAGGTATGGTCCTTCCCGGCGGTCTCTTCTAAGCAAAGGTATGGAGGAAGACATTGTTCAACCACCCAAGATTGCAGGTTATCTCATGCACATAGACAGAAATGGGCTGTTTTCCAATCATATTTCAGAACATAAATGGCATGCCCTTGACCGTAAGAACCACCTAATGCTCATGTGACTACGTAAGGTTGTCGGTGTGTGCAACGTCCGGCTAACATTTGGGTATATGGTGCAACTCTTATTAATGAGCATTTATTCTCAAAGCAACACATGACAAGTTCACAAAACATATTCAGGGGGATGTGAATACAAGAATCACAAGATATATACATCCCTACAGGTGTGAGTCAGTGTACATTGTTTTAAAGAGATAGACTCTTAATCTACATTTCCTCTATGAAAGCATCAATGTTCAGCAAATACATTTGAAAAGCAGATTATTCATATATTGAGAAAATGTAAATATACACAGATTGTAACATAATATAATGGAATATTCTTCCTTGGCATATTGTCACAAAATATACAGAAATCTTCTTTTATTCGCATATGTAACCGACTATAAAGAGATATAGTGATATACTTTAGTAGCACGTGTTAACAAAATAGAGATATTCTTTGGCCAGCGCATGGCAACAGAATGAAAATACTCTTTAGCCGCCTATGTAAAAGAATGTAAAGAAATCTCCTTTAGCCGCCTCTCGTAAAATATGTACGAAAGTATTCTTTAATAGTAGATTGCAACAGGATGTAAGGAAATATTCTTTAGTAGTCAATGACAACAGAGTGTCTAGCTGAAGTTTCTACTAACAAGTGCAGTAACCAGAAACATGGCGCTTGTTTTCAATCCCACAGGAACACAAAGTTAAGACTATGATCATTTGTAAACATTTTAAACAGTACATCAGTATTATAATAAATATAACCATTGTATTACCTTACTTCAAGAATTGATTGATCACACAATGAAAGCTGAGCTTGCCCGAGGACCCAGAACATTGGTTTAACCGCATCATGTATTCAACTAACAATCTTAAAGTGAGAGCCATCATTTCGTTTTCCCCCCACAATTGCGCCTAGACAGGTTATCCTGGCTGTCGCTCTAATTGGTTTGATCGCCTGTGTGGGACGCGGGAGTATGGCGTATGGTTTTTGTCAGAACTATGACGTCGAAGGCTGTGAGTTGGCTGGGAATATCTCTCACCAGCCTGGGGAATATCATTAGTAATATTGCACCCCTGTCTGTGAAAGTAAGTAAATAAAGATATGCTTTGATGCATCTTCACTTCTAACCAACATGGGATCTATCACCCCAGCGTTAGAAGGATTAAGTAAAGGAAATGACAGATCAAGTAGGAAAGAATAAAAATGAAACATAACCAGGCAAACTGAACATCTGATGCAGCCCTGATTTGGTAATATGAGTTATATGAATGATATGCCATCATAACCCTGTTCTGTATCATTACAGTTCAGGATCAGATCTTACTGTGTGCATTCATTCATGAACTCTCCATCACTCTTCTACTAGCCTTGTCATTCTCTGTGTCTGTATCCTCTGTGAGAACAATAGCCTAAAACAGATCATTATGTAAAAGAGCAAAAGAAGATGCAGCTTGCCAGATGAATTGAAAGATGCCTGATACCAGTACAAAGAAACAATGTAGCTCTCAACTTGTAGGTACTTCCTAAATCTTCTACTTTCTATAACTTCTATCTGTAGCCCTTTTCATTCTTGTCAACTGGAGAACAATCATCAGTTAAACATATATAAATAGGATCACCATGTTTATTCACGATAGGTGAGGAAGATGGTGTTCGCAGATTTATAGCTGATTTATCACAGAACTATCTCAGATTATTGCAGATCTAGAGCAGATTACTTCATATTACTGCAGATTATAACAGACTATTGTAGAAGTGATAAGATAATATTAGATGGATGGACAGACTGTTGAGTAAAGGATGGACTAAACCAGAACCAACGCCAATGATCAGCTGGAGTGAAAATTAGGGATTCTTGCATTGCCTCAAGTGGTCAGTCAACCCGAATCTGTTATTTCAGGAGATTTATGTATTCTCATCTTGAGCAAAGCAATTCACAGGGGAGCTGCCAACCTAATAACTCCCAAAGAATCTAGTGTTGAGTGTTATCTAGGTGTACCTCCAAAAGCCAGTATGTCAGATCCAGAACCATCTCACCACCAACTAAAGTGGCCTTACTTAAATTTAGCTGAACTCAATGGAAATTAAATGAACTTGAGAACAATTGCCAAAAGCAGATCACATTTAATAAGAATAACCTCAAGTCATAATGTGTGCAGAGACTTTTTAATTTCACAATAGCATGTATCCATGAAAATTTCAACATTATCATGTGTAACCTAGAGACTTTGATGAGGACGAACTTTGTGGATAGGCACAGTGCCAATCTGAACAGTTTTCAAATCATAGACAATTGGAGTTGAATGATTCCCAAGGGACATTTTAACATTATCTAGTTGGTGTGATGAATTGTAATTCATATTTCAGAGATGCACTACATGCTTTTATCTCCAAAGCATATTAGTCAATTAACTGAGTTTTACTTTCACTTCTTCTTTTATCGGGTACATTGTGATGTGACAAAAACTTTATATGTGTTTAGTTAACATTATTAAATGACTTACTTGACAAATTGGGAACGATGGTTGGCTGGATAAACACGAATAGACAGCACAGTCCTGTTCTATTGTAAGCATCCAGGTTCCAAGTAGATATGTTTTGTTGTTTGTCCATCAAGAATGATGATGACCATTCATTGCATCCAGTGGAGTTGAAATTATGGAGCCGTGAGTTCTAAGATGGCTGATAAGGCCTATTTTGGCTCGAAATGTTCTTTGACAATGTGGACAAAGAATGCTTGACATTTCTGGAGGAGGATTACCTGCAGTGGTTTTTCTGTCCTGCCTTTTCTTCACAGCTCTTGCAGTCCTGGTTGCCTCACACGTGACTGCACCCTTGCGTAATGAACGAATTTTGATCTCTAGCTGCAGTCTCCCATGTGTCATGATAAATTCCAAAAGCATTCAATGAGATTATCAGTGTCTTTAAAGCGTTTCCTCTGGCCACCTTGGGAGCGTTTACCACAACGCAACTCGCTGTAAAAAATTCGTTTAGTGAGGCTGTGATCTGGCATGCGAGTCAAGTGACCAGCCCAGCCAATCTGATTCTTCTTTAGTAGAGTGTGGATACTGGGCATGGACGCTCTTTCTAGGACTTGTGTCTGGGATCTTGTCTTGCCATTTAATCTTCAGTAGCTTCCTAAGGCAGACTGTGCGGAAGTGGTTTAATTTCCTAGCATGTCGCTGATAAAGAGTCCAGGTTTCACAAGCATATAGCAGTGTGGATAATACAACTGCTTTGTTTGCAGGCTTATTCCAATTCTGTCCCAAATATTCTTGTACAGTCTGCCAAAGGCTGCGCTGGCTTTGGAGATTCTTGCATTCACTTCATCATCAATTGTGGCAGCTTGTGACACAGTGCTGTCTAGATAGGTGAATTTGTCCACAACACCTAGTCTATGACCGTTCACTTTGATATTGGGCACAGTGTGATTATTACCT
Organism: Cepaea nemoralis; assembly: GCA_014155875.1. Lineage (NCBI taxonomy): Eukaryota > Metazoa > Mollusca > Gastropoda > Stylommatophora > Helicidae > Cepaea > Cepaea nemoralis. The sequence goes on from JACEFZ010009483.1 coordinate 130,118, forward strand.
GGAGCTGGCTGGTACATAACTACCGTCTTCTCCAAGTTGATATTGAGCCAAAAGTTGGCATGTGAGAAAGCGATGTTCAGAGCGATGGCAGGTGGCTATGTCCCAGAGTTTACCGGTTTTTGCCTTATGCAGAAATGCGTAGTTGCTGGGCTTCTGGTTGACTGCCACTGCCATCGAGGATGAACTGTATTGTCGTGGACTGTGTGGGTGAACATCTAGGAAACATCCAGATAGGAAAAATGACTGCCGATTCCATCAGAGATGAATTTGGTGTTTCGTGGGGGACTGGTTTGTTGACATTCTGGCTGCGGCACTAAGCACAGTGTCTGTGCGGGCTGTTGTTTGTCGAGACTCCTGTCTTTTCCACTTTTCACATTGGGCAGTGGGGAGCATTTTGTGTGATATTCACTGGCATAGAAACGGAGCATAATGGGGGCGGCCCTTTGCTGTGAAGTTGGAACTGCGACTAACTAACTATTGACTGTCTACGTCTAATTGCTTTAATCAATTTACTAATTTCATGTGTTTCTTGTAGAAGTTGTTCATTTGTTTTTCTGTCTGTCCGAGGTATTCTTTGCATTCTCCTCATAAACCACATTTCAATAGCCACACGAAGTTTTTCAGCTTGATTGCTCATATCAGTAGTATTGTAAATCAGAAAGCCAGTGATTTTTTGAGGTGCACTTCGATATGCACAACAAAGGGCGATAACTCCCGATAGGCTAAGAGGCGATAACTAGGTCGTTTCTAAGGGACATAATTCCTATAAAAGACAACTCTTATGTTTCTAAGGGCAGATAACTATTGAGTGGGTGTATACTATTTTAATTAATTATAAAAAAATAAATAAATAATAAAAAAAACAAATAAACAAAAAGACCGCGGGTGGGGTGGGGGTGGAGAGCGGGTGTGCGGGTGCTTGGGGTGTTTCTAAGCGGTTCGGGTTTAAAGACTATCATCATACAGGTTACAAATGACCTTAAGAGGTAAAGATGACCGGTGGTATTGATTGTAGTGTATATGGCTTAGTGAAACTAGTTTATAAGGGGTGGGTAGCGGTAATTAGTGGCATGTAGAGTGTCGTAGTGGCTTATTCGCTATCATCATGCGGGGTACAAATGAAAACCTTAAACATTAAATGTGAACGGGAGTATTGATTGCAATGGGTATGACTTAGTGAAATTATTTGATAAGGGAGTGGGTGGCAGTTCTTAGGGGTCTGAGAGTACCGTATTGGTGTAGACACTATCATCATACGGGTTACAAATGAAAAACCTTAAATTGTAAAGATGGCCTGTAGTATTTGATGTAGTAGGTATGGCTTAGTAAAATTCGTTGCTAAGGGGTGGGATATTAGCGATATGAAGAGTGTCGTATTGGTGTAGACACTATCAACATACAGGTTACAAATGAAAACCTTAAGAGGTAAAGATGGTCGGTGTTATTGATTGTAGTGGATATGGCTTAGTGAAATTCATCGATAAGGGTGGGTGGCGGTTGTTAGTGTTCTGTAGAGTGTCGAATTGGCTTACTCACTGTCATCATACGGGTTACAAATGAAAAACCTTAAAAAGTAAAGATGGCCGGTAGTATTGGCTTTTGTGGGTATGGCTTAGTGAAATCCGTTCTTAAGAAGTGGATCACGTGTTTCTGTACGTCTGTCTAGTTGTCTGTATATCTACCTATCTGTATATCTATCTATATGCCTGACTGTATGTGTTTTTGTGTTTTTGATCGTATGTCTATCTGCTTATTTCTCGTTGGGCTTGTTTGTCTCTGTATATGTATACTGCTCTGGTATCTTTCTGTCTGTTTGACATCTTGACCAACATCAGTTTGTATGGCTATAGGTGAGTCATTGCTATAAGGCCTACAATGGTACTACAACGCCCGGCAACATGTAACTATATATGCATGAGAGGGTTGTATCATTGGGTGTGTATGTGATGCCATTCCAAGCATTTGACATACATACCACGTAGGTGTGATAGTGATTTGACATGTGACTATGCATCCTCATTTCAGGAAACTAAACCGAACCTAAAATTCTGACTTATATGTGCTTATATATCATCACAAAAACCCTTAAGATGATGAATTTTCAAATCTCGTGAATGAAACTACTTAGCTGCTTCCGGTTTTGTATATTTAAAAGAAACTTAACTTACTAAACGTAATAGTATATACGATGTAATATTTTAAAAACATAAAAGTTTCAAAGTGAAAAGTAAAGATCGCGGCACAGGTTAGGAGGTCGACATATCGACAACTTCGGCGCATATTTAAGAATCCGATCGTCAAAAGTCTTGGGTTTTCCTCACTATATATCTAATTGAAAGTGGTCGACTGTGTGTTATAATGGCGGTTATTACCGTCTGTAGTGGATGGGACTTAAGCACTATCATCATACCACTGGGGATGTGTTAGAGATACAAAAACTCGTCCTCGGGCTGTGCGATGATGCACATCCTGTCACATGGTCATATGTCTAAGTGATACAACCAGACCACGTGCTCACTGACTAAAACCAGTCAAAGATGGCGGTTCTTCCTGTCACATGCATAATCCCCAACCAGACCGCAAGGGTCATTGTTACAGCCGGCCAAAGATGGCGTCGCAGCCGATCACATATGTAATGGTACATCCGAGACACAGATCACTAGCTAACACCAGTCAAATATGGCCCTGCTTCCGATCACATGCATAAGGATACAGCCAGTACACGTGGCTAATGACTCAACTGGTCAAAGATGACGATGCATACAGTGACGTGCATAACGATATACACGAAACACGTGGTTAATGAGTCAACCAGCCAAAGATGGCGTTGCATCCGGTCAACTGTGTACTGGTACATCAGAGACACGTGGTTAAGGGGTCACTTCAGAAAAAAGGGTGTTCTATCGGTTGTCGAGTCAGGGAACCTAACTCATGATAATCACCGTGTATGGAAGTGATTCCACTACATAGACAACATTGCATCCGAAGGCTAAAAGGGTCACCCTTCTCTCTCGCTTACTCTCTTTACTATATGCATGTAGTCCTAGTGTCACCGAGTAACACGAAAGTATACCCTAGCATCAATACAATATGAACTGGCCTCGAAAGCAGCATACACGCGTGTAAACAATTAATCACAGTGTCTGACTAAGCCTTTATCATGCTCATTGTGCTGAGATGTAATCATCGATGCTAGTCGTGGAAGTCGTATCTGTACGTAACAACTATCCGGTCATTCAACGACGAGTGGCTATTGCATTTTAACAGTTGTATAATATTTAACACGAACACAACACTGTCCCGTTCCAACCCTAGGCAATACATGTAACATGACATGTCACGTGTCCGCTGTCATAACCAGAGACGTTATCACTTAGCAAATTAGACTTTAACACTTTCATTACCTCTCTATGAATCCATACGCGTCTTTACATCTTTCTCCAGAAATCCATTTCCAAGACCAATATATGTTTTTTCAGCGTGCCTGCTCAGTGCCACACTTCACAGCCAAACAAAAGTGCATCTTCTATGTACGATTTCAACCGTCAAATAAGAAAATAGGTTATACAAAGTATTGAAATTATTGGTCAAATACAGAAATAGCTCGTCCAAACTTATGAAAAGTAGGAACATTTGTTAACCAGTTGGGAAAACTATCAACCAAGTAGGACAATTTGTTACTCAAATAGGAAAAAATATTGACCACGTAACGAACTATCTTTCCAAAGTTATGAAAAGTAGCAAAATTTGTTAACCTATCGGAAAAAATATCAACCAAGTAGGAAAATGTGTTAGTCAGATAGGAAAAATTGCTGACCACGTATCGAAATATCTTGTCCAAACTTATGAAAAGTGGCAAAATTTGTTAGCCAAATGCAAAAAAGATTGACCACTTAAAGAAATATCTCCGCCAAACTTATGAAAAGTAGGAAACTTTGTTAACCAAGTGTGAAAACGTATCTGCCAAAAAGAGAAATATCTCACCCAAACTTATAAAAGATATGTAAAAATCGATCAGCCATTCACTGTTGTAGTGTTCCAACATACTCTAGAGCTCCAAATTCACTTGAGTATTCTTTTTTATATATATATATATATTTGTGTGGGTCCAGGCATTAGCTGTAAACTTCATATAATTATTGTACATACCCATTGTATTTACTAACACCAGATAATTATTTTTCTGTACATTCACTGTAATTAGATTAATTATCATGTCTACATTGAACGATTTCATTGAATCTGGGTTAAAATTGAAGTTAAATGGTGAAGAGTTAACAAAGTAGAGTGAGGCAAAATAAGCAGAGTATGTCCAATTACAGGAGAAAGCCAAGGATAGGGAAGACAGAGCTGCTGAGAGGGAGGCTAGGAAAGCAGAAGCAGAATTAGTGGCTAAAACTAAAAAGGCAGAAATAGACGCCGAAATAAGTAAAGCTGAGATCTTGGCACAGAGTAAGAGAGAGGAACTTGAGATCTCTGCCCAAAGCAAAAGGGAATAACTTGAAATGCAGCTGAAATTAAACAACTAGAGGCAGAAACATCAGATAATGAATCTAAGAAATTAGAAAGGCAAGAAAAAGAAAATCATTATAAAAATTACCAAGGGATCGTTAAAAATTTCACTACGGGCGACTGCATTGCAGCCCTCACCAAAAATTTCGAAACGATAATGGAGCATTATCAGATCCCAGAGACAGAATGGAATATTATTTACATGAGACGTCTTTCAGGGGAACCTCTCAAAGTCATAGAGACCATTCCAAAAGATCTCAGAAAAGAGCTAATCAGTATATAAAGGCCAAAATTATGGCACACTTCCTGTTAGATGAAGCCGGCTACAGATAACAGTTTAGTAAACTAGCTCCAAAATCTACACAAACGTTCTCTGACTACATTTCGGGTGGTTCAGGATGTGTTAAGTAAATGGTTGTCATCAGCTAAAGTTAATAACAACTTTAACAAGTTAAAAGATTTGATTCTAAGAGATAAGATCATCTAATCTCTACCACCACCATTTTCTAAATTTCTGCAAGAATGTGAGTGTGCAACAAATAGAAAAACGGGAGTCGGCTTATTTTACGGCCAACAAGAATTGTTTCACTAGTGTACTAACTGACACAGAGTTCTTAGCAGCCGCTACCTATGATATAACAAAGTCAGGTACCTACAATAAACAGAAACCCTTTAGACAATCTATAATTAAGAACTATCAATGCAGATATTGCAATCTTCAACATAATGAAAATGATATGTGCGATAAACACCCACGCTACCTCAAAAACTTGCAAAACTATATAGATAAGCAAGACAAAGAGAGAAAGAGCTACACACGATTAACCAAATGTTTCTTTTGTAAGGCGTACGGCCATTGTCGCCATGCTTGTAAAGTTAAACAAATGACCAGAAAGGCTAATGCAGCCATGTTCGATAGGTCTTCCTCGGATGAGGAACAAATAGAGAATCATCCAGTCATCATCAGCAGAGGCCATTGATGTTTTCCATCTGGAAAAATGCACCACCTGCAATAGTTTTCTTCAAGATGGCTTGTTAACATGCGGCCACTCAATACCTATTGCAAATGAAGAAGCTAATTTGATAATAGATTCTAAAGGTAAACTTAACATCCATCAAGGTTATGTAAATGGCAAAGCAGCCACAGTGTTACGTGATAGCGAGAACACTCTTATTAGTTTAAAGAGGGACTTTATCTTACCTGCAGACTATACAGGCAAATATGTTACATGCAGAACTTTCTCAGGTAACTTCGAGAAATACCCACTTGCATGGGCATATATTGACACCACATTCCTGTCACAGGATACTAGTAGGTTAGCGATCCTACAATAAATCTAAAACAGAAAATTACTTGTATTGCACGAGGATAGGAAGATTGACTTTTGGATCAGAAAAACAAGTGAGCACTTCGGTCTTGAGGTGATTACAAGTCATTGACTCCAATATCAAAAGAGATATCTCGTGTTTGTTGGAGGACAGACGACGGAAAAACGGCAATTTCAAAACCTTTGAACACGGACACCTCGCGATAAAGTATTTCACTAACCTTTTAAGTGGGAAACGGAGATTCGCGATCACACCGTGTCACAGCCTTTTGTAGTAACGGAGACGAATATCTGTGGTCGGAAGAAACGAGTAGATAATCATCGATGTCCCGAAATGACCGTACATCAAAGGAGAAATTCGGTTGTTATTGAAACAAGATGAAGAGGACAGGGGAGAAATTGGTGGAATAAGCAAGGATAGTCGTACAGAGCCAGAGTATTAATAGTCTGGATATTCTAGATTAATTTAGTGTGCTACTAGTCTTCCACGAGAGAAGTGGTGATTTATTCTTGAGTGATTATGGAAAGGGAGTTACGATGTTTCAAGCTGGATGAAACCGACGAGCATTTGTAGTTATGTGCAATAGTATTCCCGATTCAGCCGAGGATAGTTATAAGGTAGTTGTGGTGTATAGTAGAAATCTAGCATAGTGAACTGGCGTTTGTAACCATAATATTGAGTGTCGGCTAAATTTAGCTGAGAAGTGACTTAGTGGATTGAGTAAGGTGTCAGGACGCTCGATAGTATGAGTACTAGTATAATAGAGGATAGGAGATTCTAGTATAGATGGTTATTGGGATTTCTGAGCTATCTTATGACATTTCCTTCTTTTACCTAGTCTTAGGTTATGGTTATAACTCCTATGTCTTATGTCAGAGGTCAGTTCTCTTAATCTATAGAAGTAATAACTGATACCGGCCATAAGCTTACTCCCACTTCTAATGAGTTTGAGTTAGGTTGATAGCACCTGATATTGTCTTTTCGACAGGTTCCCATTAACAAAGAAATAGCAATATTACTGAAAAGAAAGAATGGACTCTAATGTGGTACAGTGATGAATATCGGCCAGATTGAAGTCTGATATCATACATACAGGTCAGCATGTTCTAGAATTTACGGATACCTATAAGGCATTCTGACTTACAACAATAGAGACTTACAGAAGAATAAAGTCAACTCTACATAGAACGGATTAGCAATATGGTTCACAGAACCATAAGATAAATACAAATAAACTGTAATACCAGAACTTTTCCTATGAGGAATAGAACATTCTTGGATTTTCATACAAACAGTGTGTCAGTGGAATATATACGCAGGGTTGTGATTAGTCCTACATCCATAGACATAATTCATTAACTATATCGAATGTGTAAACATTTCCTGGATTTTAAGAGAAACATTCATAATACTGCATATTTCACCAGGAAAGACATTATCTACTAAAAATACGCAGTGGTGAACAAACTGTTTAATTCTAACGTTGTCAAGGATATTGTGAATTCATCAACATCGTTCAGAGAGACACTATACTGGGTGAGCGTAAACAAGTTCTGTGCTGTGGTGACATTATCTGGCGGTTGTGTGATGAGCACTGTGAGATGAATCTTGGACTGTCAATCTTATCTCACCTACACGATAGAACACACCAACAACGTCTTTACATACACTCTATACACACCCATGACACTTTTTATTCAATAAATATGTTAGTATTTATTGGAGGACAACGTTGTGTGAGTATGTTCTGAAGGAAAGTGAAGAGGGGTATGGCATACCGATACTAGAGAGAGAGATAGTGAATAGAAGATTGGAACGGGGGATGTGTAGACAAATGTCTGGCAATAGATCCAACATTGGAAAAAGGGAAGTTGAAGTGTGCTTGTTGATTCTACTGTTCTCCCCAGAATCGTCAAGCGACAATTCCTCACAGGCAAGGTTAAATGCGCAGCATTGTCTAACCCATGATGTGACATAATTGTGGGTAACCTGCCGAAAGTGAATGGCATGCCTCATGATTGTGTAACATCATCTGCCGAATGTATTGTTGCAAATGCAGTAACATCTTCTCATGAATGTAATGTCGCAAATGCAGTAACATCTTCTCATGAATGTATATTTGCAAATGTATTAACATCATCTCATGAATGTATTGTTGAAAATTTAGTAACACCTTGTCATAATTCTATTGTTTCAAATGCTGTAACCAGATCTGCTACAAAAATGCAAGATCAAATCAACCAAACTGAGGCTTTAGAAATGTTAAGCCCAGTCATACTGCCTCTCAATACCATGAGAGAAAATTTCATAAAAGCCCAAAAGGCTGATAGATCTTTACACAATTTGATAGGCCAAAAGCCAAGAATAACAAAGAATGCTAGATGGCACTTTGACCTCAAATGTGGTATCCTTACAAGATATTACACCAAAGATGCCAACACCACTGCGCAAACGGCGTTACCAACCGAACACCGCAAGAAAGCATTGCAACTAGCACATTACATTCCCCTCGCAGGGCATATGGCCTATTCTAAAGCCAGAGCAAGATTACTAACCCAGTTCTACTGGCCTAGATTCTGCAGTGACACCAAACAATACTGCAGATCGTGTGACATCTGCCAGAAGCTTGTAAAAAGGGGGAAACACCCGCAAGCAGAACTACAGATAACAGACCTGGCAAGTAGACCTTTCGAAAAGATCATGGTAGATATCGTAGGTCCTTTAAACCATATCACATCAAGAGGTAATACGCTTATTCTAACTGTCATTGATCTTTGCAGTAGATGGGCTGAGGCAATTCCACTCAACAATATAACGTCTAAAACTGTAATGGAAGTTTTCATCCACATTTTTTTTCAAGAATAGGGTTTCCTGATACCATTCTATCAGATAGGGAAAGTCAGTTCATTGCTGCAGCCACTCAAGCCTTTACTAAGATGTTAGGTGTAAAGCAGGGCTTTAATAGCCCATATCACCCTCATTCGACTGGTATTGTAGAGAAAATGAACGGTGAACTTAAACATATGTTGGCTAAAGTTACCCAGGAACACCCAGAGGACTGGGACACGTATCTACCTGCCATACTTTTCGCATATCAAGAAGTACCTCATTCCAGTACGGGTTTTTCACCATTTGAATTAGTTTATGGAGCCAAACCACGCGGCCCGTTAGCTATTTATCCTACTATGTTAACTGAAACTGTAAATGAACATAAACCATTGTCATCATATGAACATGTAACATCATTGCGAGAAAGAATTATGAAATCGTGCATATTAGCGAAGTAATCGTTGAAACAACCTGGTGCTATTTACAGACAATATGCAAATAAAGGAAATAGGACAATAACACTGACACCTGGACAAGACGTGTTATTACTTTTGCCAAGTGACAGACACCCACTGACGGACTCATGGCAAGGACCATTTAAAGTACTGAGACAAATCTCGACAGTGGACTACGAAATCGCAATAAACAACAAACACAAGATATTCCACATTAACATGTTAAAACCGTACTACAACAGAGACGAAGACCAAGACATTTATTTTTATTAGTGTCTTGTATCAACCCATACATGTTTGTAACATTGTATAGTATTACAATCACTATTAGTTTACGTCTGAACAGTCATTTGTTTGACTAGAATTATTTCAATGCTTTAGCTCATCATTTTTGGCAGGTACACGTGTTGCAATGTCAACGACCATGCTATAATAACAAACAGTAATATAACACTGTTATATGTCAATATGAACTTCCGGTCCCCAGCATGAGAGTTAGGCATTGAACCGATACGGTCTCTGGAATATTTATCTTTGTGGCTGCAGTTTGCATTTCGCGTTTTCCTTATGTTGGACTGGTAGTATATGGTTCCGTCGCCCTGCTACTGGGTGAGTATGTATACAATTTGGTGGAACTGCGGTAAAGCTGTGAAAGTTTAAACAATATAAAATGACACAAAGTAGTGCAGCTTTACATAACAGAGTTACGACACATACAGAACGTTGCGGCGGTTAGCCTTCATCAGCAAACAAACACATTCACAAACACAACATACAGTCAAGGAGAACTCCTGTGACTACATGAGAAGGTGATGACAGGACGAGAGGAACAAATGCATGGGAAAATGGAAGCAATGAAGAGAAAATGAGAATTGACGAAATGTTAATTGAAAAGAATGTTAGTCGAAGAAAATGTTTAATAGAAAAACTGTTTATAGAGAAAATAACTGTATACTCACCTCACGTACGGACCTTTGAATGACTACGGAAAACTTGGGTGTATTTGTATAGCGGTGCTGGATGTTACGGTACAGTGAGCACATAGAAAGAAGGGGGCGGGGTAGGAGGCGTGTAAAATTGACCACGACCCCATTGTGTTGTTGGTCTGGGTGGATTGGTGTGCATGAACACGCGTACTTACATAGACACACTTCAACAGACAAAATGCTAGTGTATGTGGACATGCAAGAAGAGAGAGAGGGAGAGAGAGAGAGAAGAGCGAGAGAGAGAGACAGACAGAGAGAGACAGAGAGAGGAAAAGTGCCTGCGACCTACCACATGGGGTATATTGTAACCTACGAAATAGTCAGTATGGTTGCTAGTCATACAACGCGCTACAGGAGCCCCTCGCCCAGTCCTAGAGTTGTTGGGGTTGTGTAAGATCCAACCACTGGCAATGCACGTGAAGAAGGTTTGCACAGAGAAGCCAGATGTAAGAGGAGAGAGAGAGGGAGAGAGAGCGCGCGAAAGGGGGAGAGAGGGGGAGAGAGAGGGAGGAGAGAGGGGGAGAGGGAGAGAGAGAGAGAGGGGGAGAGAGATAGAGAGAAAGGGAGAGAGAGAGGGGGGGAGAGGAAGAGAGAGAGGGAGAGAGAGGAGAGCGAGAGAGAGACAGACAGAGAGAGACAGAGAGAGACAGAGAGAGAGAGAGAGGAGAGCGAGAGAGACAGACAGACAGAGAGAGACAGAGAGAGACAGAGAGAGGAAAAGTGCCTGCGACCTACCACATGGGGTATATTGTAACCTACGAAATAGTCAGTATGGTTGCTAGTCATACAACGCGCTACAGGAGCCCCTCGCCCAGTCCTAGAGTTGTTGGGGTTGTGTAAGATCCAACCACTGGCAATGCACATGAAGAAGGTATGCACAGAGAAGCCAGATGTAAGAGGAGAGAGAGAGGGAGAGAGAGAGTGAGAGAGAGAGCGCGAAAGGGGGGAGAGAGAGGGAGAGAGAGGAGAAGAGAGAGGGGGAGAGGGAGGGAGAGAGAGGGAAGGAGAGAGAGAGAGAGAGGGAGAGAGATAGAGAGAAAGGGAGAGAGAGGGGGAGAGAAAGAGAGAGAGGGAGAGAGAGAGGGAGTGAGAGAGGGAAAGATTGAGGGAGGGTGAGAGCGAGAGAGGGGGAGGGCAAGAGAGAGATCAAGGGAGGGAGAGAGAGAGCGCGAGAGGGAGTTACAGAGGGAAAGAGAGAGAGAGCGAGAGAGAGGGAGTGAGAGAGGAGGAGAGAGAGCGAGAGAGGGGAGAGCGAGAGAGAGAGGGAGAGAGCGAGAGGGTGAAAGAGAGAGAGGGAGAGAGCAAGAGAGAGAGAGAAAGAGAGAGAGAGAGAGTGAGAGAGAGAGGAAAAGTGCCTGTGATATACCACATGAGGCGTGTGGGGCGCGTCGGTCTACGTGTACGACGTTTCCCTCGTACTGTACCCTATGAAATAGTCAGTATGGTTGATTGTTACAAAGCACACTTCAGGAGCCACTCGTCCAGTGTACGAGTTGATGGAGCTGTGTGAGATCCAACCACTGGTAATACAAGTGAAGTAGGTAGGCACAGAGAAGCAAGATGTAAGGAGAGAGAGAGAGAGAGAGAGAGAGAGAGAGAGAGAGAGAGAGAGAGAGAGAGAGAGGAAAACTGCATGCGATATACCGCATGGGGAATGCGGAGTGGGTAGGTCTACAAATGCGAGGCTTCACTCCTACTGTTCTCTATGGAATAGAGGTAGTAAGGTTAATTGCTATACCACGAATCTGAGGATCAAATCTTCCAGTGGTTGTGTTAAAATCAGACCACCGGCAATATAGTTGGAATATGTGGGTACAGAGAAGCCTGATGGAGAGAGAGAGAGAGAGAGAGAGAGAGAGAGAGAGAGAGAGAGAGAGAGAGAGAGAGAGAGGAAAAGTGCCTACGACACGCCCCTGATGTATGCGGGGTCGGTCGGTCTACACATACGAGGCTTCACTCATACTGTTTCCTATGGATTCGGGGCAGTAAGTTTGATTGTTATACAACGTATTTGAGGATCAAATCACTCAGTGGTTGTGTTAAAAGCAGACCACCGGCAATATAGTTGGGACATGTAGGCACAGAGAAGCAAGATGGAGGAGAGAGAGAGAGAGAGAGAGAGAGAGAGAGAGAGAGAGAGAGAAATTGGAAAAGTGCCTACGACACGCCCCTGATGTATGCGGGGTCGGTCAGTCTACAAATACGAGGCTTCACTCATACTGTCCCCTATGGAATAGAGGCAGTAAGGTTGATTGTTATACAACGTATTTGAGGATCAAATCACCCAGTGGTTGTGTTAAAATCAGACCACTGGAAATATGGTTGGAATATGTAGGCACAGGGAAGTGAGATGGAAGAGAGAGAGAGAGAGAGAGAGAGAGAGAGAGAGAGAGAGAGAGAGAGAGAGAGAGAGAGAGAGAGAGAGAGGAAAAGATATAGAGATTGGAGAAGTGCCTACGGCACGCCACCGGATGTGTATGGGGTCGATCGGTCTACATAAACGAGGCTTCACTCATACTGTACCCTATGAAATAGAGCCAGCAAGGTTGATTTTTATACAACGTATATGAGGATCAACCCTCCACCCCCCCCCCCCCAGTGGTTGTGTTATTGAGGCTGTGTAACATCAGATCACCAGCAATATAGTTGGAATAGGTAGACACCGAGAAGCAAGATGCAAGAGAGAGAGAGAGAGAGAGAGAGAGAGAGAGAGAGAGAGAGAGAGAGAGAGAGAAAGAGAGAGAAAGAGAAAGAGAGAGAAAGAGAAAGAGAGAGTTTGGAAAAGAGGCTACGACACGCCACACATGGCATAGGTAGGCACAAAGAAGCACTATTGTTGAGAGAGAATGAGCGAGAGAGAGAGAGATTGAGAGAGAGAGAGAGAGAGAGAGAGAGAGTCTGATAACCAGTATCACATCTTCACCCTTGATGTGACCTCACTGTACACGTCTATCCCACATAATGATGGTCTCTCAGCTATAAAGTTCTTCCTTGACAGGCGTCCCAACCCTACTATTGCCACGTACGCTATTCTGCGCCTGGCTGAGCTGGTCCTTACTCTCAACTCATTTGAGTTTAACGGCCAGTACTTCAATCAGATCAGCGGGGTTGCAATGGGTACTAAAATGGGCCCTAGTTACGCATGCCTTTTTATGGGCCACCTTGAATACCAGATATGGCAACTCTATAACGGTAGAATCCCTGAACTATACAGACGATACATCGATGATGGTGTTGGTGTCACCTGTATGCCACGGGCGGATCTCGAAAGATTCATAGACTTCTTCTCCAACTTTCATCCTTCTATCAAACTCACCTCCCACATTTCCTCTACTTCTGTCAACTTCTTAGACGTTACCGTTTCTATTGGGACCCATGGTCTCACCACGACGGTCTACTACAAACCGACTGACTCTCACGCCTTTCTACTCTACACCTCCTCTCACCCTCCGGCCTGCAAAGACGCTATTCCTTATTCTCAACTTCTGCGCCTTCGACGACTATGCCAAAATGATGAGGATTTTCAGCACAATGCTCAGGAAATGTTGGACTTTTTCAGGCTTCGTGGCTATCCTGATCATGTCCTATCATCAGCCTTCCGCCGGGTTCTACCCATTAGCCGCGCAGAGGCTCTCACCTCTGCACCTAGACCAAAAAACCTTCGACCGGTACTTTCTCTTACCTACCATCCGCATAATTTTTCAGTCAAGAATATCCTCTTTCGACATCTATCTATCCTTCAAGCTGACCCTACTACCAGCGCGATATTTTCAGAGAAACCACTAGTGGCCTACAGACGTGACCGTAACCTCAGAGATGTAGTCGTCCACAATAGAGTACAGGGATTTCCACCTCCACCCTCACAATTAGGAACTCAGGCTTGCCTGAGATCTCGATGCAAGACCTGCCCATATGTGATCCACACTCCAGTAGTGCGATTCCCTAAAGGCAATTTACGCATCACAGAAGAATTTTCCTGCACCAGTCGCAACATCATTTACGCCATAATATGCAAAAGGTGTGATATGAAGTACATTGGGAAGACGGGCCTCATGCTAGCCGACAGATTCCGACAACATCTGATGGACATCAACAGCAACGAGCAGAAGCCTTTCTCCACCCACTTCAATAGCGCCAACCATCAAGGTGCTTCCGATGTCCAGGTTACTGTCATCCAGTCCTGCTCCTCTGGTCCGCAACTTCGCAAGAATACAGAAAACCGGCTCATATTCACTATGGGGTGCCTAACACCACACGGCCTCAACACCCAACATAGTTTCATCTAATCGTAGTCATTTCCCCTCCCCACTCTGTTGCTTCCACACCCTCCTGATATCACCCTTGTCCGGCCTCCAACTTATCCTCTACCCTGTCCCCTATGCCATGTGTGGCGTGTCGTAGGCTCTTTTCCAATCTCTCTCTCTCTGTCTCTCTCTCAATCTCTCTCATTCTCCCTCAACAATCGTGCTTCTCTGTGCCTACCTATACCATGGGTGGAGTGTCATAGGCTGTTTTCCAATCTATTTCTCTCAATCTCTCTCTCTCTCAATCTCTCTCTCTCACTTTCTCTCAACAATCGTGCTTCTCTGTGCCTACCTATGCCATGTGTGATGGGTCGTAGGCCCTTTTCCAATCTTCTCTCTCTCTTTCTCTCTTTCTCGGTCTCAATCTTTCTCTCTCTCTCTCTCTCTCTCTCTCTCTCTCTCTCTCTCTCTCTCATTATCTCTCACCAATCGGGCTCCTCTGTGCCTACCTATGCCATGTGTGGCGTGTCGTAGGCTCTCTTCCAATCTCTCTCTCCCCCTCTCTCTCTCGTTCTCTCTCTCAATCTCTCTCTCATTCAATCTCAACGATTGTGCTTCCCTGCGCCTACCTATGCCATGTGTGGCGTGTCGCCCCTATGCCATTTGTGGCGTGTCGTAGGCTCTTTTCCAATCTCTCTCTGTCTCTCTCTCAATCTCTCTCTCTCATTCTCCCGCAACAATCGTGCTTCTCTGTGCCTACCTATGCCATGGGTGGAGTGTCGTAGACTTTTTTCCAATCTCTCTCTCTCAATCTCTCTCTCTCTCTCTCCCCCCCCCCCCCTCTCTCTCTCTCTCTCTCTCTCTCTCTCAATCTCTATCTCTCATTCTGCCTCAACAGCCGTGCTTCTCTGTGCCTACCTATGCCATGGGTGACGGGTCGTAGGCTCTGTTCCAATCTTCACTCTCTCTTTCTCTCTCTCTCATTCTCTCTCAACAATCGTGCTTCTCTGTGCCTACATATGCCATGTGTGGCGTGTCATAGGTTCTTTTCCAATCTCTCTCTGCCCCCTCTCTCTCTCTCTTTTTCTCTCGCAAAATCTCTCTCTCATTCAATCTCAACGATCGTGCTTCTCTGCGCCTACCTATGCCATGTGTGGCGTGTCGTAAGCTCTTTTGCAATCTCTGTCTCTCTCAATCTCTCTCTCTCGCTCATTCTCTCTCAACAATAGTGCTTCTTTGTGCCTACCTATGCCATGTGTGGCGTGTCGTAGGCTCTTTTCCAAACTCTCTCTCTCTCTCTCTCTCTCTCTCTCTCTCTCTCTCTCTCTCTCTCTCTCTCTTGCATCTTGCTTCTCGGTGTCTACCTATTCCAACTATATTGCTGGTGATCTGATGTTACACAGCCTCAATAACACAACCACTGGGGGGGGGGGGGGGGGTTGATCCTCATATACGTTGTATAAAAATCAACCTTGCTGGCTCTATTTCTTAGGGTACAGTATGAGTGAAGCCTCGTATATGTAGACCGATCGACCCCATACACATCCGGTGGCGTGCCGTAGGCACTTCTCCAATCTCTATCTCTTTTCCTCTCTCTCTCTCTCTCTCTCTCTCTCTCTCTCTCTCTCTCTCTCTCTCTCTCTCTCTCTCTCTCTTTCCATCTCACTTCCCTGTGCCTACATATTCCAACCATATTTCCAGTGGTCTGATTTTAACACAACCACTGGGTGATTTGATCCTCAAATACGTTGTATAACAATCAACCTTACTGCCTCTATTCCATAGGGGACAGTATGAGTGAAGCCTCGTATTTGTAGACTGACCGACCCCGCATACATCAGGGGCGTGTCTTAGGCACTTTTCCAATTTCTCTCTCTCTCTCTCTCTCTCTCTCTCTCTCTCTCTCTCTCTCTCTCCTCCATCTTGCTTCTCTGTGCCTACATGTCAAAACTATATTGCCGGTGGTCTGATTTTAACACAACCACTGAGTGATTTGATCCTCAAATACGTTGTATAACAATCAACCTTACTGCCCCGAATCCATAGGGAACAGTATGAGTGAAGCCTCGTATTTGTAGACCGACCGACCCCGCATACATCAGGGGCGTGTCGTAGGCACTTTTCCTCTCTCTCTCTCTCTCTCTCTCTCTCTCTCTCTCTCTCTCTCTCTCTCTCTCTCTCTCTCTTCCATCTTTCTTCTCTGTGCCTACATATTCCAACTATATTGCCAGGGATCTGATTTTAAAACTACCACTGGATGATTTGATCCTCAAATACGTTGTATAACAATCAACCTTACTGCCCCGAATTCATAGGGAACAGTATGAGTGAAGCCTCGTATTTGTAGACCGACCGACCCCACATACATCAGGGGCGTGTCGTAGGCACTTTTCCTCTCTCTCTCTCTCTCTCTCTCTCTCTCTCTCTCTCTCTCTCTCTCTCTCTCTCTCTCTCCATCAGGCTTCTCTGTACCCACATATTCCAACTATATTGCCGGTGGTCTGATTTTAACACAACCACTGGAAGATTTGATCCTCAGATTCGTGGTATAGCAATTAACCTTACTACCTCTATTCCATAGAGAACAGTAGGAGTGAAGCCTCGCATTTGTAGACCTACCCACTCCGCATTCCCCATGCGGTATATCGCATGCAGTTTTCCTCTCTCTCTCTCTCTCTCTCTCTCTCTCTCTCTCTCTCTCTCTCTCTCTCCTTACATCTTGCTTCTCTGTGCCTACCTACTTCACTTGTATTACCAGTGGTTGTATCTCACACAGCTCCATACAACTCGTACACTGGACGAGTGGCTCCTGAAGTGTGCTGTGTAATAATCAACCATACTGACTATTTCATAGGGTACAGTACGAGGGAAACAGTCGTACACGTAGACCGACGCGCCCCACACGCCTCATGTGGTATATCACAGGCACTTTTCCTCTCTCTCTCTCTCTCTCTCTCTCTCTCTCTCTCTCTCTCTTCTCTCTCTCTCTGCTCTCTCCCTCTCTCTCTTTCACCCTCTCGCTCTCTCCCTCTCTCTCTCGCTCTCCCCTCTCTCGCTCTCTCTCCTCCTCTCTCACTCCCTCTCTCTCGCTCTCTCTCTCCCTCTCTCACTCCCTCTCGCGCTCTCTCTCCCTCCCTTGATCTCTCTCTTGCCCTCCCCCTCTCTCGCTCTCACCCTCACTCACTCTCTCCCTCTCTCTCTCTCCCTCTCTCTCTCTTCCTCTCCCCCTCTCTCTCCCTTTCTCTCTATCTCTCTCCCTCTCTCTCTCCTTCCCTCTCTCTCCCTCCCTCTCCCCCTCTCTCTTCTCCTCTCTCTCCCTCTCTCTCCCCTCTCTCCCCCCTTTCGCGCTCTCTCTCTCACTCTCTCTCTCCCTCTCTCTCTCCTCTTACATCTGGCTTCTCTGTGCATACCTTCTTCACGTGCATTGCCAGTGGTTGGATCTTACACAACCCCAACAAATCTAGGACTGGGCGAGGGGCTCCTGTAGCGCGTTGTATGACTAGCAACCATACTGACTATTTCGTAGGTTACAATATACCCCATGTGGTAGGTCGCAGGCACTTTTCCTCTCTCTGTCTCTCTCTGTCTCTCTCTGTCTGTCTCTCTCTCTCGCTCTCCTCTCTCTGTCTCTCTCTCTGTCTCTCTCTGTCTGTCTCTCTCTCGCTCTCCTCTCTCTCCCTCTCTCTCTTCCTCTCCCCTCTCTCTCTCTTTCTCTCTATCTCTCTCCCTCTCTCTCTCTCTCCCTCTCCCCCTCTCTCTCCCTCTCTCTCCCCTCTCTCTCCCCCTTTCGCGCTCTCTCTCTCACTCTCTCTCTCCTCTCTCCTCTTACATCTGGCTTCTCTGTGCAAACCTTCTTCACGTGCATTGCCAGTGGTTGGATCTTACACAACCCCAACAACTCTAGGACTGGGCGAGGGGCTCCTGTAGCGCGTTGTATGACTAGCAACCATACTGACTATTTCGTAGGTTACAATATACCCCATGTGGTAGGTCGCAGGCACTTTTCCTCTCTCTGTCTCTCTCTGTCTGTCTCTCTCTCGCTCTTCTCTCTCTCTCTCTCTCCCTCTCTCTCTCTCTTCTTGCATGTCCACATACACTAGCATTTTGTCTGTTGAAGTGTGTCTATGTAAGTACGCGTGTTCATGCACACCAATCCACCCAGACCAACAACACAATGGGGTCGTGGTCAATTTTACACGCCTCCTACCCCGCCCCCTTCTTTCTATGTGCTCACTGTACCGTAACATCCAGCACCGCTATACAAATACACCCAAGTTTTCCGTAGTCATTCAAAGGTCCGTACGTGAGGTGAGTATACAGTTTTTTTCTCTATAAACAGTTTTTCTATTAAACATTTTCTTCGACTAACATTCTTTTCAATTAACATTTTGTCAATTCTCATTTTCTCTTCATTGCTTCCATTTTTCCATGCATTTGTTCCTCTCGTCCTGTCATCACCTTCTAATGTAGTCACAGGAGTTCTCCTTGACTGTATGTTGTGTTTGTGAATGTGTTTGTTTGCTGTTGAAGGCTAACCGCCGCAACGTTCTGTATGTGTCGTAACTCTGTTATGTAAAGCTGCACTACTTTGTGTCATTTTATATTGTTTAAACTTTCACAGCTTTACCGCAGTTCCACCAAATTGTATGCATACTCACCCAGTAGCAGGGCGACGTAACCATATACTACCAGTCCAACATAAGGAAAATGCGAAATGCAAACTGCAGCCACAAAGATAAATATTCCAGAGACCGTAGCGGTTCAATGCCTAACTCTCATGCTGGGGACCGGAAGTTCATATTGACATATAACAGTGTTATATTACTGTTTGTTATTATAGCATGGTCGCTGACATTGCAACACGTGTACCTGCCAAAAATGATGAGCTAAAGCATTGAAATAA
>JACEFZ010009484.1:0-61009 GCA_014155875.1 Cepaea nemoralis
GTTTGCCCAGTGTTTTAAAAAATATTGCTTGTCCAAGTTTAACCTTTTAAAAAAACCTATTATGTTGCATGAACTTTAAGAGGGTGAATACAAAACTTGGCCCCTTTTCAAAAAAAAAAA
Organism: Cepaea nemoralis; assembly: GCA_014155875.1. Classification (NCBI taxonomy): domain Eukaryota; kingdom Metazoa; phylum Mollusca; class Gastropoda; order Stylommatophora; family Helicidae; genus Cepaea; species Cepaea nemoralis. The sequence goes on from JACEFZ010009484.1 coordinate 121, forward strand.
AAAAAAAAATTTTCCAAAAAAAAACAACCCGGAAAAATTTCATTATACCAAAAAAACCAAAATTATCTTCAATTCAAAAAACCAATTCTTCCTTGACCCAAAGGTCACTTTACGGGACAGTTAAGAGAATTGGGAAATGTTACACATAATTTCCCTACAAATTTTTTATTTGGGGACAGGAAGAAGAAGACAACAACAAAGAAACAGCGACAGACAGACAGACAGGACAGACAGAAAGCAGACAGACAGACAGGGGGGGGGGACACGGACAGACAGACAGACAGCGGGCAGCAGCGGCAGCAGCAGCAGCAGCAGAAACGACGGACAGACAGACGAAGCCGGACAAGGACGGGGGGACAGCGAAAACGGACGGAGGGGGGCCACCAGAGGACGGCGGAGAAGACGGAGGAGGGACGGCGACGGATTTGATTGATTGATTGATTGTTTGATTGTTGATTGATTGATACTTTCTGAAGTTATGAGACACGAACAAGATACCACAAGATTCTTTCTCGTTAAGTGACATCACCCCTGACAAACCCACTCGCCCGAGGACCCACCAATCATCGAGTCAAGGCTACGGTAACGGGATCCACAAGTGGCACTCGACATGTTAGTTTGACTGTGTGGTCGCCATTCTGTGATGGTTTACTAGCCCACAGCGGGGCGCTGAGACGCCCGGGCGGTTGGTGAGGAAGGGGGGGTGTGGCATGAGGGGAGGGGATGGTGAGGGTGGGGGTAGTGGTGGATTTTAACGGCAAGTGTTGAATAGTGTTTATAGATTACACAGACTGGTAGGCAGAGATAGAGAGAGAGAGAGAGAGAGAGAGAGAGAGAGAGAGAGAGAGAGAGACAGGCAGGCAGGCAGACAGACAGGCAGGCAGACTGATAGACAGAGAGACAAATGGATGGATAGATATGAGCGCAGATGTACAGTCGCATAAACGGACTGAGAGAGAGAGAGAGAGAGAGAGAGAGAGAGAGAGAGAGAGAGAGAGAAGGAGAGAGGGAGAGACAGAGACAGAGAAAGAGACAGAGACAGAGAGACAGACACACTGATGGATAGGTTTGAGCGGACAGATGTACTGTCGAATAAACGGACACAGAGAGAGAGAGAGAGAGAGAGAGAGAGAAAGAGAGAGAGAGAGAGAGAGAGAGAGAGAGAGAGAGAGAGACAGACAGACAGACAGACAGACAGACAGACAGACAGACAGACAGACAGACAGACATCACCATCACTCTTCTCAACATCGCCATCATCATCATCATCATCATCATCATCATCATCAACATCATCAAGTTCCCAGCCAGCTGGCGTAGGCGTTCCTGACTCTCCACAGATCTCGGTCTTTGGTGTTCTCGATCAACTCTGCTGATGATATTTCTCCATGCCACCGTCTCAATCCATCCAGCATCATTTCTCTTGATCTGCCTCTGCCTCTCTTCTCCTCCGATCCTTCCAGTTGTCACGATGTTTTCCAATGTCTCTCTTCTCATCACATGACCAAAGAAAGCTGTTTGTCTCTTTCTTATTGTTGTATATAGTGTTCTAATTTCAAATTCATTAGCCTCTTTCAGGCAATCGTTGTTAGTTACTCTGGCAGTCCAAGGAATTCGCAACATTCGTCTAAAACCACATTTCTGTTGCTTCCAAGTTCTTCCTAATTTGTTCATTTACATTCCAAGATTCGCTGCCATACAGCAAAACTGGTTCTAGATAGCATTTTAGCACTCTCTTTCTTACATTCACTGATAGCGACTTATTGCATAAGATACTCTTCATTTTCTGAAATGCGGCTTTCGCTTGACCTATTCTGCTCTTAATCTCTGTTGTACATCTTTCATCTGATGTTATAAATGCCCGTAGGTATTTAAAATTACCCACTTGGTTAAGAATTGTCCTTTCTATTTCTATGTCACATCACCATCAGCATAAGGTTCTTGAACATTCCATTTCATTGTTATTCAGTCTCGCGCCGCTCTCGTCAAGTCCACATATTGATTATTTGGTTGTTTCGGGATTTGAAATTTAAATATTGAGCACAACCCACTACTGGCAACGCTGATCGTATTCTGGTATGAACCTAAGGCCTATCCACGTCAATATGGAAGCACTATACTCGAGTTTCGCTCTCGTTTGAGCTCGTCAGTAGTGCATATCCCTGATCAGATCCGGAAACAAGCCCCGGATCACTGGCGTGTGAAGCGGGCATGTAACCACGCGGCACACGCTGGACACGCCAAATTATCATAACAGAATATTACAACGTCACCCATCGTAGGCTATGCTCAAGATTGCCCAATCGCCGCGACTGACGTCCGTCAATCGATGTGGGCCCGAACGATCAGGTCTTCTCTCTGGCAAGGAACACCAGATGTCTGCGCATGTGTGTTTAATAAATTCTATCCTTGATCTACCCCTCCATGTTTCCCCTCAGTAATTTACCTTCTTGTACTCTCAATGCTGTTTCTGCATATCTTACGTTAATACTTCTCCTCCTCATTTTAAACCAGATCATCGCACAAGTCACCTCTTCATCCATTCCGCTGTGCACTAATTTATTAATTTTACCTGTATCTGCAGAGAGAGGTCGGCGTGTCCGAATGGATAAGAGCACTTGCTTTTAAACTTCCAGTGTGCTGATATCGAGGTTGCGGATTCAAACCCTATATTTGTCAGTTGAACTAAAATGTTGACTTCACGTCCTTAACTTGGAGACGTAAATTACACGTACCTCAGAAGTCGGAGTGGGTTCATCAAATGGTGAGGGACATTGGTAATAGGGGAAGCTAACCAGCGTACAAAAATCAGTCCAATGCACAAGAAGTATTAGCACCTGTATGGACTGTGCTTTAGTTCAAAGCGTACGAACACACACTGTAGATCTGTTGCATTATCCGCTATCAGTACCGTGTCATCTGCATAGCGTATATTATTGATATTATAACCTCCGAATATTATTCCTGAGTTTTCTTTGATCTCTTTCATTAATACTTCGCTATAGAGGGAGAAGAGATCCGGTGACAAAACACAACCCTGTCTTACTCCCAACTTTATGTGTTCTTAAGTTCCTTCGTTATTTCCCATTTTAATTGCTGCTATTTGGTTCCAGTTAATATTTGTTTTATTATTCTAAGATCTTTCCCATCAATGTTGATATCTTCAAACATTTTAATCAGTTCATCATGTTTTACTTTATCAAATGCCTTTGTATAATCCATTTCATTTAACTTCCAAACCCCACCCCTTCCCACCCCCTAGTTGTATAGACCACTGAAAAGGTAGTTGCACGTCCTTTGCAGGACGTTGCAGTCAACCCCAGCATTATTTTTGCTGTTTGGGATTTCTTGGTAGGTTTGCGTTCAGTGGTTTGCAATCGTTTTCTAAGCGACCGCTAATCATGCCCCACAGTGAGGACCAACGCAATGAAATTTTCCTCAGCTGTGTTTCGAGCGCTGAACGAGAAATTGCTAATTGTGAACTGCGTCCGTGAAATCTCCACCAATCTCAATGTTTACTCTTCCTCTCACATGGACGCCTGTCCACCCCCACCCTTTTTCCGCTTATTCTCCCGCCCAGTGGCTTAGCCAATACCTGAGCTTCTGACGGTATTGACCTTTGACCAGTTGACCATTCATCCGATTCATACAATCCACTGATAGTCGTCTAACGCGCGTCAGTCGCTCGCAGCTATGATACACAATCAGATAAGTACCCTTAATATTGGCGTGTAGTGTGTTTCATATAGTTTTGTGTCGGTTTGTGTTTGTTTGTTCTGTGCTGACGAAGGCTTTGGCCGCAACGTCCAATTTGTTTCTTGTAATCATGTTTCAGTAAAGCTCACAATCTACTTCTCGTTTTTTGTGATTCATTCATTGCCTTTGTATAATCCATGAAGCATAAATATATGTCTTTCTTTGTCTCTACTGATCTTTCTAATAGTGTTCGTAATGCATACATTGCATTGTGTGTACCTTTTCCTTCCACAAATCCACACTTTTCTTCACTAATTTCCATTTTTATTTTCTTCCTTGTCCTTCTCATTATAATTCTGAGTAAAAGCTTAGTGACATGATTTATGAGGTTAATTGTACGAAAATCTTCGCATCCAATTGCTCCTGGTCTTTTTGGTCTAGCTATAAATACAGATTTCAATATATCGCTTGGTATATATCCACTGCAGTAAATATCATTCAACATTTTGGTTAATATATCTACTCCAAATTCTCCCATTACTTCTAATTCTTCTATTGTGATTCCATCTGGCCCAGCTGTTTTTCCTTTCTTCATATGCTTAATAGCGTCATCAACTTCTTCTTTTAGAATAGGTGGACCTTCTAAGTTACTTTCTTCTGTTAATTCTGCCCTTTCTCCATCATATAAGTCTCTTATATACTCATTCCACTTCTTCATTATAGCATCTTCCTCCAATATGTCCTTTTTTTTTAAAATTTTAAACACCCTGTATTTATTCTTATTTTTCTTCCTGTGGTCTCACTGATTTGTTTGAGCATATTTTTTTTTTTTTTTTTTTTGATATCTTTAATAGAATTTAATTCAATTTTCTTGCACTGTTCATTTAACCAACTTTCTTTTTCCTTCACACAATTATTTTTTATTTCTTTATTTATCTTTATACATCAACGTACGCTCCATAAAACCCATTGACCAGAGGGAGAACTCCTTTTACACTTCTTCTTTGTTCGTCTGATATTTATGTTGTGAACGTAACTGCATAATTGGGTAATTTTATACAAGGTGTGACTGCGCCTAGCCCTGCAGTCAGTATGGTTAGGATCGGCTAGTCTTTCTCAGAAGGTGTGAAAAGTGTTCAATGACCTGCAGATTACACAAGTCAACCATGCCTCCCTGTAATGTAGACCAGAAAACCATGACGTCATGGGCAAGGGCCAACGGACTTCCCTTGGTAATATTTTCGTGTCCTATACTTTACGACTGACCTAGCAAGCTAGAAAAAAAAAATAGAATGAATCATAATAGGTACAAGAGAATCGAGATGAGATGAGATGAGATGAGATGATGAGATGAGATTAGATGAGATGTGGTGAGACGAGAGGAGACGAGACGAGGCGAGATTACATCATTGCGTTATGTATGTTTACACCAGAACTACGATATTTGCACTTTTTGACCAACACATCCGACTTCTTCGGGCATTTGTTGTCCGAGTTAGTCTTCCCTGGTTGTACCCATATTGTTACATTAACCCATTCTATTCCAATTACAACTTATTAGACATGCTGTTTTATCATTTTAACCCTTTAAGACACGATCGTTTGGTATTTCAGAATAACCAATTTTTGGTAAATAACGAATTAAGAACTAATTAACTGTAACTGAAAAAGTTAAGTCGGAGCTCTGGGCTTCCGTCTGGCAAGTCCGCAATTTGATATAACGGTCATTTATTTTTGCAACTGTCCAACAGGCCGCGAGGCACACGGGCTTGTCATGGATATACCGCCTTTTGTCAGAGACTAAGATTGGACTAGATCAAATGGCAGTACCAGAAAGGAAGGCTTAATTATGTGTAACGGGCTAGGAATGAACGTAGTCCAGTATTGATACTTGGTTTGTAACTCAATTCCCGCTCCTGCTCATGTGTAATCTGCACGCCACTTGAAACGGCATGCAGTTCAGATAATTAAATTTGAAATTGATTGTTTGAGTATTATATGGGACTTATTTTCTTCACTCACTGGGGCCCCAGTGTCGAAACAGCCTAAATAGGCACCTGGAAATTTGGGAACTAAAAAGCGACCAGCGTGAGATTGACCATATCATTCATTATAGTACCGACTGATTTATACAAATATAAATCTAGCAACATATGTCCAGGCTAAAATAAATTATGCTGGATGGACTGAGATGGTGGCATGGAGGAATATCATCAGCAAAGTTGACCCAGAATACCAAAGACCGAGATCTGTGCAGAGGCGTGAACGCCTATGCCAGCTGACAGGGCAACTAGTGATGAATGATGATGATGATGATGATGATGATGATGATGATGATGATTATGGCCATATGTCCAGTACGTCACAAGGCGCGTAAACGAGTACTTTACTGACATTACCTAGACCAGTTACACGGATGGCTCTGTGCTAAGATATAAAAGAAGTGTCTGCAGGTTCATAGCGAAGGCTAATGGGCGGTGTATAGTGTAGGAGAGCCTGGCATATGATACCACATCATCTAGTCTGAAAATGGAGGTGGAAGCAGTCACTGTGGCGTTCCGGTTTCTGGAGGACAAACCGCAAACACATACATCGTGGTTGCAACAGACTCAAAGAGCATTCTGAAAGGGTGAAGACAGACATGCTTGTACAGAGTGGCATTTTTCAATTCAAAAATCAAAGACATGGAGCGTCTGTTGGATCTTTCCCCGCAGGACATACTGGTGTGTTGGGAAACGAGCGGGCGGACGTATTGACCGGGTCTGCACTGCTGGATGAGGTACTGAAGCAGGATAAAGCAGATATTGCCAGGGTCCTTTGGGATCATATGTATAATGTGATAGAAGCACATGATCATCACGACCTGAAGAGAATTGTTAAGCAGAGTGTGACAAAGGAACCTGGCCGAACCTAATATTTAAAGAAAGGCCAAACGGATACATAATCAGATTGTAATTGGTACCATCAGAACTGGGACTCTTCCCTGGCTGTTAGGGACGGAACATGTAATTAGAATAACGAGTGCTGTGTTATCGGTTCTTGACGCAATTCAACTCAACTCAGCTGAACTTAACTCAGCATAGATCAGAATCGTATTATACAAAGTATAAAACTTTACAACCAACAAACTATCTCACGATTTCACAGGATTACAACCATCATTTCTTGCATTAACTGTCCGTGCACAAAAGGTGTTAACTGATTAATTGCCATAGGATTATAAATCGTCTTATTCGAACTTCCCGTAACTGCCCCGAGCTTATAAATCAAACTCTAGTTAAAACATCAATACAGTTGTTTTCCTTATGCAACTTTTTAAAATTTGATATATAATACAACATGTCTGCTACCATATTAAACTTTTAAGTCTTAACTGTGGCAAACTCCAACTTTCCATTTTTTACTATCCATTTTTGTTTGATTCAAACCTACTCTTTTTTGTTTGCCACTGAATATGTTAATGTGAAATTCAATTATTACACAGTAACCAGCGACAATTCTCTTGCTGTCCGCTGTAATAGCTTTGTGTTTGCGCGTATATTTCTCTGGTGTGCAATTAATATGTGTATCAACCGTGAAATGAAACAGAAGTCATTGTGAGATAACTCTTTCATTGACAATTTTCCAGTTCTCTTCCTTAGAATTAATTGTCAGTTTAGTCAAAGAACACGGTGCCTAGTTATCTCCTCCTGACTGTGACTCTAAGTGGTTTGAACTTGATTTATACACACCGCGTCTTAGAACTGAAACTACAGAGATAAACATTGGGAAATGGTTACTGAAACCAGTATATTTCATTGAACAGTTTTCAAGAAAGATTACAACCACTGAAATGTGTTTTCTGTGAAGTGTACTCAATGTATCAAAGTAGAAAGAAAATCAGAAATGATTAAACCAGGACTCAAGTGGGGGTGATAGTAGCGTTAGATTTCATTAGTAAAACGCAAGTTAAATGGTTCAGCCACATAACTAGGATAACAACTGACAGTATATCACAACATACAATGCTGTTTAGACAAAATGGAGCCAGAAGAAGAGGCCGACAATGTACACGGTGGGCGGCATGCAGAATGCATCGCACGAAGTACGAACTCCATACCTCCAGCGACGACCTCCGGGATCATTACACGCGGAAAACTAAGTCCCAACATTACACTCGGAGACCTAAATCCCAACATTACACACGGAGACATAAGTCACAACATTACACTCGGAGACCTAAATCCCAACATTACACACGGAGACGTAAGTCACAACATTACACACGGAGACCTAAGTCTCAACATTATACACGCAGACTTAATTCCCAACATTACACACACTGACCCAAGTCCCAACATTACACACGCAGACCTAAGTCCCAACATTACACACGGAGACCTAATTCCCAACATTACACACGGAGAACTAAGTCCCAACATTACACACGGAGACCTAATTCCCAACATTACACACACTGACCCAAGTCCCAACATTACACACGGAGACCTACTTCCCAACATTACACACGGAGACCTAAGTCCCAACATTACACACACTGACCCAAGTCCCAACATTACACACGGAGACCTAATTCCCAACATTACACACGCAGACCTAAGTCCCAACATTACACACGGAGAACTAAGTCCCAACATTACACACGGAGAACTAAGTCCCAACATTACACACGGAGAACTAAGTCCCAACATTACACACGGAGAACTAAGTCCCAACATTACACACGGAGAACTAAATCCCAACATTACACATGGAGACTTAAGTCCCAACATTACACACGGAGACCTAAGTCCCAACATTACACACGGAGAACTAAGTCCCAACATTACACACGGAGACCTAAGTCCCAACATTACACACGGAGACCTAAGTCCCAACATTACACACGGAGACCTAATTCCCAACATTACACACGGAGAACTAAGTCCCAACATTACACACGGAGACCTAATTCCCAACATTACACACGGAGACCTTAGTCCCAACATTACACACGGAGACCTTAGTCCCAACATTACACACGGAGAACTAAGTCCCAACATTACACACGGAGACCTTAGTCCCAACATTACACACGGAGAACTAATTCCCAACATTACACACGGAGACCTAAGTCCCAACATTACACACGGAGACCTTAGTCCCAACATTACACACGGAGAACTAAGTCCCAACATTACACACGGAGACCTTAGTCCCAACATTACACACGGAGAACTAATTCCCAACATTACACACGGAGACCTAAGTCCCAACATTACACACGGAGACCTTAGTCCCAACATTACACACGGAGAACTAAGTCCCAACATTACACACGGAGACCTAAGTCCCAACATTACACACGGAGACCTAAGTCCCAACATTACACACGGAGACCTAATTCCCAGCTAACAGGCGTATTTTGTGCCGGATCGCGACCTAGTTGCATCCCATTATGTCTCTCCACAGATGTGAAGTTTCAATGCCGATATTGCACTCCCCGATGATATTTGTGATAGGAGAGGGGACACAGAGCTCTACAGTACAGTTCCGTGTGCGTGCTATATCGGTACTTTGATGTGCGGACGGTTTCTAGATTTACCTTTTCCTATGTGAATGTTTGTTTAGTTTAGTCGACGGATCAACATCACGGCACGCAGGTGTAACCCATAACTGCTCCGTTTTACTCCTAACTCAAGCCTGAGTCCGGAGAATCTAAGCTCAGTGCACGAACTCCGTAGCAACGGCGAGGATCCTGAAATACTTTGGGTTGATATTTAACTCGACATTTTGCCCGGGCAGCACCGTTAGGCTACTCTTTTTCTATTTCCAACTGCCAATGAATTTATTTACGTGAGCAAAAATACACTACCCAGAGAGAGGGGAAATTTTGTTACTAGAAGTCCCACGTGAAAATATCCCAGCCCTCACCCAGGCTTGAATCTCGGACCTCCAGCACTCGAGGCGGACACCATACCTCGAGACCAGCCAGCCCCCCCCCCCCCCCCCCCTCCCCCCCCCCCCCCCCCCCCCCCCCCCCCCCCCACCGCTATGTGAATGTAACATGCACAATGATGAACGACAGAGGAGTGATTGGAAGGGCCGAATGTAAGAAGGGTCTGCGTGCCCAATTTGTGACCCTATGAAAATAAAGTCTGTTCATTTGTTCGTTCGTTCGTTTGTTCGTTCGTTAGTTCCTTCTTTCGTTCGTTCGTTTGTTCGTTCGTTCGTTCGTTCGTTCCTTCGTTCATTCGTTCGTTCCTTCGTTCGTTCGTTCCTTCATTCCGTTCCTTCGTTCGTTCGTTCGTTCGTTCGTTCCTTCGTTCGTTGTTCGTTCGTTCCTTCGTTCGTTCGTTCGTTCGTTCGTTCGCTCCTTTGCTCCTTCCTTCGTTCAGTTCCTTTGTTCGTTCCTTTGTTTGTTCATTCCTTCGTTCGCTCCTTTGTTCATTCCTTCATTCGTTACTTCGTTCTTTTCTTCTTTCGTTCGTTCCTTCGTTCGTTCTTCGTTCGTTCCTTCGTTCATTCTTTCGTTCGTTCATTCGATCGATCGTTTGTTCGTCCACTCCCTGTAAAAGATTTTAAAAGACAAGAGGATCGACTTCGTTGCACCGTGTTTGATCCCACATGGCTCTGTCTCTTTCAGCAGAACGGCCTACCGAAAGCATCGCACAGAGCACGAACTCCATAGCTCCAGCGATGATCCCCCCCCCCCCCACCCGGAGGATCAGAGAAAACTGCACTGGTGAATCAAATAAGGTAGCCCGGAGTCGAATTCAGGACCTTCGCTACGGAGATTTCCAACGTGACTCCGAAGGGCGCAAGGTCTTTTCGTAACTCAAACGCTAATTACGTAAAAACACAACCTATGTTATTTGCAACACAAACATGACTACTTATAACATGTATTATAAGCTATAACATACAATATATGATGTGTGTAAAGGGAATAACATGAAAATTAGCATCAGTAAACAGAGTAGTAATGACTTTAACCAAAGAAGAAAAAACAACCAAAGATTGCAAAAGAATATCAACATTGAACGTAGGAACTTGGAATGCAAGAACTATGAGAGGGGATGGAAAGTTTGATAACATTAACAATAAAATGAGAAGATTAAATAGTATCCTGTTAGGTATATGTGAGACCAGATGGACAGGAATGGGCATTATAAGATCTTAGAAATATAGAATAATCTATTCTGGTGGTGAGAAACAACAGCGAGGAGTAGCAATTATAATAGATACAGAGAGATCAAAATCGATCAATGAATATTGGACTGTATCAGACAGAGTGTTACTGGTGAAGTTGAGTGGAAGACCTTTTGATGTCAACGTCATACAAGTTTATGCACCAACAGCAGACAGTAGTGATGACAGCATTGATGAATTTTATAATGATTTAGAGAAAGCCTACAAGAAATGCAAGAATTCTGAAGTAAATATCATAATGGGTGACGTGAATGCCAAAGTTGGAAATAAATAGGACGGATGCATAGTAGGCAAGTATGGACTAGGGGAACAGAATGAAAGAGGTTGCAGACTTGTACATTGGACAAAAGAGCACGAGATGATTATTGGAAACACCTGGTATCAACATCACCTAATGAGATTATGGACATGGAGGACTCCTGATCATAAGGTCAGAAATCAGATTAATTACATTCTCATCAACAGAAGATTTCGAAATGCCTTAAAAATCGCAAAAACTATACCAAACGCAGACTGCTACAGTGACCATGGATTAACCTTAAGCAATTTACATATAAAATTAAAGAAAGTCAAATATTTACCAAGAAACACAAAATTTGATCGACATGCACTGAAGAGTGAGGAGATAAAAGATAAACTCAACGTAGAGGTAAAGAACAGATTCGATGCATTGTCCGATATGGAAATATTATTTCAAGACGTCAGTGACCAATGGGAAATATTAAAGAAATCAATGAACCAAGCTGCAGAAACAACCATCCCAAAAATAAAGATAATAGAACAGCAAGAAATGGATGACGGAAGACATCTTAAAACTCATGGAAGTAAGAAGAAATAACAACAATAACAAGGAAAAATATGAAGAGATTCACAGGAAAATTATGAAGCTATGCAGAGAGGCAAAAGAAAGATGGCTTGGGGTCCATTGCAAGGAAATTGAAAAACAACACAACACACGGAATATCAAACTAATGCACAAAAGAATTATTGACATCACTAACAAAAGAACACACACATCAACGGGTTGCCTAAAAATCAAAGATGGCAAATTATCATAGAAAAAGATAAGATTTTACATGCGTGGTCACATTATGTGAAAGACCTTTATGATGATACAAGAGACGAACAATATGATCATCGGAATAATAATGAAGGACCATCAATTTCGAAGATGGAAGTTCAGAATGCTCTTAACCATATGAAAACTGGCAAGACCACGAGTACAGATAACATCACAATAGAAATGAGCAATGCCTTAGAAGAAAATGGAGTAGATCAAGTCACCAGACTCCTGAACGCAATATACGATACTATAGATATACCTCCTGAATTATGTAATTCTATATTTATTGCAATCCAGAAGAAATCAGGAGCCTTGGAATGTGATCAACATCAAATAATTAGTATAATGAGCCACATCACGAAGATTTTGCTGAGAATTATCATGCAAAGAGTTAGGAAGAAAATACAACCCGAAATAGGAGAAGAACAATGTGGGTTTGTAGAAGGCAAGGGCACAGTAAGTGAAGTGTATATACTGAGAACAGTAACTGAATGTTCTACAGAAGTAAACAAAGAACTATTTCTTTGCTTTGTTTACTACACAAAGGCTTTCGATAAAGTGAGATATGTCGACATGATAAGGATGCTTGAAGATCTACAAATTGATGGAAAAGACCTTAAACTTGTAAACAAACATACACTGGAAACAAGCTGCCATCAGCTATTAAAAGAGATGTGAGACAGGGATGTGTAATGTCTCCAGATCGTTTTTACCTGTACAGTGAAAATATTTTCAGAAAATTAGAAGATATGGAAGGAATCAACATTGGGAGACGATACAACAATAACATTAGATGTGAAGATGATACAGTCCTGATTGCGGACAATGAACTGGACCAGTACAATTTAGAAGACTCGGTTGTTGCACACAGTGAACAAGTAGGGTTAGAACTGAATATTAAGAAGACACAGATTATGGTCGTCACTGGGAAGAAATGAAATACCACAATGTAATATACGAGTAAATGGGCATATTCTTAAGCAAGTGAATCGATACAGTTATCTCGGAACAGTCATAACATCTGATGGGAGATGCCTTGATGAGATTAGAACAAGAATTGCCATTGCGAAGGTAGCCTTTTGCAAGATGCAAAACGTACTGACCAATAAAAAGATATCGATTGAAACGAGAAATAAAGTGTTTGAAGTGTTACGTGGAACCTCTACTTTTGTATGGATGTGAAGCGTGGACAATGCGCAGTCAAGCTGAAAAACATCTGATGTCTGTGGAAATGTGGTTTCTGAGGAGAATGCAAAGAATATCATGAACAAACAGAAAAACCAATGAACAAGTCTTTCAAGAAACAAATGAAGATCGTAAACTGATTAGACTCATTAGACGTAGACAGTCAAAAACATTTTGGGCATGTTATCAGAAGAAGTGACTTGGAGAACTTGGTGACGACTGGGAAGATCGAAGAGAAGAAACCAAGGGGAAGACCGAGAAGTAAATACCTGGATGACTTGGCCACGTGGCAGTGAAGATTAATGTACTTCAGTATTGTTCCGGTATTTAGGAAGTATAATATCATCAAATGGCAAATCGAGATAGAAAATAGATGCAACAAGGCGAACCAACTCCTTAGACATTTGGCACCAGTACTAAAGAACAAACACGTACCAATATATACTAAGGAATCACGCTATAACGTAATCTTCCTACCAACTCTATGCTACCAATGCCAAACATGGACAATGACAGAAAAAGAAAAAAAAAAGAGAAATGAAAAATTACAACAATGTAAATGAGATTCCTGAGAAGAATACTCAATGTATCAAGTAGAGATAAAATCAGAAATGAAGAAATTAGGACTAAAGTGGGGGTTATAGCAGCGCTAGATTTTATGAGAAAAGGCAAGTTATATGGTTTAGCCGTATTGTAAGGCTACCAACTAGCAAGTATAGCAAACACAAAAAGCAATTGATGTACAGACCAAACGGAACCAGAAGAAGAGGCCGACCATGTAAACGATGGACAGAGGGAATAACAGAATCCATGGGAATCACGACGTATGAAGCCCAAAAACGGACACTCTCCCGCCGTGTATGCTTCACCTCGACACCGCAAGGTACAAAAGGGACAAGATTAGATGAACTGACGAGAATATCATCATCCAGTGTCTTGCCGGCTGGCGTGGGCGATCATGCTCCTCCACAAATTAAGATCTCCGAAGGCATGGATCAATTCGTGTGTTGGCTCCCTTCCGTGCGATGACACAAGATGGTCAAGAATCTTCTCCCACTGGCTTCCTCTATTTATCTTTCTGCAAATCTTTTCGGTTGTCAACATGTTCCAGTTTTTGTCTTCTCATACTCAAAACGTTGCCAAATATCGATGATTGCCTCTTTCTGATGTTTGTGATAAGTTGTCTTTGCGACGTCAGCTTCCCTTAAAACGTCATGATTGCTCATTTTGACTGTACAATTAATGTTCAGCATTCTTCTATAAAACCACATCTCCAATGGTTCCAGACATTTTTTCGCTGGTCTACTAATTGTCCAGGACTTGCAGCCTTATGTTAAAATTGGTTCTATGTAACATGCAAGAACTCTTTTTCTAACTTTCAAGGACAGTGACTTATTGCACAAAAAGTTCTTCATTTGATAGAATGCAGTTTTTGCTTGTCCTATTCTGTACGTTATCTTAGTGATGCATGTTCCATCTGATATTATCCATGTGCCTAGATATATAAATTTCTGCACTTGCCCCAAAATAACATCCTGTACTTTAATTGTACATTTCGGCACAATCTGTTTCTTTGATATCACTATGACTTCTGTCTTTCTATTATTCAAACTAAGGCCCATTTTATTTTCCCTTTCAGCAACCACCGTATGTATCATTTCTTGTAGATCGTTCTGACTTGTTGCTACCAAGACGGTATCATCGGCATAACGTAAGTTGTTTATATTATGTCCACCAACCAGGGTCCCTGACATATTTTCTATAGATCTCATTATATATTCACTGTACAATGAGAACAATCGGGAGACAATACACAACCTTGTCTGACACCCTTCTTTACACACTAAAATGTTCCGCAAAAGTTTGTTGATTCTTATAACTGCAGTTTGCTGCCAATATATGTTCTTTATTATTCGCAGATCTTCGACGTCAATGTTCAGTTGCTTTAGTAATTGTATTATTTCGTCATGTTTCACATTACCAAATGCTTTGTGTAGTCTATGAAGCGTATGATGAGAATAAGATGGGAATATATGAACAATTTACCATAACCGGATTAAAAACTACACAGAAGCCCATAAACGGATACTCTCCTGCTGATTATGCTTCACCTCGACAACGCAAGGTACAAGAGGAACAAGTTGAGATGAGATTATGAGAATATATGAACAATTAAATACAACCGGATTTAAAACTATACTATCATCATCAAGAGCCATGACAGCTGGCGTAGACGTTCATGGCTCTCCACAGATCTCGGTCTTTGATTTTCTGGATCAACTCTGTGGATGATATTTCACCATGCCACCATCTCAATCCATTCAGCATCTTTTCTCCTGGTCTGCCTCTGCCTCTTCCCCTCGATATTTCCAGTCGTCACAATGTCCTCCAATGCCTATCTTCTTATCACATGACCAAATAAAGCTATTTGTCTCTGTCTTATTGTTGTATATAATATTCCAGTTTCATTATCCTCTTTCAGGCAATTCTTGTTAGTTACTTTGGCAGTCCAAGGAATTCGCAACGTTTGTCTCAGGAACCACATCTCTGTTGCTTCCAAATTCTTCCTAATTTGTGCAGTTGCATTCCAAGATTTACTGCCATACAGCAAAGCCGGTTCTGTATAGTACCTCGACACTCTCTTTCTTACATTCAAACTATACAGAAGCCCAAAAACGGACACTCTCCACTATTTATGCTCGATCCGACACCGCAAAGCACAAGAGGAACAAGATGAGATGATGAGAAAAGATCTATCTTATCCGTTATCACACAGGCGTACAAAGACATTGGGGACCCTACTTACACTGAGCAGAAGGGAAAACATTTTGCATGTCCATTGCATAACGTTGCGATCAAGCCCAACCCAAGGGCCATTTTCTAAGTAATGTTACCCTCAGCAATACGCCATTGCTTTCTGAATGAGAAGTCAACTTAATGCCGGTGTAGGGAATGAACCCCCTACCTTACCATAAACGGACCGGAAGTTTAAGAACGAGCGGGCTTATTCTTTCAGCCACGTCCACTTCTAGGTAATTGCTGCTTAAACATGACACGACCGCTTCAACAGCAATCTTCCGACTGGTTAATCTGATAATGCTGAATCAATAATTTATTTATATTTATTAATTACCTATCTGAATATTACATTTGCAAAAACAATTCTTGCTGGAATAAATATTAATAAATGTAATCAGGTATGAAGATGCTATGAATGAAGCGTTAATGAAGTATTATTTCAGCAATCCAGAAATATCGATCGGGATTTGCCATTTTGAAAACTATGGCTACAAGCTTATTTTGAAATCCAGGCCACTTTACACACGGCATATATAATTACAGAACGAAAGAAGAGAATAGAATAATTATATGTTTGTCTGGTAGTCAGCATGTCTAAATTGATAAGAGCGCTCGTTCTTAAACATCCGGTGTGCTGATGCTGAGGTAGGCGGTTCAACCCCAACACTGATTAGTTGGATTAAAATGTTAACTCTCGTCCTTAACTTGAAGAAGTACATTACAAGTACCTCTGAAGTCGGAGTGGGATTGCCTGATGGCGAACCAGCGTGAACACTATTAATAGGGAAAGCTTATCCACACACAAATTCAATTTAGTGCTACTAGAAATAGTGTGTGTGGACTACGCTCGATTACAAAGCGAGAGAGCGCCCCCCCCCCTCCCCAAATAAAATGTTTGTCTGATCATTTATTTAGCAAAGTGGCTGGGGAGCGCAATTGGGAGGATACAAGCCTTATCCTACATGTGAGGAAGTGCAACCTAAAAACTAAATGTCATAACACGGCAGACCAGGCCGTAAGCTCTGATCGGCAACTGGTCTATGATCGAAGCTCCGATAGGCGGACAGTTAGAGCATTGCTGTCCTGATCATGCAGCTTCTGCAGCTTATCTTGTTCCAGCTGTA
This sequence comes from Cepaea nemoralis, assembly GCA_014155875.1. Classification (NCBI taxonomy): domain Eukaryota; kingdom Metazoa; phylum Mollusca; class Gastropoda; order Stylommatophora; family Helicidae; genus Cepaea; species Cepaea nemoralis. The sequence continues at coordinate 17,179 of JACEFZ010009484.1, forward strand.
TTGGCGATACCTTTCCTCTGGAGTGAACTAGGCAGGCCGAGAGAGGGGTCAAGCTGCATGGGCAACACATGGTCTCTAAATTCAGCCAAGGCTTTGTGCTACGGAGAGGTATAACTTCATTTTACAAACTATCGTCTGTCGATACGGCAAGATGCCGGTATCTAGCGAAGCTGCCAGCGAACTGTGGTAATGTGATGAGAATGCTAGGGCGTGAGTTAGGCAACTAGGCTCGTCACGTGTCAAAGTGAGAGAAAGATTAGCCATATATTCCTCCTTGGTCTCAAGCCTACAAAATGTCCGTCAACCTTAATGCGTTCTTTCAGATAGTTCTCAAAGTTGCCAGTCTGGCCGTCAGTCTGAATGCATTCTTTCAGATACTTCTGTAAGTTGGTAGCATCCATGTCATCAACCTCTACAGCAGTGGTTCTCAATCGGTGGGGAATCCCCCCCCCCCCGGGGGGAATTTTAGGGTTTCCGGGGGGGGGGGGAATTAAGATTATTTAAAGATCGCGTTAATACAAGAACCGATTACTTGATATTGTTTTTCCCTTCATACTGTACGGTTCTATACGTCTCACCCTTCTAAAATTCAATTTATAAAGTAAGTAGACCCACAAATCATGTTTTACGTGGACGTCTAGACTTGTTTTAGTATGTGCTATTAAATTTAGCTTCCATTATTACGTATACTGTGTAGGGGCGGGGCGGGATTTTTAGGTAGGAAATACTTAAGGGGTGAATGACGTTCTGAAAATATGGTGGAGGGGGGCACGGGCCGAATTTTAGGGAGGAATACGAAAAGGGGGGCGGAAGGGGGGGGGGGTGGGAATGACGTTCTGAAAATATGGTGAAGGGGGTACGAGCCAAAAAAGTTTGAGAACCACTGCTCTACATAGTGGACGCAGTCCACTGTGTACGCTAAGGTTGTCTTCTTCCTCTTGCCACCCTTCCCCTGCTGGGGTTTTGCTGCTTGTTTAGCTGCTTTTTGCGCATACATGGCTGTCAGCGTGTTTAGAGATTAATTGATTCAGTGCTAAGCAAACCTCTGAAGTCGGAGTGGGTTCGCTGGATGGCGAGGGACACTGTTAATAGGGAAAGCTAATCCACACGCAAAATTCAGTCCATCACTATGAATAGTGTGTATGGTCCACGCTTGAGTCCAAAGCGAAAAAAGTGCTAAGCAAACAGTAGGTTTAGACCAAACATGATACACAATCGAATGAACAAATATTATAATGTAAAGTTCCGTTCACTAAGCACTGACATTGCAGAAGATACACGAAACACAACAAATAACACGATGACACTAGTATGTGGATATATCGACCTTCTGTCCAAATGAGAGGTCACATTTGGCGATGTATTATCCTTTGGCACTGAATCAGTTAAAGATGGATAAAATTGCAGGAAATGAAATATTTTGAGTAGGTAAACAGGAATAAATTGGAGAACTTGGTGACCACTTGCAAGATTGGGGGGGGGGGGGGGGGGGGGAGAGAGCAAGATTAAGGCAAAGAAGTAAATACCTGAATGGCTTGACCATGTGGCATGGCCGAGACAAGAACACGGAGCTGATCCGTGACTCTGGTGATCGTGTGAGATGGCGAAACATGACCCCCCCCCCCCCCCCCCCCCCCACGCTTATAGGCATGGCACAAGATGATAATGATGATGGAAATTAGCATGAAAAGAAGTAAAAGATGCCAAAGAAACAACATCTCACAGACGTTATGAAATGAAAGAGAGCGGTATGTGAAGACACTGGATAGAAACAGCAAATACACACATGTGTACATACTTTACAAGTACACTAGGCTGGATGAAAAGAAATCATAGTGAAAAAATGAATACAAATAAAATAATGACGACTAAGAAAAGTAATAGTAAATATATTGAAACACGCCACACATATTCGGCGTTTCGGTTATACCAACTTTTGCTAGCAACGACACACACATTTAGTTAGTCTTTCCTCTTGCCAAGCCCATAGGGCAAAAGTCATGGCTCTCCATGTCTGGCGGTTCGCTGCCACCTGTTGTAGATCTTGGATGTTTATTTGGCCGTTGAATGAGCCTTCTCTGATGATGGTTCTACGTTGAGTCTCTCTCGGTCTTCCCCGTTTTCTTTTCCCTAACGGTGTCCATATGAGGGCTTGGTAGGGGAGTCTTGTCTTGTCCATTCTGAGTACATGGCCACAAATACACATATACCAAATAAAAATTATTATAAATTATAATATGCAGTATATGAACAATAACACATAGCCGGATTATTGTTTCTAAAAGGCATAAATATGATTCGTTATCACACAAGCGCCAGGATCTGTGGCAAGGGGTTACGAGTGAGATTCGTAATCCCGCATACCTCGTTCGAAACACAGCTGTGGGCGATTTGGAAGCAATCTTACACCTGACTAACCTGACGATGTTGAATCAATTATTTATTAACTGTTTATTAGTTACCAAACTTAATTTTATTTTCGCAGAAACAACACTACTTGAAATAAAAATTAATAATGAAAAATGCAATCAGGCATGAACTTGTTATGAATGAAGAATTATTACAGAAATCCAGAAACATCGAATCTAGTTTGGTCATTTTGACAACTACAGCTACTGCTTTATTTCACAATCCTGATCACTTTCGCAAATCCGTAATTACAGAATGAAAGAAGAGAACAGATAATGATATTTTGTCTGTTCATTTATTTCAAGTGGGCTGGAATAAGTCTAGCTCTTCACAATTCAAATGCAGCAATATGCAATGGGATTGTGTTTACCTTTTGTTAAGCTGGTGAATCATCATCATCATCATCATCATCATCATCATCATCATTATCATCATCATCATCAAGTGCCATGCCAGCTGGAGTAGGGGTTCGTGTCTCTCCACAAATCTCTGTCTTTGGTGTTCTGGATCAACTCTGCTGATGATTCCTCCATGTCACCGTCTCAGTCCATCCAGCAACATTTCTCTTGGTCGACCTCTGCCTCTCTGTCCCTCGATCTTTTCAGTCATCACGATGTTCTCCAATGCCTCTCTTCTCACAACATGACCAAAGAAGGTTAATGAAGCCCATAATTAAGAACCTATGTTTGGTAGTTAGTTTACTTTAGTTAGTTTACTTTAATTTATAACTAAACATGCATGTATTGATTGGCGCTCACTGAAATATGTCCAAGAAGTAGAGACTAGAGGACGCACTAGACAACATAAAAATTGAAAGCTATAGGTACCGACTGGGAATTGAACCTGTCACCTCCAAAAGACGACAGCGCCTCCCTGCAGGAACAAGTATGACCAACTAGACAACCTTAAAATAGCTGTCAATGTGTATGTTGGCTAGTGCGTCCTCTAGTCTGTACTTCTTTTCCCTACTTCTTTGAGCGCCAAACAATACATGTACATTTATTTACGAACTATCTTACTGACCTACAAGGGATACTCCAATTGATATTTAGTTTAGTTAGCTAATTTAGATTAGTTAAGAAAGTTTAGTTTAGTTTAGCAGCGTTTAGTTTAACTAGCTAAGTTTAGTTAGTTTAATTTAGTTTAGTTATCCAGTCAGTCAGGCAGTCAATCAGTTAGTTTAGTTTAGTTTAGTTAGCTAAGTTTAGTTAGTTTAGATCAGTTAATCAGTTAGTCAGTCAGTCAATCAGTTAGTTAGTTTAGTTTAGTTTAGCTAGTTTAGTTAGATAAGTTTAGTTAGTTAAGTTTAGTGTAACTTGTTTACTTTAAGTTTAGTTTAGTTTAGTTTAGTGAGCTTTCAGATCTTAGTCAGATATGACTGAGCTATCGTATGACAGTAGACGTTACTACCTGCTTTTTGTTAGCGTCGAATGTTTGGCGGCGCTTACCAAACCCGACACCCCATATTGTGCTAACGCCTTCATGTAGAGGAGTGCAATTGGAAGGGTACAAGCCTTATCCTGGTGTGAGGAAATGTAACCTAAAGACTAAATATCATAGCAGGGCAGACCAGACCCTAAACCTTTGTCGACAACTGGTCTAGGATATAAGCTCCGACAGGCGGACAGTTAGAGTATTGCTTTGCTGATCCGGCAGCTTCTGCAGCTTGTCTTGTATTACAGTACAGATGACACGACAAGGCTGTGTACAGTGGATGGCTCGTGTCGAAATAGTTGACAAAGTCCCGACTATGATATAGGTATAAGTTTATTTAATGAAACAATACATCGTCAAACTGGTGATGTTAATTTACAGACATCTTTGTTGTTCTTCTCATAGCCGAATCCCCAAGTGACGCGTGAGCAACCCCTGGATACCTAAACCCATTCGTGCTCACGCGTTCACTAACTTTATTTCCCCATTAGTTAATGAATGCGCAGCATTCATTAACTCCCTAACTACTCTGTCCAGCTAACCTAAATCCCATAACAGAGATACTGTTATACTTGTCAAGGCGTATCGTGTTACTTTTCATCTGGAGTAAACTAGACAGGCCGAGTGAGGGATAATGCTACAAGTGAAACACATGGTCTCTAAATTCAAGCTAGGTTTTGTTTATTTAGAGGTATAACTCCATTTTACAAACTATCGTCTGTTAAGGCGGCAAGGTGCCAGACAGTTAGGTTATTTTAGTTAGTTTAGCTCGTTTATTTTAGTTAGATAAGTTTAGTTAGTTTAGATTAGTTTAGCTTATTTAGTCAGTCAGTCAATTAGTTAGTTTGTCAGTTAGTTAGCTAGCTACTTAGTCAGTCAGTCAGCCAGTCAATCAGTCAGCCAGTCAGCCAGTCAGTCAGTCAGTCAGTCATTCAGTCAGTCAGTTGGTTAGTTAGCTAATTAGTTAGAAAAACATATCATCCTTAATGCACATCGAACTATTAATCCATAAGTTCTGAGAGCCTCTCCCCATATCATCCTTAATGCACATCGAACTATTAGTCCATAAGTTCTGAGAGCCTCTCCCCAGTATCTATCTCCTTCAGGATATAGCGACTAACGACCCCAGTTCTGTGTTGGCTGACTTTTCTTCTGTGGCGTGTATTTGTTATCATAAGGTAACCAGTCCTGCGGCTTAGGCAATAGTGAGACGCGCATTTTCATAATTCTACGAGATACTGACAAGAGACTTCGAATTCGCTGCCGGCGATTTAGAAGCAGACCGCTATGCGTTGTTTTCGGTGTTATGAAGCGTCGGCGTTCGTAAAGCAATGGCAAACTATTAAATTGCCTAGTAAATCACCAATAGCCAATAAATGCTGGGGTTAATTGCAACCTCGTGTAAAGGACATGAAATTGACTGTAGTCACACTGTGTCCAATCTGAGAAACTGAATTTCCAAAGAAAAATAGTCAAGGGAGATAACGATGTGTTGATAATACGGAAGCTAAGAAATTGCTATTAGCTCCCTTTCATGAATGCAGATTTATTAGTGCAGCTGTTTTTTTGGAAAGTGTTTAAAAAAGGATCAAGAAAAGGCAACAGGATCGACTTCATTGCACCGGGTTTTATTCCATATGGCTTGGTCTCTGTCCACAAGGTGGCCTGCCGAAAGCATCGCACAAGGCACGAACTCCATAGCTCTAGCGACGACCCCCAGATTCGAGAAATTAAATGTGGACAGTCAGGATTATGTTGCGAAAGTTACGAGGAGAAATAAAATTTAAAATTTGATGACAACTGGCAAACCTGATGGTGAAAGGGACAAGAAACTTCTTCTTATAGCCCATGTCGTGAGGAACTTATGATCATGATTATCCACATCCGTGTGTCTCATGGTGTCAAACTGCTCAAAACCTGCTCTCTTCGCCTCCCCTTGTATCTCTTTCCCTCTCACTTTCCCGTTGTCGCGATGTACTCCATGTTTCCCCTTCACATGACATGCCCATAGAAGGGACTGACTTGTTCTAATGCAAGCAAATAGTTCTCTGTGTGAGTTAATTGTTTTCTAGATATCTTCATTACTCTTTCTATCGGTCCACAGTATTTTCATCATTCTTCAACGAAACCGGCTGCTTCATGGCGAAACGTTTACAGATGCAGTTTGTGATCCCGTATACCCGCGTTCGAAACACAGCTGCGCGCGATTTGGCAGCAGACCGCGTTGCATTGGTTTCTTTACGAAATGGTATGGGTGCCGGTCGATCAGAAAGCAATGGCAAACTACTAAACGAAAACCTGCCAAGAGATCGCAATGCTAAAAAAGAAATGCTGGTGTTGACTGCAACGCCCTGTAAATGATATGCTACTATTTTTTGTTTTCCATGGAACCACATCTCCACAGCTTCTAGATATTTCATCACTTCTTTCCTAATTCTCCACTATCACTTCCATATAATCAGGATTGGTTCGAAATAGCTATTAAGAACTCCTTTTTCCTCACCTATATTGACAAAGATTTACATATATATATATATAATATTGAAAAGAATAGTCTTCATGAGCAAAGAACCAACAATAAATTATAAATAGAAAACAAATCTCGATAAACCATGTGACTTTGAAGGCTGTAAAACTTGGCTATTTTCTCATAAGCTTTGGCTTTAATAGGATAACAAATAAGCTATGTTTTCAATCAGCAGTAGAAGCGGCAGTGGCAAACCGAGAGAATGCTAGATGATAGATGGTTTAAGTAAAACATTTGACATTGGCATAGTCAAAACAATGTTTTCCAGTACTGAATTTGAATAAGGAAGACACAAACAATAGATTTATTGCCTGGCAAATTTCGCAGCATCTCATCAGGTACCAACTGCAGAATTCAGACAACATAAAGTAAAATAACTAAATAAATCCTTCAAGCAAATATACACATGTTCGCATAGTAATGTCAATAGTCTACCACGGCAATTTTAAACTGACTATCATGTCTTTCTGTTTGCATACTAGTGGCCTGTGTAGATTAATCATTATGTATGGTTTCTGCAAACTTTAACAAGCGACTATTTTGTTTATTAAACAACACGCGAAGCGCACTGTCTCTATCAATCACATGGCCGATTTCCACAACGTGCCGTGCAATTGACAACGCAGGAAGTTTATGCTGTGTCGGCCTTACTAGGCTCCCATCGCCTGTGTGTAGTATCTTGTCAATCCAATTAGGTATGTGTTCAACGACCCTGCTATTTAAATGCCTCTCTGCTCTGTCGATGTTGGTAGACATGTGAATTGGTAAATGCAATCGTGGTAGAAAATTGACATTACTATGCGAACTTGTGTATATTTCAGTTTACATAATTTATCTAGTTATTTTACTTTATGTTGTGTGCATTTTCAATATTTACCTGACGAGATTCAGCGAAACATGCAAGGCAATAAATCGTGCAATCTATTGTTTTTGTCGTCGTTATTCAAATTATTATGATCGCATGGAGAAGTATCATCAATACATTTGATTCGGTTGTTGAGTTGAGCTGAGTTGAGTTGAGTTGAGCTAAGAATTGACATAACTCCACTCAGGACGTTCCCATACACGCTCCGTCCCCTCGTTCAACAGCTAGCGAAGAGTCACACTACTAATCGTTCCCACCGTTATCTGATTGAAAGTTCTCCTGGTCTTCACTCTCAGTTTTGAGACTCGACCAGAACCCCTGCCATTCCCCCGCAATCTCACCCTTTCCAAAAACGGATTCTCAATTTGTTCCTCCACCTTCTCCACCTGGTCCCACAGGCGCACAACCATCTCTCCCTTGTACATAGGTAATCTACCACCAAGAGATACATTCCCTGCCAGCTTATCAGCCTGTTCATTCCCCCGCACTCCTGCACGGCCAGGGCAAAAAGTCCATACAGTTCTCACAATCTGTTATCTCTGAAGCAATGTGAGACATTCCACACGAAACATTCCTTTCTCCGCCTTACTAAGCATACTGCTTGAGTCCGTGTTGAAGACAATATGTGTTGCAGTGATCTCCTCTAACCAACGGAAAGTCGCTGTGTGCTTCCACCTCTATTCTAATGCTGGAGGTCGTAGCCTCATATGCCATACTCTCTCTTTTCAAGAATCGTCCATTAGCCTTAACAATAAAACCCCTACCACTCCGTCTGTTTCTCACCACTGACCCATTAGTATAGATCACTATGTCACCTTGATGTGTATTATATTACTCTGGATCAGTTGTATCTCAAACTCTGTGCGGCCCTCTGCCCGTTCTCTGCACTCACGACCAAGTGTTACTATTACACCGTGCCCGTCCGTCCTGTCTGCCGGTACATCAATCCCACTCTTTTTGCCTATCTATGCCCATCCGTCTTTGTTGGTAGCGCCAGGATATGCCTCATGCATCATATAATTGGTGTGTCCTTTGTCTTGTGCACCCCAGGATCACCCGCATGGCCGCATTTTTAATGCGCTCTAACCTTTCAAGCAGGCTCTTTGATACTGTCAGTAGCCTCAAACCGTACGCAGTAACATAAATTATTAACCACTGAAAGAGCCTGTAAAGCAATCTATGCTTCACCCCGGCCGCTGCCATCGCCCCAATAACCCAAGTCCCCTAACCAGCCTTCACCACCAAAGCCTCCAGATGATCTTTAACAGACATACATTTGTCGATTCAGAACACTAAGGACATCGATCTGTGGAGATGCATGAACGCCTTCGCCAGTTAACAGACTACAATGTGGACACACAATGATGATGGTGACAATGTTTCCCATTAGTATTCATGTTTACGAACAAAGACAAGACTTAGACAGAATACAATACAATCAACAATTGACATATGTTGTTTACCAACAAACATTCTCCCTATGAAAAGTTTATGTCCGGTCCCCCAATAGTCGAGCTCTCTGGGAGAAGAAACAAAATAAGGTTGAAGGAAGCTGACGTGCTGTTAGTAACGAAGGACTTGCTCAAATTCCGAAGTAGTTTTTTGGAGTATTTTCAACTTTTGGCTTTTAAATATTACAGTATTAAGACATCAATTTACCGTATGTTAGGTGTGATTTCGTAATACAATCGGCGCGTGTCATTTTAGACACAAATATGGATACACCAGAGGTTCTACAGGAGGCTCCTCCTCAGAACAGAGACCCAGAGTTTATCGGTGCTGTCTACGACACAGGTACTTTTACTTACTTTTAGTTTTTAGTGCTTATTCTGTGCTCTTGAAATAAAAATTTACAGTTGTTACTAAACTATTGTGTTACAGTAACACTTGTGATACCTACACATTCGTCTTCTTCTGTTGCTGCTATTTCAGCTTCTTTCTTCTGCTAGAGTGAGTCACTTCTTCTAGAAGCTTCTCACTGTTTTTTTTGGTTTTTTAAATTTCTTGTCTGAATATCTCAGAAAATGGTGATCTCCCATTCTTCTCCACAAGTACCTCCTTTTTTCTTCTCCCCCTCTCCTTTCTTCTTTTCCTCCTCTCCTTTCTTCTTCCTCGTATTCTTTTGCCCCCTCATCCTCTTCTTATTCTTCTTCCTCTTCAGGTATGAATAAAATTAGTGCAACTGTGTTAAAGCACTGTAAAGCTGTGGAAATGTTAATAATAATAATACAGGAAGGCCCCGCTATGCGTCACTTCGGTTTGTGTTGTTTCGCTATAACATCGTCGTCACAATGGGACATAACTTCACTTTACGTCACTACGTTCCATCATAATGTTGTTTTGAGGCTGGCGATTGAGCTGTTGATATGGTAAAGTCCATGGTTTACCTTCAACCACGGCAAGGACAATTCGTTCAGGTGCTGACAAAATTAAAGAGAGTGCTAAAAACATAACCCTTTTGAGTGCTTCCAAGATCACTCGTACCAGAAGTACTCTTATGGAGAACATCGAAGCACTATTGGCCGTCTGGATTGAAGAACAGAACCAACAGAATATTCCTGTGAGCAAGATGGTTATCCAAGGGAAAGCAACCACTCACCCTCCAATCCACCTCTATTTAGCCAATAAATATCAACAACCATCAAAATAAACATTACATAATACACTGTATTTCATTTAATTGTATGGGAAATAGTGTTTTGCTATACGTCATTTCACTTAAAGTCGTGTTTTCCAAGAACATAATCCCGACATTAACCGGGGCCTTCCAGTATATGAAATAACATCATAAACTAAAGTAAGTAGATAAATCCTTTAAACTGAAATATGCAACACATATAGGCATCACACAGTAATGTGAATTGTCTATTTTAAACTGATTATTATTGTCTTTCAGTTTGTATCACTCACTTTATCATGAATGCCAGTTCATGTAAAGTGGGTCTAGTCTGTTTTATACTATTGTTTTGAATTTGTTTGTTCAGTGACAAGATTCTTCTCTGTCTCTCTCTCTCTCTTATACTATTTTGTTTTTGGCATTCTCTCACTTTGAACTCAAGCGTAGTCCATACATGTGCTACTACTTCTAGTGCATGGACTGATTTTTGCATGTGGATGGGCTTTCCATATTACCAGTGTCCTTCACCGACTTCTGAGGTACTTGTAATTTATGTCGCCAAGTCAAGGATGAGAAGGGAAGATTTTAGTCCAACTGACCGGAGTAGGGGTTGAACCTGCTGTCTCGGCATCAGCTCTTTCTTATACTATTGTCTTGTATTTGTTTGTTCAGTGACAGGATTCTCTCTCTCTCTCTCTCTCTCTCTCTCTCTCTCTCTCTCTCTCTCTCTCTCTCTCTCTCTCTCTCTCTCTCTCTCTCTCTTTGTCTCCCTCTCTCTCCCCCCTCTCTCTCTGTCTCTCTCTCACTTATACAGTTGTCTTATATTTGTTTGTTCAGTGACAGAATTCCTCTCTCTCTCTCTTATAATATTGTCTTGTATTTGTTTGTTCAGTGACAGGATTTTCTCTGTGTCTGTCTCTGTCTCTGTCTCTCTCTCTGTCTCTGTCTCTCTCTCTGTCTCTGTCTCTCTCTCTCTCTCTCTCTCTCTCTCTCTCTGTCTCTGTCTCTCTCTCTCTCTTATACTATTGTCTTGTAATAGTTTGTACAGTGACAGGATCCCTTACTTTCTCACTTATACTATTGTCTTGTACTCATTTGTTCACAGTGACAGGATTCATCCAGCTGTACGGATGGACCATCTTGTTTGTGGTGGTCGCTGTTGTGTACATCAGCAGTAAAGTCAAACCATGGCTGTTCAAACAGTCCCAACAGAATGTCAGCGACAGCTACAAGAAAATGGGTCAGTTCTGTCACAAGTTTTCTGTTATTCTTTCAAATTTTTGGTTTGTCAGCAGATATCTCAACCTTTGCAGATCTCAGCTCCTCCTACTTTTCTTCCTTCTTCTTCCCTGGTCTTTTTCTTCCCTGTTCTTCTTCTTCCTTCCCCTCCAGCTGCTGCTGTTTCTACTTTTAACCTTATTTGTTCCTCTTCCTTCCTCTTTTTTCTTCTTCTACTCCTTCGGCTTGTCAGTCTCCTTTCCACCTAATTTTCCTTTCCTCCGATATGGCTTCATGTGTCTTGGTAGAGAAAACAGATTTCTTCTCCTTCATGCAGATCTCCTTCTTCTCATTCACCTCATCTCCTCCTCCTCCTTCATCATCATCATCATCTTCTGTTTCTTCCATGTCTCATGGTTTCTGGCCTAGAGATGGCAACAAATGTGCCTATCCATTGAAGATCACACTTTGCACCCTAGAGTGTAGATTATAGTGTGGCTGCTTAAAAGCCAGATCTGGTGTCAAGTGTCTAGATAAAGGGAACAGATCTGGCTTCAAGTGTCTTGGTAGCGGGAACAGATCTGGTGTCAAGTGTCTTGGTAGAGGGGACAGATGTGGTGTCAAGTATATTGGTATCGAGATCTGGCTTCACGTGTCTTGGTAGAGGGAAAAGATCCGGTGTCAAGTGTCTTGCTAGAGGGAACAGATCTGGTGTCAAGTGTCATGGTAGAGGGGACATATCTGGTGTCAAGTGTCTTGGTAGAGGGATCAGATATGGTGTCAAGTGTCTTGTTAGAGGAGACAGATCTGGTGTCAAGAGTCTAGGTATCAAGATCTGGCTTGAAGTGTCTTGGTAGAGGGAACAGATCTGGTGTTAAGTGTTTTGGTAGAGGGGACATATCTGGTGTCAAGTGTCTTGGTAGAGGGAACAGATAATGTGTTAAGTGTCTTGGTAGAGGGGACAGATCTGGTGTCAAGTGTCTTGGTAGAGGGAACATATCTGGTGTCAAGTGTCTTGGTAGAGGGGTAAGATCTGGTGTCAAGTGTCTTGGTAAAGGGGTATCTTCTTCTTCTTCTTCTTTGCGTTCATCCGGAGTGTTTTTTCAGATGTGATTGCGGTGTGTCTAATTAGGCACCCTTGAGTCGAAACCCTCAGGCCAACACATCCGACTTTTAGCATGCTCCTTTTGACCAGGTTAGCATTCCTGGGAGACTCTCACTTTTGTGGTACCGTCCACATGCCAGCTGGTCAAGTCGGAACAGTCGAAGACTTCGATCATCCCTCAAGGGAAGGCAGGGACAGTCCATAGCATTTTCCGCCATCCAGGGTGGCTTCCATAATTGCAGGGCCGACACATAGCGCCCTGGTGCTGGGTTCACCGAGGGAATCGTCACGTCGTGCTTATGGCTGTTTTAAATCCTCACTTCAATATATTGGGCATTTCGTTTGCCCCGGGCCATTCACGCACAAACCAGACTGGTCTGCAGGCAGTATCCATTCAGCGAATTTTCATTTCGGACGTGTGCTTTGTCGCTGTGCCCATCAGAGCTGTTCCAGGCACGACGGACATTCGGAAAACTGCCTAGTCAGAGCTGTTCTGAACAAGAGCAGCATTCGGAAACTAGGTAGATTTTCCTAGCACGAGGGAAGACTAGTTAGAGCTTTTCCGGTCACGAAAGACATTTCACTCTGACGTAATTGCGTAGTGCCATTTTTATTTTGCCACCCGTAGGCTGGCACTTCTGACTTCAGCGGGAACTTTTTAATGAGGTTAGCCTTCCTCGGGTTTCAAGACAAGATAGACTCTTATTTCGACTTCCACATAGCAAGCTTTTGCTTCGGGCTGCCATGTAATGGATTCGCAAGCCAAGCGTTCTATTTAGTGTCAACGAGACAATTTTTCACCTTTGACTACACTCACTCCATGAGTACGGTTACAGATTTTCATCGGAACGTGCAACCGAGGTGTTTTTTCACCTTGAGTACTTGCTCACCAGTTAGGCAACATGTGCTGCCGGCTCGACACCTTACCTCCGTGCGTCTGTGGGCGAGAAATTGCCAGGCCCTCTCATCCGGGGATTCCTCATATCCCCCAGCTAAGAGCCATTGAATGAGTAGCTGCACCAAACATGTAGCGTGCTCAGCACCTCACCTCAATTTTGATGTAGGTATGTGTCGGCCAGGCTCTCACATCCGAGGGTTTATGGCTTAGAGACGTCCAGCCATACCCCTCGACTGAGAGCCGTAGAGGTTGTGTCCAGACAGATTATTGGCATTGTTCGCCTTATTTAGACTGCTATCCTCAGTCTACCTGCATAGCAGCAGGTTGTGTCTCTCTTAGTCTGGTCCCTATCCCAAGAGCTGTCCAATATGTAGTTAATATCCATTGGCATAGCGCTTGGGGTCAGTGGGACACTCAAGCTCCCCCACCACAGCAAGGTGGAGACACATCGGGGGAGGTAAAGGGGTATGATCTGGTGTCAAGTGTCTTAGTAGACGAAATAGATCTGGTGTCAAGTGTCTTGGTAGAGGAAATATATGTGGTGTCAAGATTCGTGATAGATGGGACAGATCTGGTGTTGTGGTAGATGAAAAGATCTGGTGTAAATTGTCTCAGTAGAGGGGATGGATCTGGTGTAAATTGTCTCAGTAGAGGGGATGGATCTGGTGTTAAGTGTCTTGATAAAGAGGACATAGCTATATGTTAAGTGTCTTGGTAAAGGGAACATATCTGGTGTTAAATGTCTTGGTAGAGGGAACAGATATGGTGTCAAGAGTATTGGTAGAGGGAAAAGATCTAGTGTCAAGTGTCTTGGTACCTCGGGAAGGTTAACCCGGTCAACAAATGCCCGCAGAAGTCGGATGTGTTGGCCTAACGGCGCAAGAACGCAGCTCTGCTGTAAACAGGCACAATGCAATCATGTCCGGAAAAAAAAACTCCGGATGATCCCAGAAGAAGAAGAAGTGTCTTGGTAGAGGTGTCAGATCTGCTTTCAGTTATTGTTCTTTGTAAGCCAATGTAGCTGTGTCTTAGGGACAAGGAACATAATTCACAATTCCCCGACATGCCGAGTCGATTTGGAAGCACACCACCTAGCGTTCATTTCGATGTCATGAGCATTGGTTACTGGGTTGTTCAGAAAGCATAGGCAAACTAATTTACATAATAATTGCCTGGTAAGTCACAAACAGCCCCAAAATGTTGGGATTGGCTGCGACATTCTGTAAAGAAAATTTTGTTATGTTTTTTTATGTAGCCTTTTCAGTTTCTTAGAAATAGTAATGTTTACGAGCCCTTTATTTTTTTTTAATGTTCAGATCTTGCAGAATGCTTCTCTACCATTTAAGTTCAAAGGTCTGGATGTTCATCTTTAATGATTGTGAAATTGTCCATGATTTGCATCCACGTGTTGCCACAAGACAGTTGCATGTTCTGAAAATTAGTTGTATTTGTTTACTGGTGTTGCGCCATAGGCTCTTAATGTTGTGTAGATTTTGCTAGTCATAATCATCTTCCACTTTTGCCGTCGAGCGTCGTGGGGAGGATTTGTTGACATTCCACATGTTGACACCTCTTGGATGGTAGACTTGTATAGTGATGACACATTTTGGGTGATAGACTTGTATAGTGTTGACACCTTTTGGATGATAGACGTGTATAGTGGTGACACCTTTTGGATGATAGACGTGTATAGTGGTGATACATTGTGGATGATAGACTTGTATAGTAGTGATACATTGTGGATGATAGACGTATAGTAGTGATACATTGTGGATGATAGACCCAGCTAGTGATGACACCTTCTGGATGATAGACTTGTAGTGGTGACACCTTCTGGATGATAGACTTGTATAGTGATGACACCTTTTGGATGATAGACTTGTATAGTGATGACACCTTCTGGATGATAGACTTGTAGTGGTGACACCTTCTGGATGATAGACTTGTATAGTGATGACACCTTCTGGATGATAGACTTGTATAGTGATGACACCATCTGGAAGATAGACTTGTATAGTGGTGACACCTTCTGGATGATAGACTTGTATAGTGATGACACCATCTGGAAGATAGACTTGTATAGTGATGACACCGTCTGGAAGATAGACTTGTATAGTGGTGACACCTTCTGGATGATAGACTTGTATAGTGATGACACCGTCTGGAAGATAGACTTGTATAGTGTTGACATCTGTTGGATGATAGACTGGTATAGTGGTGACACCTTTTGGATGATAGACTTGTATAGTGATGACACCTTCTGGATGATAGACTTGTATAGTGATGACACCGTCTGGAAGATAGACTTGTATAGTGTTGACATCTGTTGGATGATAGACTCGTATAGTGGTGACACCTTTTGGATGATAGACTTGTATAGTGGTGACACTTTTTGGATGACAGACTTGTATAGTGGTGATACATTGTGGATGATAGACTTGTATAGTGGTGATACATTGTGGATGATAGACCCAGCTAGTGATGACACCTTCTGGATGGTAGACTTGTAGTGGTGACACCTTCTGAATGATAGACTTGTATAGTGATGACACCTTCTGGATGATAGACTTGTATAGTGATGACACCTTCTGGATGATAGACTTGTATAGTGTTGACATCTGTTGGATGATAGACTTGTATAGTGATGACACCTTCTGGATGATACACTTGTATAGTGGTGACACCTTTTGGATGATAGACTCGTATAGTGGTGAGGCCTTTTGGGACTCGTGTAGTGGTGACACTGTTTGGATAGTAACCCTGCCTTCCCATGTCAAGAAGGGGAGAGCACTGCAACAATGTCACTTATGATGTCACTTTAGTACCCGGTCGGCGGGAGATTCTTCACCCTTGCCTCCCGCCAATATCTTAGACCACCTGCACGTCAGTGCGTCGGAGGTTTAACTAATTAAGTGTCATGGCGACTTCCTGTATCTGACATGTTCTTATATACAGTAATGTTCCTTATGGGAGTCTCCGTGGCGAAGTGTTCATGCCGTTTGACTCGGTTTCCGAAGATTATGGGTTCGATTCCCGGCCGCGTCCTTCGATTCACGAGTGCATTTGGAGACTCCTGGGGCCGTCGCTGGAGCTACGGAGTTCGTACTTTGTGCGACCTTCGGCAGTTCACTGCAGAAAGAGACTGAGCCATATAGGATATAAATAAACCCGGTGCAATGACTTTTATGCAACTCCCTTTAATTTGATATATAGTACAACATGTCTCCTACCATTTTAACAACGTTTAAGTCATAACTGTGACACACCCTTAATTCCCTTTTTCCGCCATCCATCTTTGTTGGGATAACACCTACGTTTTGTTTGGTGCTGAATCTGTTAAATCTCACACACGACAAACAGCTCCGTTATTTCCGTAAATCGAACCCATCATCACTAAATAAAGCTAGCGCTCACCGAAGGAACGCGTGTACACCTCCATTTCGGCGGACTCTCCTCTTTTATTCAGATCGGCCTTGGCATTTATACGTGGTGTATAAATGACGTAATGTATTAAAGGAGAGAGATAAGCAGGACAGAATGTTAGACGAGCCTGCGTGCCCAATTCTTAACCTTTTGAAAGTACAGTTCTTTCTGTTGCTGTCTATTGTAGTTCCCTTGTTGCACCGGGTTTGACCCCCCCCCACCCCCACCCCCACCCCCCATCTGGCTTGGGCTCTCACATAAACGCTAACTTTTTAATAAGACCGAACTCATTTCCAAAATCCTTATTCAAAATGCTCCACGCTACCGTAGGCCACTATTTAAATGTAACGCAAGACACGGCGAACGACTAAATACACTTCATGTCCCTAACCCTAAGATAGACTTACACAAAACAAGCGTATCGTACTCCACCGCTCGGCTGTGGAACAGTATGAGCAAAGAAATAAGAAGGCAGAATGTTAGACGGACCTGCGTGCCCAATTCTTAACTCTTTGAAAATAAAGGTTTTTCGTTCGTTCGTTCGTTCTCTATGCAGAACGGCAAGCCGCTTGCCGAAAACATGGCACGAACTCCACAGCTCCAACGATAACATCCAGGATTCTCCCAGAAAAATTTCACTCTTGGTCTCAACGATGCAGTCCGGGAAACGAACCCACGACCTTCAGAGTGCGAGGCAGATGGAGATGGCCTAACCACTTTGCCACGGAAACCCGGTTCTCTTAATATAGGGTGTCGCTTTTAAAAAAGTCGCTTCATTGCACCGGGTTTTATCCCAGATTTGCTCAGTTTCTTTCCGCAGCACAAGCTGCCGAAAGCGTCGCACAAAGCACGAACTCCGTAGCTCCAGCGACGACCCCCATGAGTCTCCGAAAAAATGCACGCGTGAAACGAAGGACCCGGACCGGAATCGAACCCGGAACTTTCAAAGCCCAAGTCCATATAGTGTGTATTTTTAAGGATTGGGGTTTTTGAAAATATTGCCTTTCCATGTTTTGTATTCACTCTCTGTGGAGTTCATGCAACATAAGAGGTAAATACAAAACTTGAAGCAGCAATGTTTTCGAAAACCCCACAGCCATTAAAACTACACCCTGTAGCTCCTCTGATCTCAAATTTGTAGATCGTCTACAAAGAACACCCACTATTAGAATGACGGGACCTAATGACCCCACGTCTACCGGTGCATACTCCTAACCCACCCCTACCCCAGCTACTTTAACACGATGTTTCCTTACTGAACTTCGTAAGTCCCGGCTCACTTGTGAACTGCGCAGCAAGTGTTGTGATTGTCCCCTCACCTTCCCGCCCCGTATATTTCGTGTCTCGCTTCTCTCACGTGGATGTTCACGTGGGACTACGAACAACAGCTCAACAGAACAACAGTTTGTTTGTATCAGTCGGTTGTTGACTGCCCAGGGGTTGGCAGGCTGGACAAGGAGCTGGTACTTCAGTGTTCAATTCTGGTAAAGGTGGCGTGGCTTCTGTTACTCGCGTAGATCTTTAGGTAGGTGAGTGTCTGTGTTTAAACGTCAGTATCAGAACGTAATAACAAATAATTGTTGTGGAACCCTTGGGGCCACAAGACCATATAAACACATTGAAGCATTGATTGTTGCTCATAGAAAAACGTGATTACATGGGGAGTCGGCGAAGTAATCAAGCCGTCTGACTCGGGCTCCGAAGGTTGTGGGTTCGATCCAGGGCCGCGTCCTTCGGTTCACGGGTGCATTGTTTTCGGAGACTCCTAGGGGGTCGTCAATTTAGATACGGAGTTCGTGCTTTGTGCGACGCTTTCCGCGCTGCGGAAACTGAGCCATATAGGATACACCCGGTGCAATTAAGTCGATCCTGTCGATATATACTTATACCTTTTTTCAAGTAGAGGTTAGAGGACACATTGTTAATCTTCTCTAATCTCCTCTCTCCTTCGACGGCGCCAATCCATGCTTGTGAATTTATCTACAGTTCATTCATTCATTCAGTAGCATGTCCTTGGCAGAACCTCGCTACCATAACCCTCCGGAAAACTGCTCGATTACAAGCATGATGTCTCATCTGGAGATCATCCGCCACATCCTGCACCCATCTTCTCTTTGGCCATGTATACAGTATCAGTTCGGTATTTGTACCATGAAACCGGTGATGGCTGGCTTGAGTTAGTACAGCAGTTGTACCATTCCTTTAGTCTGCTAGCAGGCTTGACCAGTTTTATTCCTTGAGAGATAAAGCTTTCCCAAGCTGCAAAGTGGCGCATGTGTTCGTCTTTCGGCAGATTTCCCATGTCGACCAACCTAACATTGGTACAATAATAGGACCTTTCCTGGGAATTAATTGCCATTAGATGATCAATGGTCTTAAGCTTCTTCCCCTATCTTACATGGGCCATTATACAATAGTTTTCCTTATGCAACCCCCTTTAATTTGATATATAATAATAGTCTGCTACCATTAACTTTTAAGTCATAACTGTGACACCCCTATCTCCGTTTCCACCATCTATTTTTGTTTTAAACCTACCTTTTGTTTGTCACAAAATCTGTTAAAAGTAGTCCCTAAGATTAACAATGGTTCGTAGCCATACCCCGGAGCCATCCACAGCAGTGCTCTTATCTGCTACAATAGGCTTTACACTCGCATGCCAAGGGTGGATGATTCGGCTGGGTCAGCATGGGTGGTTAAGCTGTGTCAGTGGGTGATTAAGCTGGATGAGTGGGTGATTAAGCTGGATGAGTGGGTGATTAAGCTGGGTGAGTGGGTGATTAAGCTGGATGAGTGGGTGATTAAGCTGGATGAGTGGGTGATTAAGCTGGATGAGTGGGTGATTAAGCTGGATGAGTGGGTGATTAAGGTGGGTGATTAAGCTGGATGAGTGGGTGATTAAGCTGGATGAGTGGGTGATTAAGCTGGATTAGTGGGTGATTAAGCTGGATTAGTGGGTGATTAAGCTGGATGAGTGATTAAGCTGGATGAGTGGGTGATTAAGCTGGATGAGTGGGTGGATGAGTGGGTGATTGAGCTGGATGAGTGGGTGATTGAGCTGGATGAGTGGGTGATTAAGCTGGATGAGTGGGTGATTAAGCTGGATGAGTGGGTGATTAAGCTGGGGATGAGTGGGTGATTAAGCTGGATGAGTGGGTGATTAAGCTGGACGAGTGGGTGATTAAGTTGGACGAGTGGGTGATTAAGCTGGACGAGTGGGTGATTAAGCTGGATGAGTGGGTGATTAAGCTGTCAGTGGGTGATTAAGCTGGATGAGTGGATGAATAAGCTGGATGAGTGGATGATTAAGCTGGATGAGTGGGTGATTAAGCTGGATGAGTGGGTGATTAAGCTGGATGAGTGGGTGATTAAGCTGGATGAGTGGGTGATTGAGCTGGATGAGTGGGTGATTGAGCCGGATGAGTGGGTGATTGAGCTGGATGAGTGGGTGATTAAGCTGGACGAGTGGGTAAGTTGGACGAGTGGGTGATTAAGCTGGACGAGTGGGTGATTAAGCTGGATGAGTGGGTGATTAAGCTGGATGAGTGGGTGATTAAGCTGGATGAGTGGGTGATTAAGCTGGATGAGTGGGTGATTAAGCTGGATGAGTGGGTGATTAAGCTGGATGAGTGGATGATTAAGCTGGATGAGTGGGTGATTAAGCTGGATGAGTGGGTGATTAAGCTGGATGAGTGGGTGATTGAGCTGGATGAGTGGGTGATTAAGCTGTGAGTGGGTGATTAAGCTGTGAGTGGGTGATTAAGCTGGGGATGAGTGGGTGATTAAGCTGGGGACGTGTGGGTGATTACGCTGGACAAGTGGGTGATTACGCTGGACGAGTGGGTGATTACGCTGGACGAGTGGGTGATTAAGCTGGACGAGTGGGTGATTAAGCTGGATGAGTGGGTGATTAAGCTGGGGATGAGTGGGTGATTAAGCTGGATGAGTGGGTGATTAAGCTGGATGAGTGGGTGATTAAGCTGGATGAGTGGGTGATTAAGCTGGGGATGAGTGGGTGATTAAGCTGGATGAGTGGGTGATTAAGCTGGATGAGTGGGTGATTAAGCTGGATGAGTGGGTGAAGCTGAGTCTGTGGATGAAGCCGGGTCAGCATTGGTGATTTGGCTGGGTCCATGTGAGTGATGAAGCTGGGTCAGCTTAGGTGAAGAAGCTGGGTCCACATGGGTGGTGAAGCTGGGTCAGAGTGGGTGATTTGGCTGGGTCAGCATGGGTGATGAAGTTGGGTCAGTGTGGGTGGTGAAGTTGGATCAGAGTGGGTGATTTGGCTGGGTCAGCATGGGTGGTGAAGTCAGGTCAGAGTGGGTGATTGGCTGGGTCAGCATGGGTGATTTGGCTGGGTCAGATTGGGTGATTAAGTTGGGTCAGAATGGGTGATTTGGCTTGGTTACTGGGTGATTAAACTGGGTCTGTGGATTTGGCTGGGTAAGTGTGGATGTTTCGACATGTTTAATTCATGTCATTCAACTGACAATTGAGTGTAAACGTAACAGATTTTTACAAAGATAATACACCTGCCTGATACTGGGGTAGTGGATCATATGTTTAGCTTCTCAAATAAGGCCAAGAAACTCGGATTACTTGGGACATACCCATGTGTGCTCCATCTTGCTCATGTGTACAGTATGGATACTTACAGTTCCATGGCCAATTGGTTCTGCAAGTATCTACTCTCTCTACCAAAGCCCTTTCTGCTAGTGCCACTAAGTGGATTCCTAATCATGTATTGGATCCACATGGACTGTTTGCCACAGACGAGGATCATTTATATAGACTGCATGCATTCCATGCATTCCTTACAGAACCCCTTCCTCTGAAGGTGCCCAGGAGGCCAGCCAGTTGGCTCTCATAAAATGTTGACTTATTGTCCTTGTCTTGGGGACGTAAATTACAAGCACCTCTGTAGTCGGAGTGGGTTCATCTGATGGCGAGGGACAGTTAATAACACACGTAAAATTCAATCCAACAGTAATAGAAGTATTGTGTGGACTATGCTTGAGTTCACAGCGAGTGAGCGCAAAAACAGTCCATGTACATCAGCCTGGACAAGACAATTAGAGCCATGTCAGCTCTGGTAGTCATTTGTCAAACAAGACAATTAGAGCCATGTCAGCTCTGGTAGACATTTGTCAAACAAGACAATTAGAGCCATGTCAGCTCTGGTAGACATTTGTCAAACAAGACAATTAGAGCCATGTCAGCTCTGGTAGACATTTGTCAAACAAGACAATTAGAGCCATGCCAGCTCTGGTAGATGTGATTTGTCAAACATCAGAAAGAATCTGTATTGAACCTTCCAGAGAATTGTCATTAGTTCACTGTCATATAGTAAGACACCCCCGTGCCATGCAGTAAGACACCCCCGTGCCATGCGGTAAGACACCCCCATGCCATGCAGTAAGACACCCCCATGACATGCAGTAAGACACCTCTGTGCCATGCAGTAAGACACCCCAGTACCCCGCCTCTTCTTCTAAAGCTGGGTGTGCTTGAAGATTCTTTAGAGTGATCTTGCCCTATTTTGTTCAAGTATTGTAATTTTGATCATGCTACAGTAGTCTGAATTTGCATGGTAATATTTCCTTTAGCATTTCTCAGCTAGGTTAGTATGAGCAGCTTACTGATGTAAATGACCTGCTTACTAATCTAGTTTATAATTTGCCCAGTTTTATATTCTGGTAATGTCATTTTGCTGCAATTTTTGGTTCGCTCGCTTTGAATTCAAGTCCATACATGTCATTACGTCAAGTGGCAAAGGGCTTGTGAACACAATTCATAATTCCGCATACCACACTCAAAACACAGCTGCAGGCAGTTTGGCAGTAGACTATCTTGCGTTCGCTTTCATTCAATGGTGTGGGTGCCGGTCGTTCAGAAAGCAATCGCGAACTACTGAATGTAAACTTGCCAGGAAATCACAAACAGGCAAAGAATGTAGGGGTTGATTGAGATGTCCTGTAAAGGATATGCACTTTTTTTATTTAACTCGAGTGTACTGGACTGAGTTTTACGTGTGGATTGGCTTTCCCTATTACGTGTTCCTCACCATCAGGTGATCTGAAGCCACTCCTTCTGTGGTACTTGTAATTTACATCCCCAAATCAAGGACAAGAAATCATTTTAATCCAACTGATCGGTGGAGGGTGGAGTTGAAACAGCTACTTTGGCATCAGCACACAGGAAGTAGAAGAGGGAGCACGCTATTCCAATAAGTCATGCTGACATCCGCAGAAATGATAAATGTTGATCTGTTTGCAGACGCCGGTGCAGTACAGGATAGACTAGAAGCCATGGAGAGGGCCAGATTGAAAATGCAAGCCCAACATGATGAAGAGGCCAAGAGATACGCTGCTCGTCAGAAAGAGGTACATTTTACATCAGTTTTGACATGTTGGTGATAATTTCTCTGCCTACATTTTAACCCAGTTTTTACATTATATTTAACCATTGCTCAATCCATTGTTTGGTCTGGTGACACTTCACTCTACAAATTCCCAATTTATTGAAATCGAACCTGCCACCAATAAATGGCACCAGCACTCACCGAAGGAATGTGTACTTGTGTGCTTAACCTGCTAGCTGCATCTCCTTTTTGGCAATCTTTTCTGATTCATAGTGGCCTTATACATGGTGTATAACATAATGTATGACTTTAAGATTCCACTGGCATCTTGAATGCGTGTCAGTTTGTTGGATGCTATTTGGTGCTCGATCCTTACTTGTGGCTTTAATATGTTAATTTCAGCAATTTGTTTTTCACTCAAAAGGATACAAACTTAGCTCAGTTGAAGACTACCACAACTTTTGAGTCTGTTATACCCTTCAGTTGTCACCTTCTTGAAGTGATTGAGGCCTTGGCATGTTCCAGTGACTCCAAGACTGTCGGTGGTGGTGCAGCTACCAAGTCTCCTGTGCTACGACAGCTCAAAGGATATGGACCAAATAACATACACAAACTTGCTGCCCTGCAAGATTTTGGACAGTCTAGTGAAATTATGTGCATGCCGATAAGCGATGGCAGTTATGTTTCGTCATCTCAACGATCACCAGAGTCGTGGATCAGCTCTCGACCATGCCACATGGCCACACCATCCAGATAATTTCTCTGCCTTCTTGTTCTTTTCCCCTCTTGCCAGTCATGTTCTCCAATTTATTTAGTGTCCAAAGGCGGTCTACATCTAATTTCCCTAATCAGGTTATGGTTTTGTTTCTTGTAGGACTTGCTCATTGGTTTTTCTGTCTATCCATGGTATTATTTTCCTGAGAAACATTTCCACTGCCATTAGATTATTTCCCAGTGAAATCAAAATCCCTAAAAATGCTGGGTGAAATTAGATGTACTGAGTATTAGGCTTGATGAAAGAGCAATACAGCTCGCTTTGTCATTCAGTCTGTATAGCAAATATATAGCCTATTCATTTCATTGAGTGAAAAGGCCAGATATGCCTACACATTGTAAGCAAGCGCATCAGCAAAGTTCATATAGAGCTGTGCTGTCATGAGTGCGGTTAGTCTGCATTCATCTCGCCAAGTGAGTTACAGACTGGCCACCTTGTCCTCCGTGCAACCAGGCCTACAGAATTTGATGGGCTTATCACATCTAACCCATAGCAGGAAACTACTTAGGGGCACAAAAGAAAAAGAACTTTATTTGGATAGGAATGTTTTTATGTGTTTTTATGCTGTCCTCGTTTGAAGCAGGAGTATAGTGACATATTTTCATATTGCAGAAAGAGGAGGAGAAACGAAGACAACGCCTGGAAGATTACGAGAAACAACGGCAGGGTCAAGGTTATCGCAGCAAGGTTAGACGAGCTGTAAGTACAGTATTACATTGTTATTACCATTACAACTATGTGCAATATTTTGCTTTAACATTTCACCATTACAGGCATTATGTGCATTGTATTATATATTGGCATTGCAGGTATAACT
Organism: Cepaea nemoralis; assembly: GCA_014155875.1. Classification (NCBI taxonomy): domain Eukaryota; kingdom Metazoa; phylum Mollusca; class Gastropoda; order Stylommatophora; family Helicidae; genus Cepaea; species Cepaea nemoralis. The sequence continues at coordinate 41,628 of JACEFZ010009484.1, forward strand.
ATAAGCAATATATTACTTTAACATTACCATTATAGGTATTATGTGCATATTTATTTTTGGGTGCTCTCGTTTTGAACTCAAGCATAGTCCATGACATTCTAGTAGCACTGGATTGAATTTTGCGTGTGGATTAGCTTTTCCTATTACGTGTCCCTTGCCACAGGTAAACCCATTCCAATTTCTGTGGTACTTGTAATTTGTCCCCAAGTAAAAAGTCAACATTTTAGTCCACCTTTAGGGGTTGAACCCGCATACCTCGGCATCAGCAAACCTGTTTTAAGAACGTGTGTTCTTATCCATTTGGCCATGCTGACCTCCACATTATTATAAGCATATTACTGTAAGACTTAGTCATTATAAGCATTATATTACCATAAGTATTAACATTGGTTTGATTTTCATTAATGGTCACTTTCATTACACATTGACATCTCAAGTGCATTTCTCCTCTCGTAGATGAGAATCTCAGCAGTGCAAACTCCATAGATCCAGTAAATATCCCTGTTGTATATCAGAATCTCACATGCTGTATAATTTGTGGGCTGCTTTTCTATTGTCCCCATTGTATATCAGAATCTCACATGCTATATAATTTGTGGGCTTTCTTTCTAGTTTTGTCCTGATGTATTTCAAAATCTCACATGCTATATACTTTGTGGGCTTTTTTTTTCTAGTTGTGTCCCTGTTGTATATCAGAATCTCTCATGCTATATAATTTGTGGGCTGCTTTTCTATTGTCAATGTTGTATATCAGAATATTACATGCTAAATAATTTGTGGGCTGCTTTTCCAGTTTGCATCTGTTTTACACCACCTTGCATTGGGTTGTTGATAAAATGGTATGGGTGCCGCCCATTCACAAAGCAATGACAAGCTACTGAATGTAAACTTGCCAAGAGATCAGTCAAAAAAATGCTGGTGTTGACTGATGTCCTATAAAGGATGTGCAATAAACTTTCTATTTGAGAATCTCTAATGCTAAATATTATGTGGGCTGCTTTTCATTTTGTCCGTTATATGATAGAATCTCACATGCTGCTGTTCTATTGTCCCTGTTGTATAACAATCTCTCACGCTATATAATTTGTGGGCTACTTTTCTATTGTTCCTTTTGTATATCAGAATCTCTCATGCTATATTTGTGGGCTGCTTTTGTCCGTTGTACATCAGAATCTCTCATGCTAAATAATTTATCACCTGCTTTTCTGGTTTTGTCCGTTGTATATCAGAATCTCTCATGCTATATTTGTGGGCTGCTTTTGTCCCTTTTATACATCAGAATCTCTCATGCTAAATAATTTATCGCCTGCTTTTCTTTTGTCCCTATTGTATATCAGAATCTCTCATGCTATATTTGTGGGCTGCTTTTGTCCCTTTTGTACATCAGAATCTCTCATGCTAAATAATTTATCGCCTGGTTTTCTGGTTTTGTCCCTGTTGTATATCAGAATCTCATGATAATTTATCGTCTGGTTTTGTTCCTGTTGAATAACAATCTCACAAGCTGTATAATTTGTTGGCTACTGTTCTTGTGGAATGTTGCTAGAGAAGTAGCCTACTCTTGATTTCCTCATGACATGTCTTAACGTGAGCATTAGCGTTGGTGGCAGGAAGCTAAACTTTCAGGAGTGCAGTCGGGCGAGGGTTCGATACCTGCATTATCTTAAGTGAGGCAAAGACCGACCATCTATTTTTCCATGCATTTAGGCCTACAAAATGTGATTGTCCTGTCACATCAGACCCATAACAAATTTTTGCTTTGGGATGTTTTTTTGGGGTTTTATTTGGTTGACTGCAACGTTCATGCTTATGTTTGTAAGGATTGAGCCAATTTATTTCCATATGAATTGCTCTTATGGTCTGTCCTGATTGGCTGTAATTTGGGTTTTTACCCCCTCAGCCTGAAGAGTTGCCAAAACCTGCGACAGTCAAGAGTCAACCAAAGAAACCTCTGAAACCAGGTAATCTTTATGTATGGGTGTGTAACCAGGTAATCTTTATGTATGGATGTGTAACCAGGTAATCTTTATATGTGTAATTAGGTAATCTTTATGTATGGGTGTGTAACCAGGTAATCTTTATGTATGGGTGTGTAATCAGGTAATCTTTATATATGTGTAACCAGGTAATCTTTATATATGAGTATGTAACCAGGTAATCTTTATATATGGGTGTGTAACCAGGTAATCTTTATATATGGGTGTGTAACAAGGTAATCTTTATGTGTGTGTGACCAGGTAATCTTTATGTATGGGTGTGTAACAGGTAATCTTTATGTATGAGTGTGTAACCAGGTAATCTTTATGTATGTGTGTAACCAGGTAATCTTTATGTATGAGTGTGTAACCAGGTAATCTTTATGTATGGGTGTGTAACCAGGTAATCTTTATGTATGGGTGTGTAATCAGGTAATCTTTATATGTGTGTAATCAGGTAATCTTTATATATGTGTGTAACCAGGTAATCTTTATGTATGGGTGTGTAACCAGGTAATCTTTATATATGGATGTGTAACCAGGTAATATTTATGTATGGATGTGTAACCAGGTAATCTTTATGTATGGGTGTGTAACCAGGTAATCTTTATGAATGGGTGTGTAACCAGGTAATCTTTATATGGGTGTGTAACCAGGTAATCTTTATATATGGGTGTGTAACCAGGTAATCTTTATGTATGGGTGTGTAACCAGGTAATCTTTATGTATGGGTGTGTAACCAGGTAATCTTTATGTATGGGTGTGTAACCAGGTAATCTTTATGTATGGGCGTGTAACCAGGTAATCTTTATGTATGGGTGTGTGCCTTACCAATTTTGTGCTGTCAATTTTTCTTTTGTGTCCTGTCAATGCTTGTTTGACCTATTTGGTGCCCTGTATTTCCTGTGTTCTTGTCAATGTGTGATGGTGGTGGTGGGGTTAAATCTAAATAAGTAAAGAACAAATGTATAATTTTTTGATGTAGTCACCACTGCTTTCAATGCAAATTCTCCAGCACAGATAAAATGCTCGAATTCCTGTAAAAAAAATTCTCTTGGTCATGTGTATAACCGCTCATGCACCACCTGCTGTACCTTTTCACAGAAGTCAGAGTTTTGAAACTTCCTACTCTACTCAAAACACTTGCTGGACTGACAGGCATGCATCATCATACTGGACCTTCATTTGCCGATGAATTTGTTTCACCCCTTCACCTGTCAAAAACCGGGTAACAGAATACTATTTGGTGCATGTCAAAAGTGGGGCGGCCATCTTTAAACTGTCCTTTTGACGTTGGTGTTCATCTGCACCGTGATATCACCTGCTTAACTCTTGATATCCTTTACAATTTTGACAGGTTACAAGACATTAGCATGGTTATTGTAATTTCTATCACCCTTTAAAGTTTTTATTTGAAGCCCCCTCATATCATACTTAGTCTATTTAAGATCCAATCCAAATTGTGAAAGAACCAGAGATAGTTGTACCAATTCACCTGTTTTTGTTTTTTTCCATTTTCTTTGGAGGTTACATTATCTCCTTACCAAACTAAAACACCAGAAAATGAGATAGCAAGCATAGATTCAGAATCTTCCTTTGCTTCAAGATGGTGCGCCCTCTCAATAATCACAGCTTGTACAGTTATTGACCAATAATTTGAATATTGATGCCTTCATACCATTTAAATTTGACTCCTTTTTTTTCCCCCCCTAAATCCTTAGAAAAATAAAGCTCACGTTATTTTGACAGTGATTAAGTCATACTGGCATGTGAAAACTGGGTGTTGTAAAAATAGGGTATTCTGTTGCCACAAGCAGATATGGTAGTCTCAGCTCATGTACTGGATATATTGAAACATATATATAGCAGCAGAGCTATAAAGTCCACAGATCATCCTCACTGCACATCGAACCATTCAGTCCATAAGTGCTCGGATCCCCTCCTCAGTAAATCCATGTGGCAGCTAAGGACGCCAGACATTTATCTAGCAGCAAAGCTATATGGTAGATCACTTTGTGTTGGTTTTCACAATGGTATGAGTGTCTGCTATTAGGAAGCAATGGCAAACTGTTGAAAGTAAAATTGCCTTAAAGAATCACAAATAAATGCTGGGGTTGATTATGTAAAGGATATGCAACCAACTACATTGAAATGGAAACCTACACAATTTCAGCTATTCGTTCAGTCAGGTTACTCAGGCCAGCTCCTGGTGTGCACAGAATATCTTGCCTGCCTGTGTGAAATCACATCTGATCAGTTATCCAGCAGTTAACCCTTTATCCAACCGTTGTTCATTTATCTAGCAGTTGATCATTTATCTAGCAGTTCATTTACCCAGCAGTTCATTTACTCAGTTCATTTATCCAGCAGTTCATTTATCCAGTTGTTGATCATTTATCCAGTTGTTGATCATTTATCCAGTTGTTGATCTTTTATCCAGTTGTTGATCTTTTATCCAGCAGTTGATCTTTTATCCAGCAGTTGTTCATTTATCCAGCAGTTGTTCATTTATCCAGCAGCAGTTGATTTATCCAGCAGTTGATTTATCCAGCAGTTTGATTTATCTAGCAGTTTGATTTTTTTATCCAGCAGTTGATTTATCCATCAGTTAATTTATCCAGCAGTTTTTATCCAGTTGTTGATCATTTATCCAGTTGTTGATCATTTATCCAGTTGTTGATCATTTATCCAGTTGTTGATCATTTATCCAGTTGTTGATCATTTATCCAGTTGTTGATCATTTATCCAGTTGTTGATCATTTATCCAGTTGTTGATCATTTATCCAGTTGTTGATCATTTATCCAGTTGTTGATCATTTATCCAGTTGTTGATCATTTATCCAGTTGTTGATCATTTATCCAGTTGTTGATCATTTATCCAGTTGTTGATCATTTATCCAGTTGTTGATCATTTATCCAGTTGTTGATCATTTATCCAGTTGTTGATCATTTATCCAGTTGTTGATCATTTATCCAGTTGTTGATCATTTATCCAGTTGTTGATCATTTATCCAGTTGTTGATCATTTATCCAGTTGTTGATCATTTATCCAGTTGTTGATCATTTATCCAGTTGTTGATCATTTATCCAGTTGTTGATCATTTATCCAGTTGTTGATCATTTATCCAGTTGTTGATCATTTATCCAGTTGTTGATCATTTATCCAGTTGTTGATCATTTATCCAGTTGTTGATCATTTATCCAGTTGTTGATCATTTATCCAGTTGTTGATCATTTATCCAGTTGTTGATCATTTATCCAGTTGTTGATCATTTATCCAGTTGTTGATCATTTATCCAGTTGTTGATCATTTATCCAGTTGTTGATCATTTATCCAGTTGTTGATCATTTATCCAGTTGTTGATCATTTATCCAGTTGTTGATCATTTATCCAGTTGTTGATCATTTATCCAGTTGTTGATCATTTATCCAGTTGTTGATCATTTATCCAGTTGTTGATCATTTATCCAGTTGTTGATCATTTATCCAGTTGTTGATCATTTATCCAGTTGTTGATCATTTATCCAGTTGTTGATCATTTATCCAGTTGTTGATCATTTATCCAGTTGTTGATCATTTATCCAGTTGTTGATCATTTATCCAGTTGTTGATCATTTATCCAGTTGTTGATCATTTATCCAGTTGTTGATCATTTATCCAGTTGTTGATCATTTATCCAGTTGTTGATCATTTATCCAGTTGTTGATCATTTATCCAGTTGTTGATCATTTATCCAGTTGTTGATCATTTATCCAGTTGTTGATCATTTATCCAGTTGTTGATCATTTATCCAGTTGTTGATCATTTATCCAGTTGTTGATCATTTATCCAGTTGTTGATCATTTATCCAGCTGTTGATCATTTATCCAGCTGTTGATCATTTATCCAGCTGTTGATCATTTATCCAGCTGTTGATCATTTATCCAGCTGTTGATCATTTATCCAGCTGTTGATCATTTATCCAGCTGTTGATCATTTATCCAGCTGTTGATCATTTATCCAGCTGTTGATCATTTATCCAGCTGTTGATCATTTATCCAGCTGTTGATCATTTATCCAGCTGTTGATCATTTATCCAGCTGTTGATCATTTATCCAGCTGTTGATCATTTATCCAGCTGTTGATCATTTATCCAGCTGTTGATCATTTATCCAGCTGTTGATCATTTATCCAGCTGTTGATCATTTATCCAGCAGTTGTTCATTTATCCAGCAGTTGTTCATTTATCCAGCAGTTCTCCATCAGTTAATAAAAGCATTGTATATTCGAATTTCCAACACTTTGCATCATTATTGCACACTGTCTATTTTTCTTTCTCCAGAGTACAATCCCCTGATGGGAGGTGGCAGCAGTGGTGCCTGTTACCGACCATCACGCGGAGGTCCGAGTGCCGGAGGATGAGGTTAAACATGCTGTGCTCAACTTAATTCACCTTAACATGAAAACCTTGGGGACATAGACGGCGCTTTTCTCAACATGAATTGGATATAGACAGGACTTTTCTCATGTGCTGGCCTTCAACAGAACTTTTCTAAAAACAGATGGGAGTTTTCTCAGCACAGATCCAGTTGTTCTCTGCAGATTCTACAGATGGGGCTTTGTTAACACAGATTGGATTTCTTGTTAATTTCAACTACATAAAGTGCATATTTTTATCATTGGAGTATCATTGAATGTAACCTGTCATTTTAGGAGAAATGTCTCGTCTTGCACTTAGTTACAAGTTTGGCTCAAGTACTAGTTGAAGACTCAAATTTTGGTTCCTACACACAGCTGACTCCAGATTGTGGGAATGTGCACTTCTCTTGACTCCAGATTGTGGAATGTGCGATTCTGATTCGAGATTGTGGAATGTGCACTTCTCTTACTCCAGATTGTGGAATGTTCACTTTACTGACTCCAGATTGTGGAATGTGTGCACTTGCTGACTTAAATTCCTTTATCTTTCTGTGAAATATATATATATTTGTGTCTGCAAATAAATTCTAAATTGTACCATAAATACAGAATCTGCCTGTGATTAAACTTATCTATCCCCCAACACTGAGAATCTGCCTGTGACTAAATAGATCTTTCCACTGATAGTGAGAATCTGCCCATGACTAAAGATCTTTTCCCTGACACGGAGAATCTGCCTGTGACTAAACTTTTCCCCAGACATGAATCTCCCCAAGAACAATTTTCCCTGACATGGAGAATCTGAGACTAAATGTAGAATTCCTGACACTGAGAATCTGCCTTTAATCTGACTAAAACTTGGGACTTCCCCTGACATGGAGAATCTGCCCGTTAATGTCTCTGTGTTCTCGTGCAGGTGACTGAGCACAGCCATGTAATTTATTTTTTGTTTGTTTGGTGGAAGAGAATTTTCAAGCAGATATTTTTGCTGGGTTGTCCGTTACACATTGTTACACGCATTTTTCTATTTTGACCATGTTAAGAGTATCTACATGTCTACAGTATTTTCTGTTGACTGCATATGGAAAGTGTCTACATGTGAAATGGAGTGTACATATGGAAAGTGTATACATGTGCATAATTGAAGGTGCCCATATGTAAAATGGAAAGTGTATGCATGTGAAATTCTAGTTTGTAATGTGAACATGCAGTAGTACCATGGAATGTTAGCATGAAGTATTTCATATCTTGGACAAACATTTATAGAATTATCCTTTTGAACTGATGCACACACTGAAGTATTTTTTGTACACCTTGAGAATTCATTTTGAGTATATCCAAAGAAAGCAACTGCCAATTTGAGCCTAATATCTCCATAGTTTGTCAAGTGTAGCGGATGTGGGCCTGAATAGTTTTCTGTTCTGTTTGTCAGACTAGCCAGTATTTTAAGATTGTTTATAGCTGCTCTTTACATTGGGCACTTTGTCAGACCTGTTGTCGTAGATTTAATCTTTCTGGAGTTTCTTTAGATATCAGGTCAACTCATCCTTCTATAACTGCAAGAATTGTCTAGAAGGTAAGACAAGCAGTTTGATACTGACATCACCCATCAAGTGCTGTTTCCATAAACTACAGGCTTAGTATTATAACCCCTTATGTCATGGCTTGGAAATGGGGCCTATACATTGTTTTAATGCAGTTGAGCAATGAACCAGGCTGATCCACTGAATGTCCTCAGAGACAGGGTGATTGGGCAATTCAGTGTCTGAATCTGCAAACCTGACCAGACTGCAAGAACATGCCAGACGTGATGAAACCAGACAGGAGCTAGTGTCGTCGGCTGCTGTACACTGGGGATAATGGGGGATCTGAACATGAGACTGAGGTTTGTTGTTCAGTGAGGATGAGTCAGCTAACTTATTTCACATTCATTGTGAATGATGGTTCAGAAAGGAGAGCAGTGATACCAAATTCAACTGCTGAGTCCATAGATCTTCCTGACTGCCCATTGAATCATTCAGTCCACAAGAGCTTGTCTCATCCATGTATCTACCTCAGTGCATAGCAGATACCAGTTCAGTGACGACTGTTTAGCCCTGATGTAGGGCTCTTGTCTGGTTTTATCCCTTGTAACCTGTTCTTGTAGTCAAGTATGCTTTGAGAAACTAAATGTCAGATGTGGTTAGCTGAATACTTGAGGTTGCTAGTATGTTTACATGTAATTTTCTAGGAAACTTGCAGTCCGGTATGCTTCGAGAAACTGAGAAATGTTAGATGTGGTTTAACTGAATTCTTGAGGTTGCTGGTATGTTTACATGTAATTTCTAGGAAACTTGCAGTGTGGTATGCTCTGAGAAATGTCAGATGTGGTTTAACTGTGAATACATGAGATTGCTGCTGTGTTGACATGTAGTTACTCTCTAGGAAAATGGACAATCCAGCATCTGCTTGTCTTCTCTTGCATCAAGGCAGCTGACAGTGAAGTGTGAGCGAGTTCATCTATATGCTGGTCATGCAGTACCTGTTTTGTCTGCTTCTAGTATTGTCTGTCTGGGTTCCCATAGACTGCCAAAACTGGTACTGCAAAGTACCTGTACTGATAAATATTTGCCCTGGTGTTTTTCCCCCCCCCCCCCCCCCCCTTTAAGCTCCCAATGGACCATAGGCATGGAACAATGGAACTCGGATCAATCTTCCCTATCTTTTACGGTCTCATTTTACTTTTCGAAATTGTCTTCCCATGTCCTCTCTAATGTATCTTGTCTAATTATATCTTGCACAGCCCAGTTCTCATATTCTAATTTCTTGTAGATTTTAAAATGATTGACCAAAATGGTTTTTTCAGCCTATCTCCATGTTAGGTCTTCTATTTCGTCTACACTGTGCGTTCCAGAGAAAGGACTTTGTAATTATTCTATCATGTTTTCTCTTATCTTGCACTATTTTCTCACCTCTTGATTCACTGGTAATTTAGTTCTCATTAGCTCCACATTGGTGATTGTCAACCCATTTTAGCACCTTGTTTGGTGCAAGTACCAATTAGTGAATATTTGTAGTTTTATTAGTAACCATGTCTGCTACTGGGTAATATTCAAAAGCTGTTATCCTTCAGGACACATGGGCACAATAGTCATCAGATATCCTCATTGCACATCAGCCCATTCAGTCCATAAGTGCTCAAGTCTCATCTTCAGTTTCTCTAGCAGCCCAGCCACCGGCTAGTTTGTTGGTTGGCTACCATTCATTAGTTACCCTGTGCGGTAGCGTGCCTTGCCACTTTATCTCGCAGTCTAGCCAAGGTTGCACATTACTAACCAGCTGTGCATACCTTATCTTACATTACTTACGTACTGTCACAGCTATTTTAGACATTTATTATCTCGTGTACATTTCTTGTCACTGAAACGAACCCAGATATATGATTGATGCCAATACCAGCCCATGAACTCCCTCACACCGTCAAACTGTATTCATGATGCCACATGTCCAAAAGTTATCTAACTTGACAAGTGGCGGATATTTTACAGCTGCTGATCGCCCTTATATAATCTTTGGTTCTACTCCCTGAAATAATTTCATTAATTTCATTTTCATACTTTGTGTGTAATTGCATTTTTACTAAGTTATTACTATTTGAAGTTGTTTGGAGTAATCTGTGTTTTGAATAATCTCTACATCTGAATGTAATGTGTAGATTTTTCTACTGTTGTGCTATTTGAAAATGTTTAATGGCAGTTTTTCAGGGGGTAGATTAGCCATGCTATTTATTAATCTTCCGTTATTCTGATTTGTAGGTGAGCCACACACATTGGTATATGAATTGTCTTGTGATATGTGATACATATTTCAAATGTTTTTGCCTACACAGAATTAAAGGAAGTATGAAATATGGCTATTAAGTTCTCTTATCTTGGTTATTTGCATTGTCATAGCCAGGTCACAGGTTGTTGTGACTGTCTTCCTGGGATGCTGTCTTCCAAGGCAATTTGATCATCCAAGGAGAGTCTTCCAAGGCAACTCTGGGGGATTCACCAACCAATCAGGGGATAGCTAAGTTTGATAGTGAGCACATAACAAAGCACCTTGACACACACCAAGCAACTTTCTACTGAATCTAAATTCTATTAAAATCAGTATTTTAAAAAAAAGATTAAGTGAGCTAAAAAAAAAAAGATCGAAACAAAAACAGAATAGTCACATGATTTAAATATTAAAGCATAAAAGCAAAAGGCAATGTTAAAATTTATGAACTGTATGGGCTTAAATCTCACAAACTTATTTCTTGCTTTATTACAATCCACATCAGTAGCCAATTTTCTTTTGATGGGCATGTCTAACACAATGTCTGCCCGTTGATAGACAAAGGTATGACTGTTTCAGTGGACTAAATGATGGTTCCACAGCTGTGCTAATTATTGGTAATGTCTGAAAATGAGGAGCAATTGTCTGTAAATGTCAGAAAAATAGGTACAATTGTCTGTATTGGTAATGTCAGAAAATTGAGGTACAATTATCTGTATGGTAATGTCAGAAAAATTTGGTATAATTGTCTGAATTGGTAATGTCAGAAAAATGAGGTATAATTGTCTGTATTGATAATGTCAGAAAAATGTAGTCTGTATGGTAATGTCAGAACATGAGGTACAACTAATCTTTGTATTGGTAATGTTAGAAAAAAAAAGGTACAATGTAGTTTTTGTCAGAAAAATTGAGGTACAATGCGGGTAAAGATAAATGGAAAACATATTGTCATTCATGAATTTAAGCACCCATACATTGTCAATTTTTCGATTCTTGGTCGTCTGTTTCTCAACCCTTGAATTCATTTTACTCCTAGTGCTCAAAGTAACTTGTACTTCTTCATTCTGTCTGATTCATCTTGAGGGACTCTCTGACAGGGTTGTTCATCTACCTACCTCAAGCTCCAAAGATTGTGGGTTCAATTCCAGACTTAATTTATTTCACGCTTGCAATTTTCTCTGAGACTTCTGGGGGTGGTCGTTACAGCTAGTCATGCTTTGTACGAAATTTTTGACAGGCCACACGGTGGGAAGAGACAGAGCTATATGGGATAAAACCTGGTACAATGAAGTCGATCCTCACCTTTTAAACCAGTTTTTTTTTTTTAAAGTTTGAGAACGTCTAAAAATTCTTATTTGATCACATTTTTGTTTTTAAAACAAATGCTTTGGATCTAAAACAAATTTGGAAGCCACATTTTAAAATTTCTGTCTGTCATATTTATAATAGAATTGGACAACATTAAGTCTGATTCAACCATAAATTGCTTTCAAACATCAATTATTCCTGTATCCTCAGCAGTTTCATCATGGAGAATTTCATTGTCTGGGCTGCTTGTATTCCATCTGAGTATTACATTCTCAATTCACTACAAACTACGATCTTACAGCTCCCAGCATGCCTACTTATACACACTTTCACTCAAAAACAAATACATGTGCACATACACTTGTAAGTCTGTTTTACTCTATCTGCCTGTCAACGAGATTCAGAAACATTTTGAACTCTCTACTTCGGGCAAAAGATTCACCTGCAATAGAGCTTTTATTTGCAAACGATCAATGCGTTTTATAGCGATGATGGCAGACTGCAAAAACAATTCAGCCGAGTTCAAGATGCAGCTACAATATAAATATAAATACAGCCAAAATTGAAGCAATGCAAGTTAGCAGATCCCCTGATCCACTAAGTATACAGATAAATAGCACATCTCTGAAACAAGTTAAAGAATTCAAATATCTTGGAAGTATGATCACAAAAGATGGCAGAAGAGACAGAAATATCAAAATCAGATGACAAAATAAGCAAGCATCAACTATCACCCACACTGAAACATCCAAACCTATGTCCGAAAAAAGACAGTTAATAATAGCATATTCACACCAACCATGTGCTGCCAATGTCATAATTGGACATTATCCAAATGACACTTATACAATCTACACCTGTGAGGTCAGATGCTTGAGGAAGCTCCCACAATTTAACTATATAAGAAATGTCAGACAGTGAAATTACTTTGTGCTACATATATTGAAAGACAGAAGATCAAATGGTTTGACCATCTCGTTAGAATGCAACACCAACTATCAGCACTGGTCATACACCAAAGATTAAGAGCAATAAGAGGACGGATGATGCCTGAGAAAATAGACACATCAAAGACATTCTACAATCATACAGAATGACACTACCCAATGCCACCCATCTGCCCTGGAGCATCAATTATTCCTCCCCACGACGCTTGACGGCAAAAGGGGAGGATGATGATCTACCTGTCTGTCTGACAATGTATATGTCTGTCTCATGCCTGTATAATCTTTTTCCAAAGCTAACATCCTGTTACATTTGCCAGTTTGACAATACCTAAGTGGGGAACAAAGGCAAACTGCGTATGCAGTTAATGATCAGCATCTTGTAGTTCACCTGGGGCTTCCGTCTACCCGTTTAATAGACAGTAAAGCTTTTGACTGTTCATACTCAGAAATTGTGGAATCTGAGTTTCAAAAACATTGCACCCACTTAATTGCAACTTTGTAACATGAGCAACAAGCAAGTGTCAGACGAGCAGGGGAAATATCACTCACTTGAGGTGCAACAGGGAGTACGACAGGGTTGCATTCTCTCCCATATCTTGAGTTATCGATCCTTTTTCAGGATGTAGCAGTCAACCCCAACATTTTTGGCAGTTTGTGATTCCTGGGCAAGTTTACATTCAGTAGTTTGTCATTGCTTTCTGAACGACCAGCAACCATACCATTTCATAAAAACACAAATGCAAGGCGGTCTGCTCCCAAATCGCCAGCAGCTGTGTTTCGAACGCGGTATGCGGGGTTACGAACTGCGTTCATAAGTCCTTCGCCACTTATATATATGGACTCAAATTCAAAGTGAACGAACCAATAAAAATTGGAGCAAAATGACATTGCCAGGATATAAAACTGGGCAAATTATAAACTAGGTTTTTTCCCCCCTGCATATCCTGTACAGGACATTGCAGTAAAAACCAGCATTTTTCAGCTGCTGTTGATGTATTGACAAGTTTTATTTTGAGTAGTTTGCCATTGCTTTCTGAACGACCGGCTCACATACCCCTGTAAGTAACCAACGTGATGTGATCCGCCGCTGAATCTCTCGCAATAAACTAGATTAGTAAGCAGATAATTTACTATAGTTAGCTGAATCTAGCCGGCTTCCTGGCCTAGAGGTTAGCGACTTTCCCCCGTAATCTTGTATACTCTCGTAGGTAACGTGACGACGGTGAGAATCAGCAGTGGTTCGAATCGCGTCGGTAACTTAGGGGTATGTGAGCCAGCCGCTCAGAAAGCAATGGCAAACTACTGAGCGTAATCCTGCCAAGAAATCAACAATCAGCTGAAAGATGCTGATGTTGACAGCGATGTCCTGTAAAGGATATGAAAAAAAAAAAAAAGCTGAATCTAACCTAGGTGAGACATGCTGTCAGGGTCTTACACCTGGCTCGTTTTTCCTAACACATGTGAGACAGTACAAGTACAACGTGATTCGACTTGAGACTCAACGACACAACGTTCAATGGATTTATTTACAGATCATATACAATGCGATGATCATTACAAGATACATGTTATACTTCAATACACTTACATACACCATACAGCTCACAGTCTATCTCTCAAGATGAACAGACACTCGACTTTCGGGCACAGAAACCACACATCGCCTTTCTCTTATCAGACGTCCAGTCGAGTCGACGTCCCAGAGCTGTCTGTCTCTAGCTCGCAACGTGCCTCCCCACCTGAAGTGGCTTCACGAGGCATGCGTGCGTCTTGCTTCGTCCTTGCCTGACTGCTGGCCGTCTCGTCAGCCAGCAACCTCGCAGGCAGGTAACTACTACTCGCCTGGCGGGCGTAACGAAGTTACGGCATCCCGGCTGGGGACTAAGTCGCCTGGCGGGCGTAACGATGTCACTGCATCACTGCACTACTTTAGACTCTGACACATGCTAAAAGAAATTATTTTAACATACAAATTCAGACCATCGTTAAAGTAACATAATCAAAATGACAATTCACCCAAGAGCATCTTCAAGCACACTATCTTAAACATAATCAATAAAAATATAATGGGAAATGTTAAAGTTGATGAAAACTTGTGACAAGTTTGATCTACTCATAATTGATGACAATCTGATTACCAAACTCAAGGTACGCATAATGTAGTCCTCCTCTCAAGCTGTGCTGAGTTATTACAAGAGTTGATTCTGTTAAAGGATGTAATATGTGTGCAAAATTGGAATCGACCAATCATTTCTCTTATTTAAATGTTTAGTAATATACTGGACAATGCAGTACAATCTGATACGTTCATATTTATTATTTGACCTAAGCTGGTTTAATCTAAAATTCTGAGACCTATATATAATGCTGTTTCTTCTTCTTCTTCTTCGTTCATCCGGAGTTTTTTTTCGGATGTAATTAATGCTGTTTCAATGGTTAGATACAAATTCTGTCCGTATTCCACAGTTATGGGTTCATGTAGATGATAGACCTGGCTAATGAAGACACCTTTTTTCAGGGTGTCTAGTTGGTCATGCGTCCAAATGCACTTCTTCCTGTAGCTATGGCCTTTGCCATTTGGAGGTGACAGGTTTGATTCCTGGTCAGTAAATATAACTTTCAATGTGTTTTGTCTTTTCCATTCTCAAGGTTCTACTTCTTTCTTCTTCTGTGAGTGCCAAACAATACATATATGTTTATTTATGATCTGTTAAAGGCTAGTTCGGATTAAAAACCTCCATCTCTATCTAGAAACAATTTAAACATACTATTTATCTACAAAGCCACATGTTACATAAAATACAATCAGCTGACAATAGGGACTTCTTAAGAAATATGTAGAAGGTTAACCCTAACAAAGCTAAAGCACAGAATAAACATTAAAGGCAATGATGATACACCAGCAAACACAGTACACATTTTGAGAACATGCTTCTTTGTTGCAAGAAACGAAAGTAAACCATGGATCATTTCACAATAACTCAAAAACAAATTCAAGGTATTTGAACAAACAATTTAGATAAAAATTCTAAGAATAGTGTGGATCAAGAAGAATGAGAATACTGATTTTGTACAAAACTTAAATTTTAATTAACGATTCTTACAATATTGTAGATCAAGAAGAAGGAAAATGCTGATATTGTACACAGCCGAACATTGAATGACACTGGCTCATAACAATACTATGCCTCGGAAATGGAAATATCTGGGCTACATTGATCATCACAAGGTGTTTAGAAAGAACAAACATGGAAGTCTTGGTTCTTCTGGAAGTAGAGGCAGGGGTCGAGCAGCACAACACCTGCCGGTTCTGTGGTCTGAAGTTAACATTGGTGTTATTACTTCTGCCGGTTCTGTGGTCTGAAGTTAACATTGTTTTTATTACTTCTGCTGGTTCTTTGGTCTGAAGTTAACATTGGTGTTATTACATCTGCTGGTTCTTGGGTCTGAAGTTAACATTGGTGTTATTACGTCAGCTGGTTCTTTGATCTGACATTAACATAGGTGTTATTATGTCTTCTGGTTCTTTGGTCTGAAGTTAACATTGGTGTTGTTATGCCTGCTGGTTCTTTGGTCTGAAGTTAACATTGGTGTTATTATGCCTGCTGGTTCTTTGGTCTGAAGTTAACATTGGTGTTATTATGTCCTGCTGGTTCTGTGGTCTGAAGTTAACATTGGTGTTATTATGTCTGCTGGTTCTTTAGTCTGAAGTTAACATTGGTGTTATTACATCTTCTGGTTGTTTAGTCTGAAGTTAACATTGGTGTTTTTACATCTGCTGGTTGTTTAGTCTGAAGTTAACATTATTGTTATTACATCAGATTGTTGTTTGGTCTGAAGTTTAACATTGGTGTTATTACATCTGCTGGTTCTTTAGTCTGAAGTTAACATTGATGTTATTACATCTGCTGGTTGTTTGGTCTGAAGTTAACATTGATGTTATTACATCTGCTGGTTCTTTAGTCTGAAGTTAGCATTGGTGTTTTATATCTGCTGGTTCTTTAGTCTGAAGTTAACATTGATGTTATTACGTCTGCTGGTTCTTTCGTCTGAAGTTAGCATTGGTGTTATTACGTCTGCTGGTTCTTTAGTAAGAAGTTAACATTGGTGTTATTACGTCTGCTTGTTGTTTGGTCTGAAGTTAGCATTGATGTAAAACGTCTCTCCTTGATGTCGGTAGGCGTCAGGAATGAGAAATTCCGAGTGTGGTCTGTTGTAATATTCACGAAAACCCATTTGTCTTAACTTTGTAATGACCTGAAATGAAACGATAAAACAAACGGTTTTGTGTGTGTCACAACATATGCATGTGAATCGTGGATCCATGTCAAACACTAAAGAAGAATGCAAAGGCAACAAATATCGCCCTGCAAAACATATAGCAATTAAAACCTTTATATAGGGAACATGGAATAAGGAAAATACCTGTTCTACATAAAACCAATCAGTTGTGTCATCACATAATCTCACGTCTGCCTCTTATTTCTGTAGTGTTTTATGATCTGTATTAAGTGTGATGGGATGTTTTTTTCCCCTACATATTCACGGCTGTTATATATATATATATATATATATATATATATATATATATAATATTTTTTTTTTTCGCGTTTCCATCCTGTTTCAGGATATTGCGGTCAACACCAGCATCTTTCAGCTGTATGTTGATTCCTAGGCTAGATTACGCTCATCAGCACGCCACGACTTTCTGAGTGACCGGCTCCATACTCTCATAAGTCACTTTTGCGATTCGAACCACTGCTAATTCTCGTCGCATCACGTGACGAGAGTATTCGGGGTTAGCGGAGAAAGCTGCTAACCCCTCGGCCATAGAGCCGGCATATATATATATATATATATATTAGCATGTCCTTTGCAGAACCTCACTCCCATAACAACCGCACAGAAAACTTCTCAGTCATATGCAAGATGTCCTGCGTCCAATACACCCATCTGTAGATCATCCGTCACATCCTGCAAACATCTTCTCTTTCACCTTCCTCTTCCTCTCTTCCAGGGCATATACCCTTCCATGATTGTTCTCTCTGAACTTTCATGGTGTTTCAAGTGACCACAATATGAAGTAGCCAACCTTCTTCAATATTCAGAACTTGTCGTATGGATGCATTTGTTCTTGTCTGTGTCCAAGATATTCTCAGAACCCATCTATAACATTTATATTCAAAGGCATTTTGCACTGTTCAGATTGTAAGTGTCCAGGTCTCACAGGGTATGTTGCTCTCTCCTGCCCCCCTCCCCACCCACACACACGACAACCACACACACACACGCACACCACATACACACTCCCACACACACTCATACACACACACCATACAACCACACACACAAACATGTATATAATTTTTTTCTAATTTTTTTAAAGGCTTCATTATCTAAAATTTTGTTTCCATTTCGAGCCTAATTTTTATAGCTTCTTATTCCGTTTTTTTTTTTTACTTCACAATTTACTCATGTGAAGGTAATTAATTTTGTATTTGTTTATTCACTGGCACCTTGCCGTCTTGACATACGATAGTTTGTTACATTGTGCGTAAAACTATTCTTAATAACTACAACCCACGGCGGTAGCAAATGTCACCATAGCCTGGGATGAATTGTAGAGACCATGTGTTGCCCATGTAGCATGATCCCTCTTTTGACCTGTCTAGCTTACTCCAGAGGAAAGGTAATACCAACATCCGGAACAAGAAAAGCTGCAGAAGCTGCCGGAATAATTCAATGCTCTAACTGTCCGCCTGTCGGGGCTTCGATCCTAGACCACTTGCCAGCCAAGGCATTGGGCCTGGTCTGCCCTGCCATGACATTTAGTCTTTAGATTGCATTTTCTCTCCTTAGGGTAAGGCTTATACCCTCCCAACTGTGCTCCTCCACCTGAAGCCGTTGGCACAATGTGGGGTGTCTGGTTTAGTGAGCGTCACCCAACATTCAGTGTTAAAATAAAGCAGGTAGTACTGTCTACTCTCTTACGGTAGCTAAGTCATATCTTACTAAGACCTTACGTAATTGTTTATAAACATGATCACTAAAATAACCATTATTTCATTTCCTTTGTAGACGAACGTATTGCACTTATATGTCAGGTCATTGGCTCATTGCAAGTTAGTTTTGATAAATATTTGTGGTCCTGATTTTTTTATGTTCCATGTCAACTTGTGACTCGTCAGAAACCTGTATTAGCCAATTATTTCTTCATCCTTTTCTTCGTTCCTCTTGTGAGGAGTGCATGACACCAAGTTATGCACTTCAACCGATGGGTCAGTGGTGAGAAACAGACGTAGTGGTTGGGGTTGCATTGCGAAGGCGAATGGACGATTCTTAAAAAAGGAGAGTCTGGCATATGAAACTACGACCTCTAGCATGAATGGAGCTGGAAGCAGTAACAGCCTCTTTGGTTAGAGGGGAGCACTGCAACTACACTGTCTTCATTATGGACTCAAGGAGTATGCTTTGTAAGATGGAGAAAGGAATGTTTCATATAGAATGGCTATCCTCGCTTCAGAGGTCACATATATGAGAATTGTGTGTATATTTTGCTCTGGCCACGCTGGATTGCGGGGAAATGAACAGGCTGATAGGCTGGCAGGGAATGCACCTCTTGGTAGTAGATTACTTATGGACAAGGGAGAGGTGGTCGTGCACCTATGGGACCAGGTGGAGAAGGCGGGGGAACAGTCTGAGAACCCGTATATGAAAAGAATGAGATTGCGGGGGATCAGTAGAGGTTCTGGAAGCATCTCAAAACTGAGAGTGAAGACTAGGAGAAATTTCAATTAGATAGCACCTCTTCACTGGCTGTTGAATGAGGGGACAGAGCGTGTATGGGAATGTCCTGAGTGGAGTAATGTGGTTTTTCCCCCCCTTTGTCCACTCCAAACTTTAAAAAGGGAAACCCCCTCCCCAAAACCCCCCGGGGTTTTTTTTCCCAGGG
>JACEFZ010009485.1:0-40000 GCA_014155875.1 Cepaea nemoralis
CCCCTTTTTTCATTTCCTGCCCCCCCGATTTTTTTTTCCCTTTTTTTTCGTGTGTGTTTATGTCTCCTTTTTTAGTTTTACCCTGGGGGTTTCCCCACAGAGGGGGACTTCTTTTTATACTATCGTCAGTTTTCTAAACGGGTTTTATTCATCGTGGTGTGGGTTCCTCAAAAATGTTTCGGGGGTCTATCTGATTCCCTTTTCTTACCCAATTTTAGAAAATTTTTTCCCCATATCACGTTAGTTCTTCTTTTTCTGATCAGGTACCTTTTTAACAAGTTTTTGAGCTTTTTTTTTTAGAAAATTGTATTCTTTTTCCCAATTTGGGAAAAACCATAAAGCAGTGGGGTTTTTAACTTTTAGATTTTAAATATTCTCGTTTTAAATATTTAAATTTTCTTTTTGAACCCCCTAAATGTAATATTTAAAACGTCTCTTGCTCCCCTTACTCGTGCTAATATCTTCTTGTATTTTTTTTAAACTTCACCTCACTCGTCACTTTTTTGTTTTATATTATTACTTTCCTGCACCCTTTTAAAATGGGAAAAAAATGTCTCCTTTACAATAGCATTTTTAACGGGTGTAAAATTTTCAATTTTAAATTTATTTATTTTTTTGACTTCACAAATTTTCTAGTGTACCTTACTCTCGCAAATTTTTCTGTTGCACATTCCCACACCCTAAAACAACAGAAAAAAAAAGTTTTGTCATAAGCTTTAGGACAATAATAAAAATATAGCAGTTATAGGGTTTGTGCTTTTTTCACCCACTTTTGTCTTTCCCCTTTTCATAAGCCCCAGGCAAATTTCTCCGCGGAAAATTTGAAGTAAAAAAAATTAAATAAAAAAATTTTCCTCCCCATCAACCCATTAAAATGTTTTTCCCCCAGAAAAAAAAACAAAAAAATGGGCCAGAAAAAAAAGTCCAGTCGCTTAATAAGAATCCATTTCCTCCAATCGGAGAGGGGGTTATTTCAAATAACCCCTGCCTGGCCTGTATTTGAGATTCCCGTAACCTCTCTCTCTTCCTCGCTCACCACTCTTTGAGAATATTGCGGCCTCAGGTCGCTAAATAGAATGGCCAAATTACATTTGAAGGTTGACGTGTGAGGTTGTGAATAATGTATGTGTGGTTAATGGCCACGTGGAGAATAATGACTCGGGAATATATAATGAAAACAATTAATGAGATCTTGTTTTTTGCCTCCAAGCATGACCGTGTTCTCTGTGAATGCCCGACATGTTGTATTACGTTTCCGGACTTCGTTATTAAAATTAATCATTACACTGACGTTTGTGGTGTGGTCTCCCTTCATTGGCATTGCCTCCCTTGACATGTAAAGGGAGATAATTAGTTTTGTAAGAGAATGGGGATTTAAACCAGTAATAAGGAAGTGAACATGCCTGAATCGATAAGAGCGCTGACTCTTAAATATCAGGTGTTTTGGTGGCTTGGTAGCTGATCCAACCCCTACACGGGTCAGTTGGACTAAATGTGACTTCTCGCTCTTGACTTGGGGGAGTAAATTACAAGCACCTCAGAAGTCGGAGTGGGTTCGTTTGATGGCGAGGGACACTTGTCATAGGGAAATCTAATCCACTTTCTAAATCATTCTAGTGCACTCCCTCAGTGTGACAACTACTCATGATAGTAGCACGTGTATCGATTACGCTTGAGCTCAAAGCGGTCGAACGCCAAGAATGACAACGACAACAACAACAACAACAACAACAACAACAACAACAACAACAACAACAACAACAACAACAAAATAAATATAAATAAATAAAATAAATAAACTGTATTAAGAATATTAGACACACAATCAGCAAATAAGTTACAGTTGTTTAGACAACTTTTGGCTAAGATCAAAGTGTAGTCATCTGGACTTGATCTGGCCTTGGCCACCAGCAGAGGTGGTTATCCGAATGACACACAGGGACTTGGAACCTCATGGGGCAGTTCTGGCATCTTTTTAAAAAATATTATTAAAAAACAACAATACAAAGTAATAATTTTGAAAATATGGCCCTAACAATTTATAATTTAAAAAAAAATACTAATAATAATAAAGTACAATTTTTGAGAACATGCATCCTTCCCGTGGCAGCATGTGGGTGTGAGTCTATGGGCAGTATCGCAAACATCTCATGGGAAAACTGGGGCTGTTGGGCTCGGTTGTTGTAGAAATATTCTGATAGTGTAGTGGACCGATGAGGAGAACCACACTGACAGCCTAATTGATCCGAGCATCAAAGATAGCGGGATTATGACCAGCACATACCTCGGAGACTGAAATACTTTGTTCGTGTTACACGTCACAATGGCTTGGGATAAGCAGTAATGGAAGGCAGGGGTCGTGGCAGCAGAGGCAAAGGTCAACCAGCACAAAGATGGACACAGGAAACCGCAGACAGCTTGGGCATGAAGGCGCATGTTAGTTAATTGCATATTCTTAACAGGACGTAGCCGTCAACCCCAGAATTTTTTTGGCTGTTTGTGATTTTTTTAGCAATTTCATGTTCAGTAGTTTGCCATTGCTTTCTGCACTGCCGGAACTCATACCATTGTGTTAAAATCATAAGCAAGGCGGTCTGCTGCCAAAACGCCCGCAGCTGTGTTTCGAAAACTGAGGGTGCATGAGGATTTTCTTCGTGATGAGAGCGTCATTCTGCAATCGGATGATGATAAAGAGATTGGTAATGTTTTGCTGTTCTGCAGAGAACCGGGTCTCTGTCTGTGGTGTCTGTTGGGGAATGTGTTAGAGGGAAGAGATAAGGTGAGGGAGGTGAGTGGGAAGAAGACAAGGTCACGTGTTGATTGGTAACGTCAAGGTAGGTGGGTAAGTAGGTAGGTAGGTAGGTAGGCAGGCAGGCAGGCAGACAGGCAGGTAGGTAGGTAGGCAGGCATGCAGGCAGGCAGACAGGCAGGTAGGTAGGCAGGCAGGCAGGTAGTAGGTAGGTAGGTAGATATGTAGATAAGTAGGTAGATGGGTAGGTAGATAAGTAGACAGACAAACGAACGAACAGATAGGTAGGTAGGTAGATAGGTAGGTAGGTAGGTAGACAGACAGGTAGGTAGGTAGGTAGATAGGTAGTTAGGTAGGTATGTAGATAAGTAGGTAGATAGGTAGGTAGACAAGTAGACAGACAAACGAACGAACAGGTAGGTAGGTAGGTAGGTAGGTAGGTAAGCAGGCAGGTAGGCCGAAAGACACATACAGGCAGACGAACGGATGGTATGACGGACGGACGAATGGGTAAGTCGGTCGGTCAGTCGATCGGTCGGTAGGTAGGTAGGTAGGTAGGTAGGTAGGTAGGTAGGTAGTAGGTAGGTAGGTAGTAGGTAGGTAGGTAGGTAGATTGATTTAGTGTACCAGAATCTTAACGAGAGATATCAAAGTGTATTAACTATAACGAAGAAATCAACAACGCTGACATAATTTCAAGCAGACGGTCTCTAATTTGGAAGACCAGAAGCGTCTAAAGGCGCTCCATTATTCCGGTCCTATTTCATTATTGATAGCCACTTGAAATTCGCTCTCACTAACGGTAGATACTCGATGCTGGCCTTCTGAGGTGTTCTTCGACCTTCTTCTATTGATCTTATTATTGATCTTTGAGACCAAGCAAGGTGTCCACAAATTGAAATAATTCTGATAGTTATAGGTCTGCTTGAATCTATGTGGGAACTTTATCAGGTTACCGTTATGTGTGTTAACTTTCTGATCTGCAGGTCAAGCTTATCTCGCTGTACAACGCCAGACTGCTTAAAGCGGGTCTGGATAGTGTCTGTTAACTCTTACTGCAGTGAGTAGGTATCTATTTAAAATAATAACAGAGGTATATCACTCCTGAGCCATATAGGGAAAATATATGCAAAGCTTTTGGAACAAAGAGCTAGACCAATAGTTGAACAACTGTCAGCAACTCACTTGCGACAGACATACAAGGATTCTCTGCTTTTGCACCACACGAAAGTGACAACTCGTATTGTTTGCAAAAGGATACATTTTTATTTGGAGCTGATCTTACATGAGCTCCACGAGCGGAATACCACATCGGTATTAAACATCATAGTATGTTATGAAGATGTAATGAGGAGATGATGTTAATGATAATAACTACTGAAGCTAAGCTTAAGTCCTAACTATTGATACTGTCCTTTAACAACAAAGTATCCACAGCGGATATACAGTCTGTTCCCTACGCCGTCCAGTCTCTGTCGGACCCAAGCTCCCTGTGGTGTGTTCAGCCACGAGCAATTGGCTCTGCGTGCATCCGCTAGTTTGCGTGCTTGGCGTTCCAGCACGCTGGTCACTTGGTTATAGTAACCACTATTACGTGGTTACATCTCGTGATGCGGGTTTCCCAGTATCTTGGGTAACCCCAACTCACGCACACTCATTGCCCTCCTTGTTGACACGATGGTGTCCAGTTGTAGAACTATTTATAGTGTTTGTGTCTCTTCTGTCTGGTTTCCTAGATCGCTATCTTCCTTAGCTCTATTTATAATCTCCTAAGCTCTGCGCTCTTACGTAGCTCTTTGACAGGCTCTCCGTCCTCCCGTGTTGTGTTACAAACTTGTAAGTTGTGGGAGTAACACAAATCATATTCTCAACAAAAATTGGATGTATAATTTTGTCAAAGACTTCGTAAGTTCTATACTTCTCTTCTGGGGATAGGACAACATCTCTCCTTTCCTCCGTCACACTGTTGTATTAGTTCACTTGGCTAATTGAGTAGCTCACCACACTAGTACAGTTGGCTATAGACGTCCATTATATTTCTGGGAATTGTGTGATCCGGATCCATGCCATAAGACCTGTCCTCCAATTGTCCAAAATTGACAACCCATACAAGTTGCCCCGGTTACGAGTGCAACACATGAACAATGAGAATGTCCATGTTCCCATATAACTCGTATACATGCTATATGTGCTACTCTTCACCTTTTAGCTTCCGCTTGTGAAGAAATATTTAAGTGTTACACCAAGGTTTTCGAGATGTTATTGTGTCCCCTGTTAGAGTAGTTATCGTTCTTTGCAGAAAATGGTGTATGCAACTTTATGTGTAAGTTTTCCTGGTTGGTTGCGTGTTTTCTATTAAACTACAGTGTATTTAACTTACTAATATGTGTATGCATTTATAATCTATGTGTATGTACTCTTTCGAGCGCCGTAAAGCGGTTTATTGTAGCCATAAACAAGTGTGTTATGCTGATTTATGACTACACTTCCGTTTTAAGATGCTCAAAATATGTTTCCTATGTCTATCACTAAAGTATAGTAACTACACAGTTAAAAAAATCCAACAACACATTGCTTACACAGACTGACACAGACAAGTTACAACAAGTCGCATTGTGCGGCGGAAAAAAAATTACCGCTTACTCTCTCTCTCTCTCTCTCTCTCTCTCTCTCTCTCTCTCTCTCTCTCTCTCTCTCCTTATTTACTTCATTCTCTCTCTCCCATTCACACATCTTTCGTTCATCTTTCATTCAAACAGTGGTTTTAAAATAAATTGGTTCGTCATTAAAATATGGTTCAAGAAATAATGACTGGATGAACAATAAATACATACATTAAATTGTTGGCTGGATTTAAACAGGTTTTCCAAGCCAGATGACTGTGCTGTATTTCTGCACTTGTCATATTTATACACAAATATACATGGTTGCGAGGATTGTTTACTGCCAATCCTATGGTAGTGACTGACATAACTAATCTATTGTAATTTGGTGTACTGTTCTAAATTAATCTAAGGGAACTAATCTAACTAACTAATTAAATTTGGGAAAAGTGGGTTAGTTACCTTAAAGTTTTATTAGTACATAGAATGATATAACTTACTAAATGATCGGGTTAATTTGTAAGTGATGTTTTAATTAACTAAATATATAGATAAATATGTTTAAATGGTGATAAACGAATGTAATGTTTCATAATTGAAAATATGATGTAGGTGTTAACTGAAATGAGTTCTTAACTAAATGTAGGTGAATTATAACTCTGAAATGGCATCAATAAAGTTATACAGGTAAATCTACATTATACATTCTATTATCACTACAAAAATATAATGTTATAAGCAACTGTTATAAAAACATGTTATATACATATTACATGTAATTTCTACTTAACTAGACTACTAATTACATCCAGGTGTGATGTTGGAGCAGCGTTCTCTGTAGAATGTCCTCCCAAAATAGAGTTCAGGTAGACAAAGTCTGATTTACGCTCTCATCCTGGGTAACGTTCATACTTCGATCCAATCAGGGGTTGCATATATGGTGGTGGTGTAGACGAATCCTCGGATCCTACCGATTATGTAGGTTCAAAAACAACTCATACCGTGACTGTTCATTTCACTTATCCTGACACAGCTAATATTACACAAGTTTAGACGACTGGCGATGATAACGCACTTACAGTGTTCACAATCACCACATAGGGCACTAATTAATTACAGTGTCAATGTTTCTGGTGATGTCAAATCGCTCTCTTCTCGTATTTCAGGTATCTCAATGGGAGAAGGTCGGCTCAATGTGTCAGCCAGAGAGTTCATGCTCCCCTTCAAATGCTTAATAGTGAAAGCATAATTTTGCAATATCAAGGACCACCTGTAGATCCTGTTATTGCGATGGACCAAAGACTGCATGACAGTTAGCGGCGAATTATGGTTTCAATAACAAACTCTGTACCTGCTAGGAATCTATGACGTTTCTTGACACAATAGATCACGCTTGAAGCTTCCAATTCAGAGGATGAGTATCTTGCTTCAGCCGGAGTGATTTTACGGCTTACATACATTATCGGGTGGAACATTCCTTCATAGAACTGGCTTAGGACACCAGAAATGGAAATAGCACTTGCGTCTGTACGAAGGAAATAGGTAAGATCTTTGTTCTGCCCATTTCTCTAATTTCTCTCCAGTATGGCCTAGTTCTTTGCCAGCCTGGATGCAGTCATTTAATGATGACATTATATGGCTTTATGTTATTTAACAATTAATATCAATATAATCTTTACAAAATAATGTTATAGTTATTATGTGTTAAACATTTACAATTTTTACTGAAAAAGAAGGTGCACGGTTAATGATGGTTATCAAAATTAGTGGAAAATATACTCATCTAATCTTCTGAACAAATACGGCACTCGGGATGTTCCACCGTTGTCTTTCGTACACACAGCTGATAGACTTGCTTGTACAACTGATGTCTCTGTTTAATAGAGCATCAACACTTTAGAAAAATGCATGTGATATAAATACATGGTTGTTATCAATTTACACAATACAGTTTATGCGGTTGGTAACTTGCAAATGTGATATAAATAATGATGAATGATGTAAATGAATGAATGTTATGATAGTATAAATGATCGTCAATGAATTGTAGGATGATTCGTCAAATGAATGTCAATGTCGTCTTGTCTTCACTTTCTATCGTTTCTGACTGAGCTGCGCTATATGACTTTAGCTTAACCTCTAATTTATTTCTCTTGTGCAAAAAGAATTTGCTTTTACACAAGTACCTACGTGAATGTGATAAATGTTGACATTATGGCTGTACCACACGAAATGTTTCACAAATGATCGTTAAATTTTTAATTTCGATACATGTTTGCAATTTGCACACAATCACAATTTATATATCATACATTTCTATCACAATAATTATATATAATAATATATAATAACAATTTGTAGAATTTCCAAAAATGGTAGATTAATGTGCTTGAATGTGGTTCAAGCCCCACAAATCAAATGGTAATTTCAAATGGTATCTTAATTGGTAGGTTCAAGCACTTCTGACACCAAATGGTATCCTAAATGTTTATTAAATGGTAGGTTCAAGCACTTCTGACACCAAATGGTATCCTAATTGGTAGGTTCAAGCACTTCTGACACCAAATGTATCCTGCCTGTCAGCAACTCACTTGCGACAGGCATACAAGGATTCCCTGCTTTTGCACCACACGAAAGTGACAACTCGAATTGTTTGCAAAAGGATACATTTTTATTTGGAGCTGATCGTACATGAGCTCCACGAGCGGAATGCCACATCGGTATTAAACATCATAGTATGTTATGAAGATGTAATGAGGAGATGATGTTAATGATAATAACTACTGAAGCTAAGCTTAAGTCCTAACTATTGATACTGTCCTTTAACAACAAAGTATCCACAGCGGATATACAGTCTGTTCCCTACGCCGTCCAGTCTCTGTCTGACCAAAGCTCCCTGTGGTGTGTTCAGCCACGAGCAATTAGCTCTGCGTGCATCCGCTAGTTTGCGTGCTTGGCGTTCCAGCACGCTGGTCACTTGGTTATAGTAACCACTATTACGTGGTTACATCTCGTGATGCGGGTTTCCCAGTCTCTTGGGTAACCCCAGCTCACGCACACTCATTGCCCTCCTTGTTGACACGAGGGTGTCCCGTTGTAGTACTATGTATAGTGTTTGTGTCTCTTCTGTCTGGTTTCCTAGATCGCTATCTTCCTTAGCTCTATTTATAATCTCCTAAGCTCTGCGCTCTTACGTAGCTCTTTGACAACAACAGTTAAGCAAAGCACAATTCGGTTTTCGGAAAGGTAAAAGTTGCACTGATGCATTATTTACACTCAGACAAATTTGTGAAAAAATTATCGAATATAGTGACCAGCAGAATGTTGTGTTTGTAGATCAGGAAAATGCTTTCGATAGAGTAGACAGATACAAATTATGGACCATCCTTGAAAACTATGGGATAGAAGAGCAACTGCTAGAAAACATCATAGCCATGTACCACTCGAGCCAAAGTGCAGTAAGAACACAGGAAGGTATATCAGATATGTTCACAGTCAATACAGGAGTGAGGCAGGGATGTGTGCTCTCTCCCCTGCTATTCAATATCTACATGGACAGAATTTTCAAAGAAGAAAGTCTCGACAGAACAGATTCAGAAAATTTAGAACTCTTTTCTCCAGATTACCGAAGTAATGCAAGTTAGCAGATCGCCAGGCCCACTAAGTATACAGATAAATAACACACCTCTGAAACAAGTTAAAGAATTCAAATACCTTGGAAGTATTATCACAGAAGATGGCAGATTGGACAGAGAAACTGAAATCAGATGTCAAAAAGATAGTGCACTTACATATCAACTATCACCCTTACTGAAACATCCAAACATACCCATGTCCGCAAAACCTGAGGAGAGCTTCCAACTTAACAATCCGAGACCGAGTAAGAAATGCTACTATCAGACAGACAGTGGGATCAACACCTTGTGCCACATTTATTGAAAGACAGAAGATCAAGTGGTTTGGCCATGTCGTTAGAATGCAACATCTTGCAGAAGTAAATGATGATGATGATGAGGATGATGATGATGATGATGATGATGATGATGATGATGATGATGATGATGATGATGATGATGATGATGATGATGATGATGATGATGATGATGATGATGATGATGATGATGATGATGATGATGATGATGATGATGATGATGATGAATAACACTCTATGCCAGAAAGAATTAAAGAAATAATCGTTTCGGAGCAAAGAGTGAAACATAGCAGCTATAGTGCATTCACATTTGTTTGCCTCAATATAAAAATCCATATCTCAGTAACCAACTGAGGGAAAATTATGAGATTTAGCATATAACCTTATCATTATGTCCACCCAACGAAAAAATTTTTGTTCTGTAGATTGTACAGCAGATTTCAAAGTTTGTTTATATGCGGTATATAATTTACGGGTCACAGATGAAGTGCACAATATTAGAAGTATTACATCGTCACACCGAAACATTAGCGTTGAGTGGTTAATTTTCTCGTGATTCACGGGATTGGCCTTATGACAAGAATCCCGCGCAATTTAAAATGAGATTGTTCAGAGGTGTCGTCAATATGTGGGTACTTTCATGAATCTTACCACTTATCGCTAACATCTGAATGTGTGAATATTGTTCAATGGGATTGAATATGAAATTTTGTACACTTCAAAGCATCGCTATGAAATTATACATACATTTTTTGACCATAAACTGATCGCAGGAAACTGTTTCAAACTGTTACACATCCCGAAAAAGGAACGGGGCATGCATTGAGTTTGAGTAAACGGTCATTTCGTCAATGGATGCAAGAATCTGGAATGAAGCCAACATGTGATAAGCAAACAGTAGGTAGAAAGAAAATTGTAGACAGCGTTGACAAGGATGTCATAAGGCGAGCTTTTATAAAAATGCTGGATGCCAAAGAAACAGTGACTGTAAGAAAACTTAGGGTTTAGTTGAGAAAGAACAATAACATAGGGCTATCCAAAACAACTTTGTGGAAAATTATAAGGATATTAGGCTTCACTTTTAGAAAGTACAAGGGAGGTAGAAATATCCTTTGCGAGCAACCGCATTTAGGAGCCATGAGAAGCAGATACCTACGTGAAATAAGGGAAATGCGCAAAGAAAATTATGACATAGTGTATTTGGATGAGACGTGGATCAATGCGCACCACACAAGTGAAAAGGAATGGCAATCAGTGGATGGAAAGTTACAGCGATGTTTGCCCAGCGTTTGGTCACAGCTGATGCTGGTAGTAGGCATAATGGCTTACTACAGAATCCTGGACTCGTGTTCGTATCAAAGCATACAGACAATAGGGACTATCATAATGAGATGAATGGTAATGTATTTAGAGATTGGCTCGAGAATACAGTGCTTCCATCCCTAGATAGACCGTCTTGTCTAATCATGGACAATGCATCATATCACAATGTTGTTGCCCAAGAAGACAAAATACCTACGGCATCGAGCACAAAGGAAGCAATAAAGATATGGCTCCGAAGGGAAAATATACCATTTCCAGAAACATATTTCAAGCTACAGTTGTTGTCCCTTGTAAAACAGGCGCAAAAAAGCAAGAAATATCAAATCGACAAGTTGATAGAAGAGCATGGCCATAGGTGCTTGAGACTTCCGCCGTATCATCATTGGCACCTTGCCGTCTTGACAGACGATAGGTTGTGCTTCAAAAAGGCATAATAACTACTACCCATGGCGGTAGTGCATGTGACTGATAAGGCCAATTCGCGCTGTAAATGTTCGTCCACAGTGGTTGCATGTGAACACATGGTCATTTCCACCATCATGCACCATCTTACGTCTCACACGCTCTGTGTGTGACTTATCTGCAATAATTTTCTCCTTTGTCTTTATTCCATTTCTGATATTTGCCCTCCATGCAACACGCTCAGCGGCGACTTGCTCCCAATGTGCATTATCAATGCCTGTATCAATCATGTCCCGCTTACACACATCTTTGTATCGTAGTAGAGGCCGACCTTGAGATCTCTTACCCATCTGTAATTCACCAAAAAAGATGTCCTTTGGTATTCTACCATCATCCATTCTCCTAAGATGTCCTATCCATCTAAGTCTACGAAGACTGAGCATGGAATAAACCGTTACACATCCTGATCTTTCCAATACTTCAGTATTTGTGATTTGATCGGACGATTCCAGTAGGTTGATGACTGCTCTCGGTTGCATAAAATTCAATCCATCCTTTCTCCAATAGTCCTCTTCCTCTTTCAACACATGGTCCTCACATTTTTTCCAGTAACTTTTATCAATATTTAATAGCGCGGACTGGTCCGCCGTATCATTCTCATTTAAACCCTATAGAACTTGTGTGGGCTAAAAAGGACAGGTGGCAGCTGACAATACTACATTCAAATTGTCTGACGTCAAGATACTAACCCAGTCCGCGCTATTAAATATTGAATAAAGTTACTGGAAAAAAATGTGAGGACCATGTGTTGAAAGAGGAAGAGGACTATTGGAGAAAGGATGGATTGAATTTTATGCAACAGAGAGCATCAACCTACTGGAATCGTCCGACACAGATTAAGGTCTGGGCAGATCGCAGCCCTTAATCCACGTGCACACTTACTGGGATATTTTGCTCCAACTATTCAGACGAATTGTAGGCCCTAAACATTACAGCATCAGCACAATGTCAATGGCAACAGTTTGTATTCCACAGTGATGAATTGTCAATTCCACAAGCCCTCAGCGGTGACAAACAACTGGTATTGAAAAGGAAAAAAAAAAAACACTAAACGCATTGAATACCAGCAGAAGAGTAATATTGCGGTGGAAACTGACATATTGTGGCATAACAAGAAACGTGAGAGCAAACACGTTGTCAAATTAGGGGACAACACACGTGCATACGAATCAATCTATAAACTTCAATGAAAAGAGGACCAACATCTTGGTCGTTAAGAAGAAAGCCCACTACAGAGACACTGACAACTATTTTCATAGTGCAAAACAGGTAATCATGTTCCGTCTCTGAACGGTAAACAGCAGAGTAGACAATCTTTCACGAAGACTCAAAGCGGGTCTGTCACCCATGTGTACGTGTGAACAAACTACACAGACAGCTGAACAGATCCTTAAAAATGGACACATGATGACTAAATTGCGGTATCATTTCTGGTCACTCCATACGCACATTAACGCACAGCTATTTGGAAGCTTTCACGAATTCAATATAAAAAGCTTAATGCATCCTAGTAACATCAATACTTGTGTACACATTATTAACCAGCAGCTGAAGAAGCAAGAAGGAAATGAAAAATAAGGTAAGAAATATATTCCTTCTACTTTCCTGTCAATTTACACATTATTTACCCCATGCCTCTGTAAATTCTCTGTCTTTACTAATATTACACATTGCACCCCTCTCGGGAGTCTCCGTGGTGAAGTGGTCAAGCCGTCTGACTCGGGCTCCGAAGGCTGTATGTTCGATTCCGGACCGCGTCCTTCATTTCACGAGTGCATTTTTTCGGAGACTGCCGAGGGTCGTCGCTGGAGCTACGGGGTTCGTGCTTTGTGCGACGCTTTCCGCGCTGCGGAAAGAGACTGAGCCATATGGGATTTAAAAAAACCGGTGCAATGCAGTCGACCCTGTCGACTTTTAAGTTACTTTTTTATTGCACCCACTCCCATACGAATCTGGCTACGCCTTGTACTTGTGTCGTTACCCGAAATGTGTTGTGATTTACTGTAAGACTAGTTTGTTAGCGTGAATTCACTACATTTTCGCCAAAACATCAAAAAAATGTCGCCGTTTTCGATAATTTAAGTTGCTTTTGGACCTATCAAAGACATATTCCTTGGGTGGGGGTAAATATAAGACGGCAGGAAAAATTTCATAACGATGCAACAGACAGTTTTCAAAATAATTGATCGTGAACGACGGCATTCATTTCTGGACAGATTATAGGATATACACGCACAGAGAGAGGGGGGGGGGGAGGGAGAGAGTTGGGGGAGATAGGGGAAAGAAAGGATGGAGGGGGTAAGAGGGAGAGAGATTAGTTAGGGGGAGAGAGGATGGAGGGACGAGAGGGAAAGTGAAGGAGAGAGTGGGTGAGAGGGAGACAGATGAGAAGGGGAGAGAGAAGGGAGAGAGTGAGAAAGAGAGGAGTGATTGGAGAGAGAGCGGAGAGTGGGAGAAAAATGCAGGAGGAGAGAGAGCTAAAGAAACGAAAGATAGGAGAGAGGGGAAGAGAAACGAGGAAGACGAAGAGAGAGAGAGAGAGAGAGAGAGAGAGAGAGAGAGGGGGGAGAGAAAGAAGGAAGGAGAAGGAGAGAGAGAATAGATAGACAGGAGAGATTACAGAGATAGGCAGACAGGAAGACGGGCAGACAGAGAGAAAGAGAACGTACGAACGAACGAAAGAACGAACGAACTTTATTTCAAAGGCTAACAAATTGGGTACACAGGCCCATCTTACATTCGGCCCTTCTAATCACTCATCTGTCGCTCATCAGCGCATAGTGCATTCACATAGGGGAAAAAACATTGTCAAATGAATGCTGTAAACATAAACAATGCATGTTACAATGTTATGAGACAAATCCCCCATCCACCCATCCATCCACCCACCCACCCATCCCCTATCCATCCACGTATTCCCCACACACACATCCACCACCAAACCACACACATACCCACAGGCACATGCATGCCACCATCTATCCACCCATCCTCCAACCCACACATCCCACACACACCCCCACATACACCATCTCCCCATCCACACACACACATCTTCCACCCATCACACATCCCCCACACACATCCCCCACCCACCCACACACAAACCCAGGCACACATGCATGCATTCACCCATCCATCACCCACCCATACACCCCCCCCCCCCCACATTCACACAATTCCCCATCCACACGCACACATCCTCCAGCCATCCCATAACCTACCAACACTCACCCACCCACATATCCTCCACCACCCACGCACACACCCCCAACCACTCAGCCAAACACCTACCAACACTCACCCACCCACATATCCTCCACCACCCACCAACACACTCCCAACCATCCAACCAGACACACATCCCCCAACCACATATCCAACACCCACACACACATATTTCCGCCAACTCACATATCCCACACCTACCCACACACAAAACCCGCACCCACCCACACACATCCCCCACTTACACACATTTCCAACCCACACAATCTCCCCCCCCCCCCCACACACACACATCCCCCACCCACTCCCGACGTACACACACTAAACCTCCCACACATCCTCCACCCACCCACCCACTCGCCAACCACCCCCCCCCCCCCCGATCTCCAGTAACCAATCACACATCCCTTAACTACACATCTCACCACCTATACACTCACACACACACATCCCCACACCCATATACACATCCCTACCCACCAACACATTCCTCATCCAAAAACACACACCCCACCACTCACATATACCCCACCCACGAGAGAGAGAGAGAGAGAGAGAGAGAGAGAGAGAGAGAGAGAGAGAGAGAGAGAGAGAGAAAAGAGAAGTATCTTGTGTAACAATCATTATATGCCAGAAAGTATTGCAATGTTCTATGGAGCCTGTTTTGTTCTACAGCAGTCAGTCTTGAATGTTAATAAATAAATTAGGAAGAGCTTGGATGCAGCAGAGATATAGTTTTTTTGCGTATCCCTTACGGGACGTTGCAGTCAACATCAGGAGTTCCAGCTGCTGTTGATGTACTAGGCAAGTGTTACGTTCAGTAGTCTGTCATTGCTTTCTGAACGACCGGCTCCTATACCTTTTTCGAAAAAACAGCACCGCTGTGTTTCGAACCCGGGTATACGGGCTCACAAACCGCGTTCGCAAGCCCTTAGCCACAGAAGCCGGCAGAGATATAGTATCTTAGACAAATGCTGTTTATACATTGGACAGTCTGGGTAACTAACAAGGAATGCCTGTAAGAAGATCATTTAAGTAGAACATTCTATACAGCTTTTTTTTTGGAACGTGACTGCATGTTCGGAGTGATGGCAGCTGACTATGTCCCAGAGTTGACCAGTTTTTGCCTTATGCAGAAATGCGTGGCTGCTGGGCTTCTGGTTGACTGCCACTGCCATCAGTGATGAACTGTATTTTCGTGGACTGTGTGGGTGAACATCTAGGAATCATTCAGATAGGAAAATGACTGCCGATTCCATCAGAGATGAACAGGTTAGTGGGGGACTGGTGTTTTGACATTCTGGTGGCGGCATTATGCACAATGTATCTGTGCGGGCTGTTGTTTGTCGAGACTCCTGTCTTTTCCACTTTTCACATTGGGCAGTGGGGAGCATTTTGTGTGATATTCACTGGCACAGGAATGGAGCATAATGGGGACGACCCGTTGATGTGAAGTTGGAACTGCGACTAACTAACTAACTAATTCTATACAGCTATAAGAGAGAGACAGACACTGTTTTTTGGTCGCGTAATGAGAAAAGTCGTTCAGAAAGCAATGGCAAACTACTGAACGTAAAACTTGCCTAGTACATCAACAGCAGCTGAAAAATGCTGGTGTTGACTGCAACGTCCTGTAAGGGATATGCAACATTAACAATACGAAAAGAGATATTGGAAGACATTGTGACGACTGGACAGTTCAGCGACAGACACTGCAGAGGCAGATCAGGAGACATGATGCTGAGTAACCTAAGACGGTGGCATAGAGGAATATCATCAAACGAATTAATCCAGTACATCAAGCACCGAGATCTGTGGAGATACATGGACGCCTTCGCCAGTTGGGTTTTCATATCATCAACATAATTAATCCAGTACATCAAGTACGGAGATCTGTGGAGATACATGGACGCCCTCGCCAACTGGGTTTTCATATCATCAACAGAATTAATCCACTACATCAAGCACCGAGATCTGTGGAGATACATGGACGCCTTCGCCAACTGGGTTTTCATATCATCAACATAATTAATCCAGTACATCAAGTACGGAGATCTGTGGAGATACATGGACGCCTTCGCCAACTGGGTTTTCATATCATCAACAGAATTAATCCAGTACATCAAGTACGGAGATCTGTGGAGATACATGGACGCCTTCGCCAGCTGGGTTTTCATATCATCAACAGAATTAATCCACTACATCAAGCACCGAGATCTGTGGAGATACATGGACGCCTTCGCCAGCTGGGTTTTCATATCATCAACAGAATTAATCCAGTACATCATGTACGGAGATCTGTGGAGATATATGGACGCCTTCACCAGCTGGGTGTTCATATCATCAACAGAATTAATCCAGTACATCAAGTGCGGAGATCTGTGGAGATATATGGACGCCTTCGCCAGCTGGGTTTTCATATCATCAACAGAATTAATCCAGTACATCATGTACGGAGATCTGTGGAGATATATGGACGCCTTCGCCAGCTGGGTTTTCATATCATCAACAGAATTAATCCAGTACATCATGTACGGAGATCTGTGGAGATATATGGACGCCTTCGCCAGCTGGGTTTTCATATCATCAACAGAATTAATCCAGTACATCAAGTGCGGTGATCTGTGGAGATATATTAACACCTTCGCCAGCTGGGTTTTCATATCATCAACAGAATTAATCCAGTACATCAAGTACGGAGATCTGTGGAGATACATGGACGCCTTCGCCAACTGGGTTTTCATATCATCAACAGAATTAATCCAGTACATCAAGTGCGGAGATCTGTGGAGATACATGGGCGCCTTCGCCAGCTGGGTTTTCATATCATCAACAGAATTAATCCAGTACATCAAGCACCGAGATCGGTGGAGATACATGGACGCCTACGCCAGTTGGGTTTTCATATGATGATGATATGGTGCTTAATGTTCCACTATAGTTGTCTAAGGAAATATAGTAGTATCAATATCTGGTTTAACCATTCTGAGTTTCTGGCATCTTGCCGTCTTGGCAGACAATAGTTTGTTGCATTGTGCTTCAAAAAAGGTATAATAACTGTGTACAACCAATGACAGTTAGCGAATGTGACTGATCAGACCAATTCACACCCTCCTGAGTTATAATTAGAATACATATTTTGTTCACATTAATCGTGGATTTCAACACTTGCTATGCTATTTCGCACTAGGTGAATTTTTTAAAATGTATTTTCAAATATTTTTTATTGTGCAATCCATCTTCATCGAAGAGTTAATGTGTGTGCTTCTAAAAATCCCGATCATGTTCAGTCCTTATAAGGACTTGATGTATGCAAAGGCAGAGAGTTCAAGTGCAGTCTCAAGTTGTTCCCCCGGTCAGCTGTACATCCTCCTCTACGTTCGCTTTCTTGTTTTCGTTATCGGTGTATGGGTTGGTGCCACAACACGACGACCCGATCTCCCTGTCAGCCCCGTTCAGGAGCCCTTCCGGAAGAGCCAACCCACAATCCTGCCACCCCCCCCCCCCCCCCCCCGGCACACTCAACTGTCCCTCTCAGGACAGTCTGGGCATCCATTTTAAAAAAAATATGGGTACTTTTGCTTTCTTTCACCCCAAACAAACTTTGCCAGCTATATTTAGAGTCACTAGCTATATTTAGCGCCGACGGTGATCTCCTCTGTGTTCGGCTGGAGTGCGTGTCAGTGTGTTTAAATTGCCCCACACCACAGCGTTGTTTCTTTGGGCTGTGGCAACCGTTTCTGTCTCCCTTCGATCCTCATTTGCATCGGTCCTGCAATCACTTTCCGGTTAGGGTTAGGGTTAGGGGGTAGGGTTAGGATTAGGGTTAGGGGTAGGGTACACACACTAACCCTAACCCTAACCGGAAAGTGAAAGAATAGCGCACCACCGCCGCCGCATAGAATTGCGCACCTAGCTACGGCGCAACACACGGAAACCTTCTGAATGTTCGGCGCAACACAGGGAACCCCTGGATGTGACGTCATACCCTGGGATTCCCTTTTGTTTGGGGTGGAAGAAAGCAAAAGTACCAAAATATGTATACATATATGCATACATATATAAGTTGTTTTATTATATATATAAAAATTAAAAGAAAAAAAAACGCCGGGGGGTTATATGTCTTTCCCTTTTCTGCATATGAACTGTCTGACAAGCCGCTGTATTTCTGTATTGCTGTTTGTGTGCAGGCACTTCCTCATAGTCATTGGGGTCTGGTTTTGACGAAGTGATCTCCCAGATCCCTTCGTTCACTATTGTACTCGCTGCAGGTTAATAGGTAATGTTCAATGGTGTTGTTTTCTAGGCATGTCATGCAGAATGGATTTTCTCTTGCGTCTTTCCAGTTACCAAGTCTGATTTTCCACAGCTGTCTGTTTGCCGGTGCTTTCATGTTGGTTTTGGCTTGTGGTTTGTAACTGGGTTCGCCCATCACCTGGTATGCGTTCGTCTCTAATGGGTCGACCTCTCGCCTTATAGAACGCCGCTGGTGGATCTTGTTCCATTCTATGAAATATCCGAACCGTTTAATTCTTTTGATGTTCTATGAAGTCAGTAATTGGTGTTATCCTTACACTTGTTCTTATTTGTCTTTCTACCTCATTTTGTTTTTCCTTCTGCGTTTCTTGTGCATCTCATCTCACATGGATACGATTTTACGTCTGTGTGTTTCTAGGACAGTCCATGTCTGGTATTGTAACACGGACCTGGGATGAATAAAGCCTGTGAGCTTCTCTGTATACCAACGTTACGGGTTTTTATGTAAAATAGGATGCTTTAATTTAGTCATCGGAGGGTCTTCTCCGTCACTATACGCTGTGTTTAGTGTATGTATTTGTTTGCTGATGAAGGCTAGTTGCCGCAACATCATGCATATTTCGTAATTCTGTTCTGTAAAGCCATATAAAGAGACGCAACCCATTGTTAAAGGTTGTTCTACCCCGGGCGTCAACCTACGGTACGCGTGGCTTGCGTGGCACTCGGAACGATTTTTCACTTGTATGCCAACTGGATTGAAATACAGTATAATTATCTCAGTCAGAACATTTAATTTTTAATTAATTTTTTTTTAAATGTTGCATATCTCTTACAGGACGTTGCGGTCAACACCAGCATTTTTCAGCTGCTATTGATGTACTAGGCACGATTACGCTCAGTAGTTTGCCATTGCTTTCTGGGCGACCTGCTCACATACCCCTAAGTTACTAACGCGACGAGAACCGCTACCGATTCTCGCGTATGTTACGTTACTCACGAGAATATACGGGATTACGGAGGAAGACGTTAACT
This sequence comes from Cepaea nemoralis, assembly GCA_014155875.1. Lineage (NCBI taxonomy): Eukaryota > Metazoa > Mollusca > Gastropoda > Stylommatophora > Helicidae > Cepaea > Cepaea nemoralis. The sequence goes on from JACEFZ010009485.1 coordinate 19,586, forward strand.
CCTAGGCGAGGGAGACGGGCTTTAATTAAATCTAAGCATATAATTCTTTAATAGCTATTCCTGGTTGTACATCCCCTCAAAACGGAAGTTGTTAGATTTTCTGGGTAAGAATATGCGATCCTATGCAAAATGAGCGAGTTTGAAACAATGACTGACCCTTGCGAAGTTCCATTTTCATCCTATCATTCATCTTTCTCCCTACCATACACGTCACCAACTCTCTAATTCTCTCAACCGTCACATACTCGTGCAAGTAAAGTATAGTCCGTTAATCTTGGCACAAAAGATGGTAGTAAGTATTACGGTGCCGTTATAACGACTCAAGAGAGGCGAAAACTTGATATACGTTTGCTTCAAGACTTATCGACAAACCAATATGAATGAGGACATGGTGGAATTGGGTTGGCACGCTGAGTGACTTTACAGCATGTCTTGAGCACAACACTACAATAAGGTTGCCGAACTCTGTTCTAGGGAGGAAATTAGAGGGTACGTGTGCAAGAGTAAGACAACGTTACATGTGGCTGGGCAATATCAAGGGGTGGGATGGAATTTGCTTGTATGCATACATCACGAAGACACAAGACTGATGGTGTTGAAGACCATGCACCGCTGGCATGCATTGCTCAGATAGTATATATTTTAGGATAACGAGTGTAGTGAGTGTGGTGTAGTGTAGTGTGGTTCGGTGTGGTGTGGTATGGGGTAATATAGTGTGGTGAGGTGTAGTATGGTGCTATGTAATGTAGTGTGGTGTAGTGTAATGTTGTGTAGTGTGGTATGATGTAATGTAGTGTGGTGTGGTATGGCATAATGTAGTGTAGTGTGTTATGATGTAGTGTGGTGTGGTATAGCATAATGTAGTGTAGTATGGTATGATGTAATGTAGTGTGGTGTGGTGTGGCATAATGTAATGTAGTGTGGTGTAATGTTGTGTAGTGCAATGTAGTGTAGAGTAGTGTTATCAGTTATCAGTTGGGGTATCTTCATTGCACTCCGGACAGGTCAATAGGTGCTCAGAACCCCCCCCCCCCTCCCCAGCATATGCATCAGCGTTCGGTGGCTAATAGTGCCAGTTCTGTGTTGGTTAACGAGACCCCTCGTTTTCCCGATGTACCTCTCGCGCCTGGCCGTGCCAATTCTTACTCCCAAGTCTTTCATCCTGGACACTGGACAGCGATGTGGATTCACTGACGTCAAAGTCTTCTGTTCTCGACATGTCTTTAAGGACGTTAATAACGATTCATAGGCTGGCCATCTACAGGGCGTGCAGAGCCAGCCAGTTTATCAGCTCGTTCCTTTCCCTCGACTCCCGCATGTCCCGGGACGAAGATGAAGGTGACTTTACGGACAACAGACTTCCGCAGCGACTCAGTCCACTGTCTACGTACAGATCCAGCTTCGACCTTCCGAATCATGCTCATTGAATAACTTCGTACACACACGTTGGAATAATGCTGTGATTCCAGCCATATGCAAGCCTGTGTAACTGCCATCACCTCCATCGTCATGCTGCTCGTGGTCATAGAGTGGGCACCACTGGATTCTTGAACGGTTCGGCCCGCTGAACGGGCTGTAAATGCCCATGCACTTCTCTGCTTCTTTACAACAGATCCATCTGTAGTAGTGTGATGTGGTGTAATGTATAGTGTAACTAGCTGACCCGGCCCGGCTTCGCCCAGGCCATGGAGGGGATCTATCTATTTCCCGACTATCTGCCTGGAGGAGATCTATCTATCTATCAGTCTGTCTGTCTGCTTGTTTGTCTGTCTGTCTGGCTGACCCGGCCCGGCTTCACCCAGTCCCTGGTGGGGAGCATCTCATTTAATTCATATAAGTAGTCATATAAGCTCTCCCGTTCCCGACTATCTGTCTGTCTGTCTATCTGTCTGTGTGACCGGGCCCGGCTTCACCCAGTCCCTGGTGGGGAGCATCTCATTTAATTCATATAAGTAGTCATATAAGCTCTCCCGTTCCCGACTATCTGTTTGTCTGTCTATCTGTCTGTCTGTCCCGGCCCGGCTTCACCAGGTCCCTGGTGGGGAGCATCTAATTTAATTCATATACGTAGTCATATATGATATAAGCTCTCCCGTTCCCGACTGTCTGTCTGTCTATCTGTCTGTCTGACCGGGCCCGGCTTCACCCAGTCCCTGGTGAGGAGCATGTCATTTAATTCATATAAGTAGTCAAATAAGCTTCCGTTCCCGACTATCTGTCTATCTATCTGACCCGGCGTGGTTTCGCCCAGCTCCTGGCGCACAGTAACTTAAAAGAATGTCCTTCCACACACCATTCAATGAAAACTGTAGAAAAAGATGGGTTACAATGTTATGCATTATGCATTATTTTTATGCAAACTTTGAAAATGCCTTAAAGATTCATTCATTTATTGGCACCTTGCCGTCTTGACAGACGATAGTTTGTGCTCTAAAAAGGCATAATAACTTTTAACTATGGCGGTAGCGAGTGTGACTGATAAGGCCAATTTGCGCTGTAAATGTCCGTTCACAGTGGGTGCATGTGAACACGTGGTCATTTCCACCATCATGCACCATCTTACGTCTCAACCGCTTGGTGTGTGACTTTTCTGCAATAATTTTCTCCTTTGACTTTATTCCATTTCTGATATTTGCCCTCCATGCAACACGTTCAGCGGCGACTTGCTCCCAATGTGCATTATCAATGCCTGTATCAATCATGTCCCGCTTACACACATCTTTGTATCGTAGTAGAGGCCGACCCTGAGATCTCTTACCCATCTGTAATTCACCAAAAAAGATATTTAAAAGATACTTAAAGATTATATCATTATTTATTATAACTCATATGCCTGAAAATAACTATAGACAAAGAGTTTAACAATAGTGCAAGTAAGTCCAACAATATGACTATAAAGTATATAGAAATGTTATTAAAAGTTATGCCCCTTGAAATAACTTTTCTAGAGTGAAGTCCCCCTGCTATATAAACATTATATATTGAAAATGGAAAAGTAAATGTTATTAAATAAGTAGAAGATTTTACATTAAGAAATTATTATAGTCGGTTGCACAGGAATGAAAGGAAGACGTGTAGAAAATTTCATCTCAATCGGATGTACCGTTATCGAACGCATCCAATACATAAATACCCACAAACAAACAAACAAACAAACATACACTCTGTTTTATAGATATAGATGTGGTGTGGTGTAGTATTGTGTAGCATGGTGTAATGTAGTGTAGTATGATGTGGTGTAATGTATAGTGTAATGTGGAATGGTGTACTATTGTGTAGTGGTGTGGTGTAATGTATTATTGTGTACTGTAGTGTGGTGTGGTGTAATGTAGTGTAGGTGGTATAATGTAGTCTAGTGTAATGTGGTGTGGTGTAATGTAGTGTGGTGTGATATAATGCAGTGTAGTGCAGTGTAGTGTGGTGTGGTGTAATATAGTATAGTGTGGTGTCGTGTAATGTATTGTTGTGTAATGTAGTGTGGTGTAATGTATTGTAGTGTGATGTGGTGTAATGTACTTAGTGTGGTGTGGTTTAATGTATTGTAGTGTGATGTGGTGTAATGTGCTGTAGTGTGGTGTGGTTGTCGCTTGTCGTCCCTGGGGGAAAAGTGGAATCAACAAGCACACCTGTTAATTATCCTTGTCTAGGGTTTCCTCTGCTGGTGGGCCTATTGCCGGACATTTGTCTACAGACCCCCTTTTAGTCTTTTTATTCCCTAGCTCTCTATCTCTTACCCCATTACCATACCCCTCTTCACTTTCCTCCAGCGCATACCCACACAACAATGTCTTCTAATAAATATTGAAATAATTTATTAGATAAAATGTCTCAGGTGTGTGTGGAGTGTAAGTGCAAAGACATATGTGTTGTATTCTATCGTGTAGTGAGACAAGAGCGACAATCACAGATCTACATCAAAAGTAGCATCACATAACGGCCAGATTGTCTCACAACAGCACAGATTTGGAAGGTGCTCACCCGGTAACATGTCTCTCTGAATGATGTTACTGTCGTTACCATATCTCCTTGAAAATCGTTTTACAGCTTGAAATAAACAGTATGTTCACCACAGTGTTTTATTTTTTCGGTAACGTCTTTCATGTTTATATATTCATAAACAAAATGAAAGTTATATCTTCATGTACATGTCCACACATCGGAGATTTGAACGGTACTATCATCTCTGAGTGAATTAGTAGTCACCACAATGTCTAATATATCACCGACACACTGCGTTTAGGAATCCCCAGAATGTTCTGTTACTAATAACAAGTGATCTGGCATGACAGCCTCTTCATTTTTAAGACAGTTCATAGGCACAATATTGAGCTTCATATTTTCGTTTCTTTTTGAATATATGCTGCTGTCAGTCTTTTATCCTGACTGCCTTATATGTGTCCGTTATTTCTATAACTGTCTGACCTGTATAGGTGATATATGCCTTCACTCTTGCCGATAGTTCTCACTGCATCTGACTATGGTCATTTCTTTCTAGTCATGAGTGTTGCTATTTGAGGTTTTCAAGGGAACCTGTCGAAGAGACAATACCTGGTGAGAAAACCTAACTCAGCCTCATTAGAGGTGAGAGTAGGCTTAGGGCCATTATCAGTTCTAACTTCTATATATTCAGAGAACTGATCTCTGTGACATATGACATAAGAGTTCTACACCTACAGTAAGACTATGTCAAAGAAGAGAAAGTCATAGGGAGGTATAGAAATCCCAGTAACCACTTATAATGTAATCTCCTATCATAAACCTATCATTATCTTTCCCTCGTACGGCCTATTTTCCATTATCAAGTACTAATAATATCGAGTGCACTGACCCTGGCTCAACCCGCTAAGTTACTTCTCAGCTAACGGTGGTCGACACTATATTACGTTTACACACAAAAGTTCACTATGCTAGATTTCTAAGCTACATCTATATAATCACCTTATTGAATAATTCCGGCCTAAAATTATACCACTTAATTCCATGAAGGAAAAGTGCGGGCCGACTTTACACAACCTAGACTTAGTGATAAATATTCTATTTCGGCACTCAATTAACTCCACACCCGCCTATTGTAAAGGCAATCTTCAACTGGTCTGTAAAACAGTAAATTCAGTCCAAAGTTATTGGCTGGACTACGTCACTTGTTTTGTCCTTAACACTCAGCCTTTGTTCTATTCCCGCGTTGATTGATCTCCGTACATCAGTACTGACCACCGTCTTTAATAAAGACGATCTCCAGTTCCATCGTGTTTCTCCGTTAGATCAAAGGACTCTTTTCACCGCATTTCCACGCGATTGCTGTTTGATCTAGTTCCGAACTCTCGAATATAAACGATGTTTCTGGGCCCCGGTGATTCTCCGCAAAGTCCGATACGGAGTTTTGTCTTTGAACTTTCCCGGTAACCAATTCTTCCGTTTCATACGGGACTTCGCTTTCGTGTCCAATACATACGACCAGTGTTTGAAGTCAGGATCGCTGTCTTTTTGAAGATTTCAGGACCGTCACTTGACTGTTTCTGTCATTTTCTCCATCGAGATCGTCGCCTGCCAGCCATATCATGACAGTGATGTAATGCAGTTTAGTGTGGTGTGGTATTTGCCATGGAGTTTATGAATGCTTCTGTCATGGAGTTTAAAAATGCTACTGCTATGGTAAGTAGCTATGAGGCGTCTTCATTGGTAGGGAGTGTCTGTTTGCTAACGCTCTTCACATAGCACGCTTGTTATAGCTCGTTGTTGGTGGATTAGAATAATACTATCGTCCATGGCTGAATATTCGTGCTTTAATGGTCACTGCTGTAAGCTCGTGGAAGTTACCCAAGACTGAATTGTATGTCGGGAGCTGTAGATATCTTTCCCAGCACTTGAACTGATAACTGGACCTTTTCCCAGGCCCAAGCAAAGTAGACATTTGTTGCTGCCTTTCTAGTTAGCGACTCTTGTGTTCTTTTCGCTGGACTCATTTTCAATCATTGTCATAAGTTAAGTTTAAGTTCTTGCACAGGACTATTCATAACAACTCGTAAATTAGCGTGAACTGAACATGTCTGGAATAACAACACACAACTCCATTGTCAATCTATATTGACTCCAGGCATTGAACAAATTACGATATACGTTTTCACAACTACATGCTCAGAGTCGACAAAGTAACTAGACATCTATGAATAAAAGTAGGGGCTCATTGTTTGGCCATTCTACTATACTCAGACATCGACCAGAAACTGACCGTGGTCTAAGCTCAACTAACTGCCCGCAGGAGACGCTGTCCTCTCCTCTGCAGCCCCGCCTCGCAAATTTTACTCTGGGCTGCGTTAAGCTGTAGCCTGATTGCACTGGGTGGCCCATGACCTAACCTTAGTCTATGACAGTATTGTAGTGTTTTGTAGTGTAGTGTGGTGTAATGTAGTGTAGTGTGGTGTAGTGTAATGTTTAAAGCATATAATAGCTTTTACAGTATAGTACAGTATATTGTGGCATGGCATAGCGTTGCATGGTATAGGATAGCATAGCATAGTATAATGTGTATTATATAAATAGTATAGTATGGTAAATGTATGTAACAGACACGTAAGTTTATCTCTGTTCTCGAAAAGAAACTGAACATCTGAAGAAACACATTGAGGCATGTTGTTGATGATATCTTGATATTTATTATATTGCATTCTAATCATCATCATTATCGTCATCATCATCATCATCATCATCATCATCATCATCATCATCATCATCAACTTCTACCGTCAAGCGTCGTGGGGAGGAATAATTTTCGCTCCAGTGCCCGGTGGGCGGCACTGGATAGTGTCATTCCGTGTGGTTGTACAATGTCTTTGATGTCGTCAATCCATTCTCTTCTTAGACGTCCTCTTGGTCTCGTCGCAGATAATCTTTGATGTAAGGCCAGTGATGGTAGTTGTTGGTGTTGCATTCTAACGACATGACCAAACCACTTGATCTTCTGTCTTCTTGCCCCCGGATAAATTGGGCCCGTTAGCTATTACAGCAGCCAATATAGGAGATGGAAAACTCTGATTATAAACCCCCAAGTTGAAGGTGGACCGACGTGCCTAGGACTGAATGGCCACGGGTGAGTTGGTCGTGAACGTGGAACGTCTGGTATGCGGGCGGGGCGGCGCCAGGCGTATGGGCTCCTGAGGGACATCCCCTGCCCCTTCCCTAGCAGGCAAGCTCTACTAGGGTGACCGCTCATTTCCTGCAATATCCAAACTTTGTGTATATGGTATTATTTAAACAAGGTAATCGTCGCCGGAGCTACGGAGCACGTGCTCTGCATTTGACACATCCTTCAGGGGCTAGCGAAGAGAGAGAGAGTGAGGAGGAGAAGACGAGAAAATGGTGTGGGAAGAAGGCATAGAAATAGGAGGACATGCGCCAGGAGAACAACACGAAAAGTGGAGAGACTAGGTCTCAACCATGTAAGAGTGGGATATTGGAACTGTCTTAGTGCCAAGCAGAGAGGTCCTGTATTGGAGAGGCTAATATATGATTTTGATGTCCTCATGCTCCAGGAGCTAAATACAGACAAATACCATTGCCCTGGGTACGCCAGTTATATAAACCCTACTGGGCAGATGAGACGTGCGCAAGGTCTGCTGGTGAAGGAAGGAGTGAAGCATGTGGTACTTGACTTGAGCCAGTGGAATCACAGTGCAAGAAAGGTCCAGGGTATACAAATGGAGATTGAGGGCTTAAGTTGGAGCATCATAAATGTATATGCCACAGTGGACTGTTTTGTCAGAAAGGTACACTGGGACTGGCTTAAGGAATTGGAGGAATTACCGGGTGATAGGCTACTCATATGTGGAGACTTCAATGCAGTGGAGAACAGTGGAGAAAACCGACAGGGAATTGCCCTTTCGGATGTCATGGTGGACTCCGATGTGGTCTGCATAAAAGATGGTAGACCGACTAGAATGGCAATGAGGCCTGGCGATGCGGACACAGCTATTGACTTGGCTCTTGTCTCCCTGTCATCAGTCCTTGATGTAAAGTGGACTGTTTTGAATGACCATGGGAGTGATCACATGCCATGCTCAGTTCTGATCTCTAAATCCAGGAAAGTTAAGGCTGGGAGAGCGCGCAAGACCTTCCGGTATGAGTGGACCGACAGCCTTCTTGGACGCCTCAGACGGAGGGCATGCAACAGGGCTGTTAAAAATCCTTTTTTGCAACGCCCATGGTGGACCCCAGAAGTAGACCAGGCTTGGAAAGCAAAGAGAGCTGCAATGAGGCAGCCCAGAAGCTCACGAGAGGGAGTGGACACAGCGGACAATGTTAAGGAGGTTTTCAAGCACTGTGCCACAGAGGCCAATAAGGCAAAATGGGAATGTTTCATGAATGAGATTGGAGGTGATAAAACACTGCGAAAGTTCTGGAAACTGCACAGACAAATACAAAGAAAAGATCGGCCTATTACAGTGGGAACAATGTATAGAGATGATGGTGTGCGCGTGACAACAGACACAGAGAAAGGGGAGGCGTTTCTCCAGAGATTTTTTTTAGAGCAGACCAATCGTGATGATGTGGACACCAGGGATACAGTTAGAGAGGAGTTATCTGGTACCATAAAGAATATGCCTTATGAAGACATCGTACGGGTTGAAGATGTTAAACATATTTTAAAAAAGGCAAAAGACACGGCACCAGGGCCTGATGGGGTCAGGCATGGCCACATGAAGGCTTTGAGCGATGTAGACCTGAAGGAGTTGACCGATTGCTTTAACCAGAGCATTAGGACAGCATCAGTACCGCAGGATTGGGTACATAGTTATCTCATCCCTCTCCCAAAACCGTTCAATGATCATTCAAAGCTTAGCGGCTTTAGGATCATCACCCTTCAAAATACATTTGGGAAGATTTAAGAGAAGATAGTCGCTGCAAGAGTTTTTAGAAAGGGGGAAGCTTCTTCCAAGAGGCCTGGGGAGCTGCAGGCCAGGGAAAGATACCTGGTCAAATGCAGCCACTTTTGCTTTGACGTTTATGCGGGTTCCAATGGGTTCCTCAGAGTAGCTGCAGACACAGATCACCCGTTGCATGAGGCGCTTGACGAAGTTAAGGGCCAGCGACTGATAAGAGGGAAATCATGGATGGCTCAGGCGGAGGATATGATCAGACAGGTGTGCCCCTTGGAGAACATTAGGCGAGGAGAGGAGTGGGTCAGAGTGCCAGCAGAGCAGTCAGACTTGTGCAGAGTTATAATCACATTATCGCTTCTGTTTACGTCGTTTCGCTACAACGTCGTTGTCACAATGGGACACAACTTCACTTTACATCGCTATGTTCCGCCATAACGTCGTCACCTGTGTTGCTATGCTGCTTTAACGTCGCCATTTTACATTTTGTGCAGTTCGTTTTTCCAGGATTTTATCGTGTAATCACCCATAATTATGAGTTCAAAGCGCACAGTAAGTGCTGATAGTGTGTCTGGATGTAAGAGAACCAGGAAAAGTTTTACTCTTGAGGCGGGTGAAGTTAGATGTGTTACATCGTTTTGAGGCTGGCGATCGGACTGTTGATATCGGTAAAGTCCATAGTTTACCTGTAACCACGGTAAGGACAATTCGTGCAGGTGCTGACAAAATCAAAGAGGGTGCTAAAAACGTAACCCCTTTGGGTGCTTTCAAGATCGCTCGTACCAGAAGTACTCTTATGGAGAACATGGAAGCACTATTGGCCGTCTGGATTGAAGACCAGAACCAAGGGAATATGCTGTGAGCAAGATGGCTATACAAAAGAGAAAGCAAATATTGTCTCTATGAAGATCTAGCTAAGAAAGCGGGTAAGAGCCGAACTAGTAGTGCTGATGATAGTTTTGGAGCAAGTCGAGGTTTAATGCCGCTGCGCCCCAATAACTCTACGACTCGCACTCAAACCCACCTCTATTTAGCCAATAAATATCAGCAACCATAAAAATAATCATTGCACAATACACTGTATATCATTTAATTATATGGGAAATACTGTTTCGTTTTACGTCGTTTCACGCAAAGTCGCGTTTTCAAAGAACATAACCCCGACGATAACCGATACTACTACTACCTCTACCACCACCACCACCACCACCACCACCACCACCACCACCACCACCACCACCACCGCCCCACGCCGCAGCCACGACCACCACCACCCCCACCACCATCCCCTCCACATTCACCACCATAACATTCACCACCACCACCACCACATTCACCACCACTACCACCACTACTACGTCCACTTCCACTACCACTACTACTACTACTACTACTACTACTACTACTACTACTACTACTACTACTACTACTACTACTACTTGTGCTACTACTACTACTACTACTACTACTACTACTTCTACTACTACTACTACTACTACTACTTGTGCTATTCTACTACTACTACTACTACTACTACTACTACTACTACTACTACTACTACTACTACTTCTGCTATTCTACTACTACTACTACTACTACTACTACTACTACTACCACTACTACTACTACTACTACTACCACTACTACTACTACTACTACTACTACTACTACTACTACTACTACAACAACAGCAGCAGCAGCAACAACAACAACAACAACAACAACAGCTACAGCTACAGATTCTAATTCTACAACTATTAGTATACTCCCGCGGTTGTTGTTGTTGTTGTTGTTGTTGTTGTTGCTGCTGCTGCTGCACGCACCTATGCGTCTGGACATACGATAGTTTGTTACATTGTGATTTAAAAAAGGGCTTAATAACTTCAACCCATGGCGGTAGCGAATGTGACTGATCAGACCAATCCGCGCGGTAAATATTCGTCCACAATGGATGCATGTGAACACATAGTCATTTTCACCATCTCGCACCATCTGACTTCTCACAAGCTTGGTGTGTGGCGTCTCTGCAACCATTTTTACTTTCGTGGTTATTCCAATTATGATTTTTGCCCTCCGTGCAACGTCATAAGCGGCAACTTGTTCCCAACGTGCAATATCGGTTATACCGTAGTTGAGGCCGACCTCGAGGTCTTGTACCCATCTGTATGGCCAATGATGCTGCAAATAAGGCAGCTTTGAGAAGCAGACAAAAACTGCCCATTCATTAAGCATATTAGATGTCATCATTTGTCTCGCACGTTATGAGGTGTTTGAACGTGAAAGCCTAGAGACAGTTGGCAAACGTGATGGGAAAAGAGAAAAAGGATGACAAGGAAGTAAGCATATTGATGCCCTGGCAACCAAACTATGGTATAATTTAAAAGAGCATTGACCTAATATGCGAATCTTCATATCATATGAGATTACGAACTACTATCGCCCACGCATACTGACAAGGCACATGATAATGATTACCAATTACGGCTGGGTCAGCCGTATCTGTTATCTGTCACCTTCTATAATTATTGTCTGAGCCGCACATGTTGACACTGTTTGATCTTATTTGTCAATGTCCAGGATTGCATGGCAACACGGGACTCCTGGCCCAATGAGGCGTGCGAAAGCCACGAGCATGGGCAAACACTCAGTAGTCGACGGATCATCTATTCAGTATGTTGATAGCGTCACAGTTCGAGTTCTCAAAGAGGTATTGCATTCTTAATGATTTATTTCCATATCCTATAACCCAATGATACTGTTTAGGACTAGTTGACACATGCGTCTATTCTTTTCCAAACATTTACGTTTCCGCTAGAATTCTTTTCTGTCAATTTCTCAAATTATGTGAAATATAAAATCAAAAAGCTGAGTTCATCATGCAGCAGATACAGTATCGATATGAATACAGTCAAAATTGAAGTAATGCAGGTTAGAGGATCTCCTGGTCCACTAAATATACAGATAAATAGCTAACCTCTGAAACAATTTAAAGAATTTAAATGTATAAAAAGTATGATCACAGAAGATGGCAGAATAGACAGCAAAATCAATATCAGATGTGAAAAAGCGAGTGCGCTTCTATATCAACTGTCACCCATACTGAAATATCCAAATATACCTATGTCCGAACAAGACAGATAATAAATAGCATATTCACACGAATATGCTGTTATTAGACAGACAATGGAATCAACACCATGTGCCACATATATTGAAAAGCAGAAAATCAAATGGTTCGGCCATCTGGTTAGATTGCTAACAATAAAATCTCCCAGCGCTGGTGCTACATCAAAGAAGATCTGCTACGAGAGCAAGAGGACGCCCGAGAAGAAATTGTGTTGACGACAAAAAAGACATAGTACAATCACACGGAATGACACTACCCAGTGCTACCCATCGGGCGCTGTAGCGTTAACTATTCCTCCCCACGACGCTTGACAGCAAAAGTGGAAGATGATGATAATGATGAGAAAATCAAGAATCAAGTATTGGACTCTGGACATGTCTTTATGTGCTCCGTCCCCTAATTCAGTAGCCAACGAAGAGATTCCATTCTGATGATACCAGTGACAGCATGAGTGAACGTCCGCCTGCATTTTAGTCTACAGGTACAGTGTTTACAAGATTCTTTGCTCACTCCCCGATACGGGTATCCTTGTCTTCCTCGCCACCTTTCCTTCCCAATCAACTCTGAAAACTATCTGCTATCCATTATATGAGATTGTGCTGGTGTTAGAGCCTGTGAAAATAATCCTGCTACTACTGAGAATTGAACCCAGCCCCGATTGAACATTGGTAAGCAAACGCATTAACCACAATGTCACCATTTCATGTGCTTTGCGGAACCTTGCTCCCCTAAGAACCTTCTGGAAAACGTCTCGATCTTAAGAAAGAAGTTCCTGTGGGGTGGTAAATATAATAAATGAGAATAAGGACAAGTTCGCTAGGCGTATTCCGTATGAATGGGACCTTAATTCCAAACACACCCTCTATAGGAAATAATACACTGGCTCGAGAAACCCCCAAGCATTGAACAAGGCAGAAATGGGTGCAAGTTCAACACTAATATAGAAGAAATGTTTCCCATAGAAGGCTGGGAGATCCGGGAAGTTCTACCACAGACACCCGAGTAAATAGTCACTCTACATAGAAGGTGTGTCTATGCGTAAGTGCCCTGCCCCACATTTAATCTCCCACACACACACACACACACACACACACACACACATATATATATATATATATATATATATATATATATATATATATATACATATATATATATATATACACTAACAAGTATCCACTGTCATGTACATCCACAGTATTACATAACAGATGGAGAACAATCACTGTTAAACAAAAACACCACAATGAATCACTGTATCACATAACAGATGAAGAACCACTGTTAAACAACAACAGTAACCATAAATGGACGATAAACATCAATTTTGGAACAATATGTTTACAATGAATTAACTTCAAGGCTTGGTTAAACCAAAAAAACAAACAACTGTATTGTGAAAACATTTGGGTCCTGGACAAACCCTGTTGGCTGAATCATGGTGACATATACATGAAAGAAATGATCATATTCAGGCAGTGCCCACAAAGTATACAATCAGAACAGACTTCCCTAAAAATCCCCCCAAAAAGTTTCACAACAAATACATGTGTCACACACAAAACAAAGTAAATAATCCATACAAAGAAATAGATAAAGAAAAACTATCTAATCTGTCTATGATATTATCCTATGTGTCTGTTGACGACTCCTTCTACTTCATTATCTACTAGAAAAAAAGTTTGGCCCTAATCACACTCTCTATAATCCAGGAAAACAGCTGCTTTATATATAATTCACCTATTCAGAAAATTGGAGATTGCACACACACACACACACACACACACACACACACACACACACACACACACACACACACACACGGAGCTTCCACCTCCGGATCATATATCCAAAGCGTAGACATGAAGGGGTAATCCACATGAATCCAACGTGCATATACTGTAATCCCCCAAGTCACAGCTGCTAAGTAACTGGGCTAGGGGCATTCCGGAGTGGTATAACAGACAGGTATAAGTCTGAAGCGTTCCAGCGTGGTGTAACAAACAGGTGTCCATGTGATTGATTCGATTAGGATAAGGCACAGAAACTTTCAGCATATCTTTGGATGAGGAGGGACATCACATTATCCATAGTATTTCCTAACAGAACTAACTCGAATTGGGCATGAGTATTCCAGCCCTTTTCTGGGTTAAAATGTAGGCTTCTCTTTCTTCATCTAAATAAACGACTTGATTGACCAGAGTTGGTATAGTGCTTTGATTGTTCATGTCTGGGATATGATGGATGAGAAGATTCAAAGAAAGCTGGGAGTCAACAAAAGCAGGTGGTAAATCCATACTGTTCAATGAAGGTGAACCCCAGACTATCCCTGAGCCTCTGGTATATGACCGTTGAATGAGGAATCAGGCGGTGACTTTTAGAAGAGGGTATATGCTGGAACCATCTAGGCCAGGCATGCCTCATGCCTTTGCAGACATTGAAAACATGAACACCGTCTGTAAGTTCCCAGAGGTAGGGAATCCACTTCAGCATAGTCAAAGTCCATTAATTCCAGGCATTGACATACAGGTTCAGGGTGTGCAGTAGTAACCAGCACTCTTTACTCTCGAATATTAGGGGCTGATATCCCAGTTTCCCTCCTCCAATACCAAGCTTGTTGACTATAAATCCAGTGCCAAATACTCCACCCGCATCTCTCCAGCGCTATATAGTGAAGAAAAAAACAGGGTCTATATACATTAATAATAAACCCCAATATTCTGATAACAGTGTATCATAATAAAAATAAATTAAACAAAAAGGAAGAAGAAAGAAAGGTGTTTCTAGTTTCCTAGTACTTGTCGCCTACGGTAGAGTTTTGTCTCACTCCAAAAGTGAGTGAGGTATCTACTCAATAGGTACATCACTTCAGGACTGACACTGGAGCTTCTTGATGGGTTATTCACCTCCTAAATATCCAAACATCTTGATAGTGCCGCTGTCACAACATGGAAAACATCCCTGAGACCATGGCATCATGTTAGGTACTTTAATAACATTTTCTAAATTATTTGTTAATTATATAAGCTGCATAGTTGGATACCTCTTGAAAAAACAAATCCAACGATACCTTATTCAAGTCTGTAAGTGAATTGTAAGCTGAGATATTAATATTTGTATGTCAGTTTAATATTTAACATTGGCATATTGAGATCCAATTTGGAAAAGTGTGACCACAAAACACATAAGCTAAGGGCAGATAACTGCTCTTGGTTTTTTCTCGCTAAGGGAGATAACTCAGGTTGTTATTTTGAGAGCCACCCTTAGAACGCAAAATTCAAATGAAAACCTTAAACTCCCTCTTCCTCCTGATTCTTCCTCCACCCCAACCCCTCCTTCGCCTACTCCTTCTCATTCTTCCTCCTCCTCCTTCCTCCTATAGACATTTTAATAATATGGCACATATTTGCAAATGCAAAATTAGTGCAACACGCATATGATGTAATAATAAAAATTATGAATAAAGTAAAATGCCTTAAGATTTATGGTGACTTTCAACTTTTATAAAATATAAACTACCTATAGAAAAAATAAATACAAAAACCATGAGTTATGTAGTCTGCATATTTTTTTAGTTGCATGTCCTTCACTGGATATAGCAGTCAACCCCAGCATTTTTGGCTGTTCATGACTTCTAGGCAAATCTTATGTTCAGTAGTTTGCCATTGCTTTCTGAATGACTGGCACCAATATCTTTTTCGAAAAGAAAAACCCAGCACCGCTGTGTTTTGAACACGGGTATACAGGATTACGAATCGTGTCTGTAACCCTTCGCCACGGACATTAGTAGACTGCATATACAAAGATATTATTCTGAGTTATATTAATTGAGTAATTGTTATTAATCAACTACATTATTAAAGGCAGCTCATTGGCAAAGAGGTAATGTAATGGACGCAGTTCGTAACCCCGCATACCCGCATTCAAAACACAGCTGTGGACGATTTGGCAGCAGACTGCCTTGCGTTGGTTTTTTTTTTTTAAATTATGGGGGTCGGTCATTCAGAAAGCAATGACAAACTATTGAATATAAACTTGCCAAGAGATCACAACAGCAAAATATGCTGGTGTTGACTGTGACATCATGTAAAGGATAAGCAACTAACATTATTAAATCTTTCACTGATTCAAATCATATGATATTAACAAAATAGTGACACCATCTGTTCTGTTTCCTTGTCCCATGGATATATATATATATATATATATATATATATATATATATATATATATATATATATATATATATATATATATATATATATATATATATATATATATATATAACAGTAGACGGTACTACCTGGTTTCTGTTAGCGCCGAACGTTGGGCGGCGCTTACCAAACCCGACACCCTACATTGTGCCAACGGCTTCGGGCGGAAGAGCGCAATTGGGAGGGTACAAGCCTTACCCTGGTGCGAGGAAATGCAAGCTAAAGACAAAATTGTCATGGCAGGGCAGACCAGGCCCTAAGCCTTGGTTGGCGACTGGTCTAGGATCGAAGCTCCGACAGGCGGACAGTTAGAGCATTGCTTTGCTGATCCGGCAGCTTCTGCTTCTTGTCTTGTTCCAGATGTAGGGGTGTTACCTTTCCTCTGGAGTGAACTAGGCAGGCCGAGAGAGGGATCATGCTGCATGGGCAACACATGATCTCTATATTTTAGCCCAGGCTTTGTGCTATGGAGAGGCAATAACTCCATCCCTGGTCTTAACTGGTCTCGGAATCAAAGCGAGAGGCAACTGTTACGGGTTATAAGTCCTTGTCAGTTGGCGTAGACATGGGGCGCCACGCGTTGCCTCTGACGGTGGGAGACACCTATAGGTGTCACTGATCAGCTACCGCCCGCCTCAAGCTGGGCAGGCCCCCAGCCAATTGGGTGCTGATCCGCCACAGCCTGCCTGCTTCAATGGGTGCTTGGGGCTAGGACAAAATCTGAATCGCAGGCTGTAAAACCAATGCACCAGGTACAAACAAAAATAAAAATATAAACCTCAAGCTACGGCTTGCAACCTGGAACGTGAGAACCATGTGTCCAGGATTTTGCACTGACTTGACCAATATTGACGATGTGAGAAAAACGGCTGTGATTGATGCCGAACTCAATCGTCTTAGCATTGATATTGCTGGCCTGCAGGAGACTCGCCTCGCTGAGGAAGGGTCACTCAAGGAAAACAACTACACCTTTTCTGGAAGGGTAGAGGGCAGGCAGAAAAAAGGCAACAGGTTGTGGGCTTTGCAGTGAAGAATTAGCTACTGGGAATGATTGAAATTCCAGCAGGAGGAAATGAAAGACTATTACTATTATCCCTGCGCTTGGCAACCTCTTGTGGGTTTGCCACCATTATTACTGCATATGCACCGACACTCGATTCCTCTGATGATGTGAAGGATTTGTTCTATGAGGAGTTAGACTCCGTGATCAAGGCAGTTCCAAAATCTGACTGCATTTATATGCTCGGTGATTTCAATGCTCGTGTGGGCAAGGACTCGAGTTCATGGCCAGTGTCCCTTGGAAAATATAACATCGGTCGCATGAATGAAAATGGGCAAAGGCTGCTGGAGCATTACACCAGTAATGACCTATGTATTACAAACTCTTTTTTTAAAACAAAAGAGATGCATAAGGTCACATGGAAACATCCAAGATCCAGCCATTGGCACCAGCTGGACTTCATCATCACACGGAGACATCTGAACCATATATCATTGACTCGTAGTTACCACAGTGCTGATTGTGATACAGATCATTCTTTGGTTGTTGCAAGAGTTAGACTGAGACCAAAGAGAACTTACACAGCTAAACACAAATCTAGCCCCAGGATTAATATTATTAACACTCATGATACTGAAAAGTGCTTTCAGTTTCAACAGCAACTTGAAGACGCTTTCACTGATACACCAGAAAATTGTACAGTATATGAAAAGTGGGGTCAAATTAAGGAAACTCTTTATAAAACTGCCGTAGGGGTTTACGGCACTGTGGATCATAAGAGGCAGGACTGGTTTGCGGCAACAGCGAGACTCTGCAGCCCTTGATTGATAAGAAGAAGAAAGCTCTCTTAAGAAACAAGGAAAGACCAACGCGTAACACTCTGAGTGAGCTAAGGCAAGCTAGGAAGGATGTGCAAAAGGCTGCCAGGCAGTGTGCAAATGATTATTGCATAAAGTTATGTGAGTCCATTCAAATCGCAAGTGATAAGGGAAACATCAGAAGCATGTATGAAGGAATAAAGAAAGCCTGTGGTCCAGTGATCAAAAGAAGTGCACCATTGAAAACCTTGACTTGAGAAGTCGTCACTGATAAGAAACAGCAGATGGACAGATGGGTAGAGCACTATTTGGAGCTTTACTCAAGTGAGACCAAACTAGCGGATGATGCCCTCAACGCCATAGAGGCTCTACCAACTCTTGACCACCTGGACACACTTCCCACCATAACAGAAGTTAAGTGTGCTATAAATGAACTTGCATCTGGCAAGGCTCCAGGTAAGGGTGGGATTCCAATAGAGGTTATCAGGAGTGGGCAAGACACACTCACTCTACAGATCCACCAGCTAATAGAGCTATGCTGGCGTGAAGGACAAGTCCCACAGGATTTCAAAGATTCAAGCATCATAACACTGTACAAGAACAAGGGCGATCGCAGCGACTGCAACAACTATAGGGGTATCTCACTTCTGTGTATTGTTGGAAAAGTATTTGCCAGAATTGTTCTGCGCAGACTTCAAGTAGTAGGAGATCAAGTCTACCCCGAATCACAGTGTGGCTTTCGACAGAACCGGTCTACCACTGATATGATATTCTCATTGCGACAAATGCAAGAAAAATGCCGTGAACAGAATCAACCACTGTTTATTGCCTTCATCGACCTCACAAAGGCATTTGATTTGGTCAGTCGTGAGGGTCTGTTCAAGGCACTAAAGAAGATTGGCTGCCCACCAACTCTTCTGTCCATTGTGGAATCGTTCCACACAGGCATGAAGGGTATAATCAAGTTTGATGGCTCAACTTCTGAAGAATTTGAAATCAAGAGTGGAGTTAAGCAAGGTTGTGTACTAGCTCCCACCCTCTTTGGAATATACTTTTCACTTCTACTGAAATATGCATTTCGTGATCAGGATGGTGGTATATACATTCACTCACGCTCAGATGGCGGCCTCTACAATGCTCAGAGATTGAAGACTAAGACCAAAATTAGGAGGGTACTGATCAGAGAGTTGCTTTTTGCAGATGATGCTGCAGTTACGACCCACTCTGAGGAAGAATTGCAATGTCTACTATCTGCATTCTCCAATGCTTGTTATGAATTTGGTTTAACAATTAGCAAAAAGAAGACACAGATTATGTCACAAGGTGCACATGGGGTACCATCAATCTTTATTGACGACGCCGAACTAGAGATAGTAGACCATTTTACATATCTAGGATCAGTGGTAAATAGCAAATTATCCCTAGATCAGGAAATCAACATCCGGATTGGTAAGGCAGCAACAACAATGAACAGGTTAAGAAAAAGAGTCTGGGAGAACAGGAAGCTTACTGCCAAAACAAAAGTCCTTGTCTATCAAGCCTGTGTCCTTAGTACTCTTCTCTATGGCAGTGAAACCTGGAAAACTTACTCACACCAAGAGAACAATTTAAACAGCTTTCATATGCGGTGTCTGCGAAGAATTCTTGGTATTAAGTGGCAAGACAAAATCACAAATACTGAAGTATTGGAAAGATCAGGTTGTGTGACAGTTTATTCCATGCTCAGTCTTCGTAGACTTAGATGGATAGGACATCTTAGGAGGATGGATGATGGTAGAATACCAAAGGATATCTTTTTGGTGAATTACAGATGGGTAAGAGATCTCAGGGTCGGCCTCTACTACGATACAAAGATGTGTGTAAGCGGGACATGATTGATACAGGCATTGATAATGCACATTGGGAGCAAGTCGCCGCTGAACGTGTTGCATGGAGGGCAAAATATCAGAAATGGAATAAAGTCAAAGGATAAAATTATTGCAGAAAAGTCACACACCAAGCGTTTGAGACGTAAGATGGTGCATGATGGTGGAAATGACCACGTGTTCACATTCACTCACTGTGAACGGACATGTACAGCACAAATTGGCCTTATCAGTCACACTCGCTACCGCCATAGATAAAAGTTATTATGCCTTTTTAGAGCACAAACTATCGTCTGTCAAGACGGCAAGGTGCCAATGATCAATGATATATATATATATATATGCGCAAGCCTTTAGCCACAGAGACCGATATATATATATACCGGCTCCGTGGCCAAAGCCTTGAGAACGCGGTTCGTGAGCCGGGTACCAGGCGTTCGAATCTCAGCTCCGACTGATTTGTGCAGCAGACCGTGTCGCGTTGTGTTATAACGTGCTGGTATGGGAGCCGGTCATTT
>JACEFZ010009485.1:45000-60715 GCA_014155875.1 Cepaea nemoralis
AGTCTCCGTGGCCTAAAGGATTGCAAATGCGATTCGTGAACTGCTTACCACGCTTTCGAAACACAGCAGCAACCGATTTGGCAGCAAACCGTATCATCCTGGGGTTTGAACGTGTTGGTATGGAGCCGGTTGATTAGAAAGCAATGGCAACCTTCTGAATGTAAAACTTACCAAGACATCAACAACAGCAGTAAAATGCTGGTGTTGACAGTGATGTCCTGTATATATATATATATATATATATATATATATATATATATATATATTTGTATTTTTTACGTATCCCTTACGGGACGTTGCAGTCAACACCAGCATTTTTCAGCTGCTGTTGATGTACTAGGCAAGTGTTATGTTCAGTAGCTTGCCATTGCTTTTTAAATGACCGCTCCCATACCAGCACGTTATAACACAACGCGACACGGTCTGCTGCACAAATCAGTCGGAGCTGAGATTCGAACGCCTGTACCCGGCTCACGAACCGCGTTCTCAAGGCTTTGGCCACGGAGCCGGTATATATATATATCGGTCTCTGTGGCTAAAGGCTTGCGCATATATATATATATATATCAGTGATCATTGGCACCTTGCCGTCTTGACAGACGATAGTTTGTGCTCTAAAAAGGCATAATAACTTTTATCTATGGCGGTAGCGAGTGTGACTGATAAGGCCAATTTGTGCTGTACAATGTCCGTTCACAGTGGAGTGAATGTGAACACGTGGTCATTTCCACCATCATGCACCATCTTACGTCTCAAACGCTTGGTGTGTGACTTTTCTGCAATAATTTTATCCTTTGACTTTATTCCATTTCTGATATTTGCCCTCCATGCAACACGTTCAGCGGCGACTTGCTCCCAATGTGCATTATCAATGCCTGTATCAATCATGTCCCGCTTACACACATCTTTGTATCGTAGTAGAGGCCGACCCTGAGATCTCTTACCCATCTGTAATTCACCAAAAAAGATATCCTTTGGTATTCTACCATCATCCATCCTCCTAAGATGTCCTATCCATCTAAGTCTACGAAGACTGAGCATGGAATAAACTGTCACACAACCTGATCTTTCCAATACTTCAGTATTTGTGATTTTGTCTTGCCACTTAATACCAAGAATTCTTCGCAGACACCGCATATGAAAGCTGTTTAAATTGTTCTCTTGGTGTGAGTAAGTTTCCAGGTTTCACTGCCATAGAGAAGAGTACTAAGGACACAGGCTTGATAGACAAGGACTTTTGTTTGGCAGTAAGCTTCCTGTTCTCCCAGACTCTTTTTCTTAACCTGTTCATTGTTGTTGCTGCCTTACCAATCCGGATGTTGATTTCCTGATCTAGGGATAATTTGCTATTTACCACTGATCCTAGATATGTAAAATGGTCTACTATCTCTAGTTCGGCGTCGTCAATAAAGATTGATGGTACCCCATGTGCACCTTGTGACATAATCTGTGTCTTCTTTTGCTAATTGTTAAACCAAATTCATAACAAGCATTGGAGAATGCAGATAGTAGACATTGCAATTCTTCCTCAGAGTGGGTCGTAACTGCAGCATCATCTGCAAAAAGCAACTCTCTGATCAGTACCCTCCTAATTTTGGTCTTAGTCTTCAATCTCTGAGCATTGTAGAGGCCGCCATCTGAGCGTGAGTGAATGTATATACCACCATCCTGATCACGAAATGCATATTTCAGTAGAAGTGAAAAGTATATTCCAAAGAGGGTGGGAGCTAGTACACAACCTTGCTTAACTCCACTCTTGATTTCAAATTCTTCAGAAGTTGAGCCATCAAACTTGATTATACCCTTCATGCCTGTGTGGAACGATTCCACAATGGACAGAAGAGTTGGTGGGCAGCCAATCTTCTTTAGTGCCTTGAACAGACCCTCACGACTGACCAAATCAAATGCCTTTGTGAGGTCGATGAAGGCAATAAACAGTGGTTGATTCTGTTCACGGCATTTTTCTTGCATTTGTCGCAATGAGAATATCATATCAGTGGTAGACCGGTTCTGTCGAAAGCCACACTGTGATTCGGGGTAGACTTGATCTCCTACTACTTGAAGTCTGCGCAGAACAATTCTGGCAAATACTTTTCCAACAATACACAGAAGTGAGATACCCCTATAGTTGTTGCAGTCGCTGCGATCGCCCTTGTTCTTGTACAGTGTTATGATGCTTGAATCTTTGAAATCCTGTGGGACTTGTCCTTCACGCCAGCATAGCTCTATTAGCTGGTGGATCTGTAGAGTGAGTGTGTCTTGCCCACTCCTGATAACCTCTATTGGAATCCCACCCTTACCTGGAGCCTTGCCAGATGCAAGTTCATTTATAGCACACTTAACTTCTGTTATGGTGGGAAGTGTGTCCAGGTGGTCAAGAGTTGGTAGAGCCTCTATGGCGTTGAGGGCATCATCCGCTAGTTTGGTCTCACTTGAGTAAAGCTCCAAATAGTGCTCTACCCATCTGTCCATCTGCTGTTTCTTATCAGTGACGACTTCTCAAGTCAAGGTTTTCAATGGTGCACTTCTTTTGATCACTGGACCACAGGCTTTCTTTATTCCTTCATACATGCTTCTGATGTTTCCCTTATCACTTGCGATTTGAATGGACTCACATAACTTTATGCAATAATCATTTGCACACTGCCTGGCAGCCTTTTGCACATCCTTCCTAGCTTGCCTTAGCTCACTCAGAGTGTTACGCGTTGGTCTTTCCTTGTTTCTTAAGAGAGCTTTCTTCTTCTTATCAATCAAGGGCTGCAGAGTCTCGCTGTTGGCCGCAAACCAGTCCTGCCTCTTATGATCCACAGTGCCGTAAACCCCTACGGCAGTTTTATAAAGAGTTTCCTTAATTTGACCCCACTTTTCATATACTGTACAATTTTCTGGTGTATCAGTGAAAGCGTCTTCAAGTTGCTGTTGAAACTGAAAGCACTTTTCAGTATCATGAGTGTTAATAATATTAATCCTGGGGCTAGATTTGTGTTTAGCTGTGTAAGTTCTCTTTGGTCTCAGTCTAACTCTTGCAACAACCAAAGAATGATCTGTATCACAAGTCAGCACTGTGGTAACTACGAGTCAATGATATATGGTTCAGATGTCTCCGTGTGATGATGAAGTCCAGCTGGTGCCAATGGCTGGATCTTGGATGTTTCCATGTGACCTTATGCATCTCTTTTGTTTTAAAAAAAGAGTTTGTAATACATAGGTCATTACTGGTGTAATGCTCCAGCAGCCTTTGCCCATTTTCATTCATGCGACCGATGTTATATTTTCCAAGGGACACTGGCCATGAACTCGAGTCCTTGCCCACACGAGCATTGAAATCACCGAGCATATAAATGCAGTCAGATTTTGGAACTGCCTTGATCACGGAGTCTAACTCCTCATAGAACAAATCCTTCACATCATCAGAGGAATCGAGTGTCGGTGCATATGCAGTAATAATGGTGGCAAACCCACAAGAGGTTGCCAAGCGCAGGGATAATAGTAATAGTCTTTCATTTCCTCCTGCTGGAATTTCAATCATTCCCAGTAGCTAATTCTTCACTGCAAAGCCCACAACCTGTTGCCTTTTTTCTGCCTGCCCTCTACCCTTCCAGAAAAAGGTGTAGTTGTTTTCCTTGAGTGACCCTTCCTCAGCGAGGCGAGTCTCCTGCAGGCCAGCAATATCAATGCTAAGACGATTGAGTTCGGCATCAATCACAGCCGTTTTTCTCACATCGTCAATATTGGTCAAGTCAGTGCAAAAATCCTGGACACATGGTTCTCACGTTCCAGGTTGCAAGCCGTAGCTTGAGGTTTATATTTTTATTTTTGTTTGTACCTGGTGCATTGGTTTTACAGCCTGCGATTCAGATTTTGTCCTAGCCCCAAGCACCCATTGAAGCAGGCAGGCTGTGGCGGATCAGCACCCAATTGGCTGGGGGCTGCCCAGCTTGAGGCGGGCGGTAGCTGATCAGTGACACCTATAGGTGTCTCCCACCGTCAGAGGCAACGCGTGGCGCCCCATGTCTACGCCAACTGACAAGGACTTATAACCCGTAACAGTTGCCTCTCGCTTTGATTCCGAGACCAGTTAAGACCAGGGATGGAGTTATTGCCTCTCCATAGCACAAAGCCTGGGCTAAAATATAGAGATCATGTGTTGCCCATGCAGCATGATCCCTCTCTCGGCCTGCCTAGTTCACTCCAGAGGAAAGGTAACACCCCTACATCTGGAACAAGACAAGCTGCAGAAGCTGCCGGATCAGCAAAGCAATGCTCTAACTGTCCGCCTGTCGGAGCTTCGATCCTAGACCAGTCGCCAACCAAGGCTTAGGGCCTGGTCTGCCCTGCCATGACAATTTTGTCTTTAGCTTGCATTTCCTCGCACCAGGGTAAGGCTTGTACCCTCCCAATTGCGCTCTTCCGCCCGAAGCCGTTGGCACAATGTAGGGGTGTCGGGTTTGGTAAGCGCCGCCCAACGTTCGGCGCTAACAGAAACCAGGTAGTACCGTCTACTGTTATATATATATATATATATATATATATATATATAGTATATATAGATATATATATATATATATATATATATATATATATATATATATATATATATATATCCATGGGACAAGGAAACAGAACAGATGGTGTCACTATTTTGTTAATATCATATGATTTGAATCAGTGAAAGATTTAATAATGTTAGTTGCTTATCCTTTACATGATGTCACAGTCAACACCAGCATATTTTGCTGTTGTGATCTCTTGGCAAGTTATATTCAATAGTTTGTCATTGCTTTCTGAATGACCGACCCCCATAATTTAAAAAAAAAAAACCAACGCAAGGCAGTCTGCTGCCAAATCGTCCACAGCTGTGTTTGAATGCGGGTATGCGGGGTTACGAACTGCGTCCATTACATTACCTCTTTGCCAATGAGCTGCCTTTAATAATGTAGTTGATTAATAACAATTACTCAATTAATATAACTCAGAATAATATCTTTGTATATGCAGTCTACTAATGTCCGTGGCGAAGGGTTACAGACACGATTCGTAATCCTGTATACCCGTGTTCAAAACACAGCGGTGCTGGGTTTTTCTTTCGAAAAAGATATTGGTGCCAGTCATTCAGAAAGCAATGGCAAACTACTGACATAAGATTTGCCTAGAAGTCATGAACAGCCAAAAATGCTGGGTTGACTGCTATATCCAGTGAAGGACATGCAACTAAAAAAATATGCAGACTACATAACTCATGGTTTTTGTATTTATTTTTTCTATAGGTAGTTTATATTTTATAAAAGTTGAAAGTCACCATAAATCTTAAGGCATTTTACTTTATTCATAATTTTTATTATTACATCATATGCGTGTTGCACTAATTTTGCATTTGCAAATATGTGCCATATTATTAAAATGTCTATAGGAGGAAGGAGGAGGAGGAAGAATGAGAAGGAGTAGGCGAAGGAGGGGTTGGGGTGGAGGAAGAATCAGGAGGAAGAGGGAGTTTAAGGTTTTCATTGAATTTTGCGTTCTAAGGGTGGCTCTCAAAATAACAACCTGAGTTATCTCCCTTAGCGAGAAAAAACCAAGAGCAGTTATCTGCCCTTAGCTTATGTGTTTTGTGGTCACACTTTTCCAAATTGGATCTCAATATGCCAATGTTAAATATTAAACTGACATACAAATATTAATATCTCAGCTTACAATTCACTTACAGACTTGAATAAGGTATCGTTGGATTTGTTTTTTCAAGAGGTATCCAACTATGCAGCTTATATAATTAACAAATAATTTAGAAAATGTTATTAAAGTACCTAACATGATGCCATGGTCTCAGGGATGTTTTCCATGTTGTGACAGCGGCACTATCAAGATGTTTGGATATTTAGGAGGTGAATAACCCATCAAGAAGCTCCAGTGTCAGTCCTGAAGTGATGTACCTATTGAGTAGATACCTCACTCACTTTGGAGTGAGACAAAACTCTACCGTAGGCGACAAGTACTAGGAAACTAGAAACACCTTTCTTTCTTCTTCCTTTTTGTTTAATTTATTTTTATTATGATACACTGTTATCAGAATATTGGGGTTTATTATTAATGTATATAGACCCTGTTTTTTTCTTCACTATATAGCGCTGGAGAGATGCGGGTGGAGTATTTGGCACTGGATTTATAGTCAACAAGCTTGGTATTGGAGGAGGGAAACTGGGATATCAGCCCCTAATATTCGAGAGTAAAGAGTGCTGGTTACTACTGCACACCCTGAACCTGTATGTCAATGCCTGGAATTAATGGACTTTGACTATGCTGAAGTGGATTCCCTACCTCTGGGAACTTACAGACGGTGTTCATGTTTTCAATGTCTGCAAAGGCATGAGGCATGCCTGGCCTAGATGGTTCCAGCATATACCCTCTTCTAAAAGTCACCGCCTGATTCCTCATTCAACGGTCATATACCAGAGGCTCAGGGATAGTCTGGGGTTCACCTTCATTGAACAGTATGGATTTACCACCTGCTTTTGTTGACTCCCAGCTTCTTTGAATCTTCTCATCCATCATATCCCAGACATGAACAATCAAAGCACTATACCAACTCTGGTCAATCAAGTCGTTTATTTAGATGAAGAAAGAGAAGCCTACATTTTAACCCAGAAAAGGGCTGGAATACTCATGCCCAATTCGAGTTAGTTCTGTTAGGAAATACTATGGATAATGTGATGTCCTCCTCATCCAAAGATATGCTGAAAGTTTCTGTGCCTTATCCTAATCGAATCAATCACATGGACACCTGTTTGTTACACCACGCTGAACGCTTCAGACTTATACCTGTCTGTTATACCACTCCGGAATGCCCCTAGCCCAGTTACTTAGCAGCTGTGACTTGGGGGATTACAGTATATGCACGTTGGATTCATGTGGATTACCCTTCATGTCTACGCTTTGGATATATGATCCGAGGTGGAAGCTCCGTGTGTGTGTGTGTGTGTGTGTGTGTGTGTGTGTGTGTGTGTGTGTGTGTGTGTGTGTGCAATCTCCAATTTTCTGAATAGGTGAATTATATATAAAGCAGCTGTTTTCCTGGATTATAGAGAGTGTGATTAGGGCCAAACTTTTTTCTAGTAGATAATGAAGTAGAAGGAGTCGTCAACAGACACATAGGATAATATCATAGACAGATTAGATAGTTTTTCTTTATCTATTTCTTTGTATGGATTATTTACTTTGTTTTGTGTGTGACACATGTATTTGTTGTGAAACTTTTTGGGGGGATTTTTAGGGAAGTCTGTTCTGATTGTATACTTTGTGGGCACTGCCTGAATATGATCATTTCTTTCATGTATATGTCACCATGATTCAGCCAACAGGGTTTGTCCAGGACCCAAATGTTTTCACAATACAGTTGTTTGTTTTTTGGTTTAACCAAGCCTTGAAGTTAATTCATTGTAAACATATTGTTCCAAAATTGATGTTTATCGTCCATTTATGGTTACTGTTGTTGTTTAACAGTGGTTCTTCATCTGTTATGTGATACAGTGATTCATTGTGGTGTTTTGTTTAACAGTGATTGTTCTCCATCTGTTATGTAATACTGTGGATGTACATGACAGTGGATACTTGTTAGTGTATATATATATATATATGTATATATATATAGATTATATATATATATATATATATATATATATATGTGTGTGTGTGTGTGTGTGTGTGTGTGTGTGTGGGAGATTAAATGTGGGGCAGGGCACTTACGCATAGACACACCTTCTATGTAGAGTGACTATTTACTCGGGTGTCTGTGGTAGAACTTCCCGGATCTCCCAGCCTTCTATGGGAAACATTTCTTCTATATTAGTGTTGAACTTGCACCCATTTCTGCCTGTTCAATGCTTGGGGGTTTCTCGAGCCAGTGTATTATTTCCTATAGAGGGTGTGTTTGGAATTAAGGTCCCATTCATACGGAATACGCCTAGCGAACTTGTCCTTATTCTCATTTATTATATTTACCACCCCACAGGAACTTCTTTCTTAAGATCGAGACGTTTTCCAGAAGGTTCTTAGGGAGCAAGGTTCCGCAAAGCACATGAAATGGTGACATTGTGGTTAATGCGTTTGCTTACCAATGTTCAATCGGGGCTGGGTTCAATTCTCAGTAGTAGCAGGATTATTTTCACAGGCTCTAACACCAGCACAATCTCATATAATGGATAGCAGATAGTTTTCAGAGTTGATTGGGAAGGAAAGGTGGCGAGGAAGACAAGGATACCCGTATCGGGGAGTGAGCAAAGAATCTTGTAAACACTGTACCTGTAGACTAAAATGCAGGCGGACGTTCACTCATGCTGTCACTGGTATCATCAGAATGGAATCTCTTCGTTGGCTACTGAATTAGGGGACGGAGCACATAAAGACATGTCCAGAGTCCAATACTTGATTCTTGATTTTCTCATCATTATCATCATCTTCCACTTTTGCTGTCAAGCGTCGTGGGGAGGAATAGTTAACGCTACAGCGCCCGAATGGGTAGCACTGGGTAGTGTCATTCCGTGTGATTGTACTATGTCTTTTTTGTCGTCACACAATTTCTTCTCGGGCGTCCTCTTGCTCTCGTAGCAGATCTTCTTTGATGTAGCACCAGCGCTGGGAGATTTTATTGTTAGCAATCTAACCAGATGGCCGAACCATTTGATTTTCTGCTTTTCAATATATGTGGCACATGGTGTTGATTCCATTGTCTGTCTAATAACAGCATATTCGTGTGAATATGCTATTTATTATCTGTCTTGTTCGGACATAGGTATATTGGATATTTCAGTATGGGTGACAGTTGATATAGAAGCGCACTCGCTTTTCACATCTGATATTGATTTTGCTGTCTATTCTGCCATCTTCTGTGATCATACTTTTTATACATTTAAATTCTTTAAATTGTTTCAGAGGTTAGCTATTTATCTGTATATTTAGTGGACCAGGAGATCCTCTAACCTGCATTACTTCAATTTTGACTGTATTCATATCGATACTGTATCTGCTGCATGATGAACTCAGCTTTTTGATTTTATATTTCACATAATTTGAGAAATTGACAGAAAAGAATTCTAGCGGAAACGTAAATGTTTGGAAAAGAATAGACGCATGTGTCAACTAGTCCTAAACAGTATCATTGGGTTATAGGATATGGAAATAAATCATTAAGAATGCAATACCTCTTTGAGACTCGAACTGTGACGCTATCAACATACTGAATAGATGATCCGTCGACTACTGAGTGTTTGCCCATGCTCGTGGCTTTCGCACGCCTCATTGGGCCAGGAGTCCCGTGTTGCCATGCAATCCTGGACATTGACAAATAAGATCAAACAGTGTCAACATGTGCGGCTCAGACAATAATTATAGAAGGTGACAGATAACAGATACGGCTGACCCAGCCGTAATTGTAATCATTATCATGTGCCTTGTCAGTATGCGTGGGCGATAGTAGTTCGTAATCTCATATGATATGAAGATTCGCATATTAGGTCAATGCTCTTTAAATTATACCATAGTTTGGTTGCCAGGGCATCAATATGCTTACTTCCTTGTCATCCTTTTTCTCTTTTCCCATCACGTTTGCCAACTGTCTCTAGGCTTTCACGTTCAAACACCTCATAACGTGCGAGACAAATGATGACATCTAATATGCTTAATGAATGGGCAGTTTTTGTCTGCTTCTCAAAGCTGCCTTATTTGCAGCATCATTGGCCATACAGATGGGTACAAGACCTCGAGGTCGGCCTCACTACGGTATAACCGATATTGCACGTTGGGAACAAGTTGCCGCTTATGACGTTGCACGGAGGGCAAAAATCATAATTGGAATAACCACGAAAGTAAAAATGGTTGCAGAGACGCCACACACCAAGCTTGTGAGAAGTCAGATGGTGGCGAGATGGTGAAAATGACTATGTGTTCACATGCATCCATTGTGGACGAATATTTACCGCGCGGATTGGTCTGATCAGTCACATTCGCTACCGCCATGGGTTGAAGTTATTAAGCCCTTTTTAAATCACAATGTAACAAACTATCGTATGTCCAGACGCATAGGTGCGTGCAGCAGCAGCAGCAACAACAACAACAACAACAACAACAACAACCGCGGGAGTATACTAATAGTTGTAGAATTAGAATCTGTAGCTGTAGCTGTTGTTGTTGTTGTTGTTGTTGTTGCTGCTGCTGCTGTTGTTGTAGTAGTAGTAGTAGTAGTAGTAGTAGTAGTAGTAGTAGTAGTGGTAGTAGTAGTAGTAGTAGTAGTGGTAGTAGTAGTAGTAGTAGTAGTAGTAGTAGTAGAATAGCACAAGTAGTAGTAGTAGTAGTAGTAGTAGTAGTAGTAGTAGTAGTAGTAGTAGTAGAATAGCACAAGTAGTAGTAGTAGTAGTAGTAGTAGAAGTAGTAGTAGTAGTAGTAGTAGTAGTAGTAGCACAAGTAGTAGTAGTAGTAGTAGTAGTAGTAGTAGTAGTAGTAGTAGTAGTAGTAGTAGTAGTAGTAGTGGTAGTGGAAGTGGACGTAGTAGTGGTGGTAGTGGTGGTGAATGTGGTGGTGGTGGTGGTGAATGTTATGGTGGTGAATGTGGAGGGATGGTGGTGGGGGTGGTGGTGGTCGTGGCTGCGGCGTGGGGCGGTGGTGGTGGTGGTGGTGGTGGTGGTGGTGGTGTGGTGGTGGTGGTGGTGTAGAGGTAGTAGTAGTATCGTTATCGTCGGGGTTATGTTCTTTGAAAACGCGACTTTGCGTGAAACGACGTAAAACGAAACAGTATTTCCCATATAATTAAATGATATACAGTGTATTGTGCAATGATTATTTTTATGGTTGCTGATATTTATTGGCTAAATAGAGGTGGGTTTGAGTGCGAGTCGTAGAGTTATTGGGGCGCAGCGGCATTAAAACCTCGACTTGCTCCAAAACTATCATCAGCACTACTAGTTCGGCTCTTACCCGCTTTCTTAGCTAGATCTTCATAGAGACAATATTTGCTTTCTCTTTGTATAGCCATCTTGCTCACAGCATATTCCTTGGTTCTGGTCTTCAATCCAGACGGCCAATAGTGCTTCCATGTTCTCCATAAGAGTACTTCTGGTACGAGCGATCTTGAAAGCACCCAAAGGGGTTACGTTTTTAGCACCCTCTTTGATTTTGTCAGCACCTGCACGAATTGTCCTTACCGTGGTTAGCAGGTAAACTATGGACTTTACCGATATCAACAGTCCGATCGCCAGCCTCAAAACGATGTAACACATCTAACTTCACCGCCTCAAGAGTAAAACTTTCCTGGTTCTCTTACATCCAGACACACTATCAGCACTTACTGTGCGCTTTGAACTCATAATTATGGGTGATTACACGATAAAATCCTGGAAAAACGAACTGCACAAAATGTAAAATGGCGACGTTAAAGCAGCATAGCAACACAGGTGACGACGTTATGGCGGAACATAGCGATGTAAAGTGAAGTTGTGTCCCATTGTGACAACGACGTTGTAGCGAAACGACGTAAACAGAAGCGATAATGTGATTATAACTCTGCACAAGTCTGACTGCTCTGCTGGCACTCTGACCCACTCCTCTCCTCGCCTAATGTTCTCCAAGGGGCACACCTGTCTGATCATATCCTCCGCCTGAGCCATCCATGATTTCCCTCTTATCAGTCGCTGGCCCTTAACTTCGTCAAGCGCCTCATGCAACGGGTGATCTGTGTCTGCAGCTACTCTGAGGAACCCATTGGAACCCGCATAAACGTCAAAGCAAAAGTGGCTGCATTTGACCAGGTATCTTTCCCTGGCCTGCAGCTCCCCAGGCCGCTTGGAAGAAGCTTCCCCCTGTCTAAAAACTCTTGCAGCGACTATCTTCTCTTAAATCTTCCCAAATGTATTTTGAAGGGTGATGATCCTAAAGCCGCTAAGCTTTGAATGATCATTGAACGGTTTTGGGAGAGGGATGAGATAACTATGTACCCAATCCTGCGGTACTGATGCTGTCCTAATGCTCTGGTTAAAGCAATCGGTCAACTCCTTCAGGTCTACATCGCTCAAAGCCTTCATGTGGGCCATGCCTGACCCCATCAGGCCCTGGTGCCGTTCTTTTGCCTTTTTAAAATATGTTAACATCTTCAACCCGTACGATGTCTTCATAAGGCATATTCTTTATGGTACCAGATAACTCCTCTCTAACTGTATCCCGGGTGTCCACATCATCACGATTGGTCTGCTCTAAAAAAAATCTCTGGAGAAACGCCTCCCTTTCTCTGTGTCTGTTGTCACGCGCACACCATCATCTCTATACATTGTTCCCACTGTAATAGGCCGATCTTTTCTTTGTATTTGTCTGTGCAGTTTCCAGAACTTTCGCAGTGTTTTATCACCTCCAATCTCATTCATGAAACATTCCATTTTGCCTTATTGGCCTCTGTGGCAC
Source organism: Cepaea nemoralis (assembly GCA_014155875.1). Lineage (NCBI taxonomy): Eukaryota > Metazoa > Mollusca > Gastropoda > Stylommatophora > Helicidae > Cepaea > Cepaea nemoralis. The sequence continues at coordinate 57,436 of JACEFZ010009485.1, forward strand.
AGTGCTTGAAAACCTCCTTAACATTGTCCGCTGTGTCCACTCCCTCTCGTGAGCTTCTGGCTGCCTCATTGCAGCTCTCTTTGCTTTCCAAGCCTGGTCTACTTCTGGGGTCCACCATGGGCGTTGCAAAAAAGGATTTTTAACAGCCCTGTTGCATGCCCTCCGTCTGAGGCGTCCAAGAAGGCTGTCGGTCCACTCATACCGGAAGGTCTTGCGCGCTCTCCCAGCCTTAACTTTCCTGGATTTAGAGATCAGAACTGAGCATGGCATGTGATCACTCCCATGGTCATTCAAACAGTCCACTTTACATCAAGGACTGATGACAGGGAGACAAGAGCCAAGTCAATAGCTGTGTCCGCATCGCCAGGCCTCATTGCCATTCTAGTCGGTCTACCATCTTTTATGCAGACCACATCGGAGTCCACCATGACATCCGAAAGGGCAATTCCCTGTCGGTTTTCTCCACTGTTCTCCACTGCATTGAAGTCTCCACATATGAGTAGCCTATCACCCGGTAATTCCTCCAATTCCTTAAGCCAGTCCCAGTGTACCTTCTGACAAAACAGTCCACTGTGGCATATACATTTATGATGCTCCAACTTAAGCCCTCAATCTCCATTTGTATACCCTGGACCTTTCTTGCACTGTGATTCCACTGGCTCAAGTCAAGTACCACATGCTTCACTCCTTCCTTCACCAGCAGACCTGCGCACGTCTCATCTGCCCAGTAGGGTTTATATAACTGGCGTACCCAGGGCAATGGGATTTGTCTGTATTTAGCTCCTGGAGCATGAGGACATCAAAATCATATATTAGCCTCTCCAATACAGGACCTCTCTGCTTGGCACTAAGACAGTTCCAATATCCCACTCTTACATGGTGAGACCTAGTCTCTCCACTTTCGTGTTGTTCTCCTGGCGCATGTCCTCCTATTTCTATGCCTTCTTCCCACACCATTTTCTCGTCTTCTCCTCCTCACTCTCTCTCTCTTCGCTAGCCCTGAAGGATGTGTCAAATGCAGAGCACGTGCTCCGTAGCTCCGGCGACGATTACCTTGTTTAAATAATACCATATACACAAAGTTTGGATATTGCAGGAAATGAGCGGTCACCCTAGTAGAGCTTGCCTGCTAGGGAAGGGGCAGGGGATGTCCCTCAGGAGCCCATACGCCTGGCGCCGCCCCGCCCGCATACCAGACGTTCCACGTTCACGACCAACTCACCCGTGGCCATTCAGTCCTAGGCACGTCGGTCCACCTTCAACTTGGGGGTTTATAATCAGGAGTTTTCCATCTCCTAGATTGGCTGCTGTAATAGCTAACGGCCCAATTATCCGGGGGCAAGAAGACAGAAGATCAAGTGGTTTGGTCATGTCGTTAGAATGCAACACCAACAACTACCATCACTGGCCTTACATCAAAGATTATCTGCGACGAGACCAAGAGGACGTCTAAGAAGAGAAATGGATTGACGACATCAAAGACATTGTACAACCACACGGAATGACACTATCCAGTGCCGCCCACCGGGCACTGGAGCGAAAATTATTCCTCCCCACGACGCTTGACGGTAGAAGTTGATGATGATGATGATGATGATGATGATGATGATGATGATGATGATGACGATAATGATGATGATTAGAATGCAATATAATAAATATCAAGATATCATCAACAACATGCCTCAATGTGTTTCTTCAGATGTTCAGTTTCTTTCGGAGACAGAGATAAACTTACGTGTCTGTTACATACATTTACCATACTATACTATTTATATAATACACATTATACTATGCTATGCTATCCTATACCATGCAACGCTATGCCATGCCACAATATACTGTACTATACTGTAAAAGCTATTATATGCTTTAAACATTACACTACACCACACTACACTACATTACACCACACTACACTACAAAACACTACAATACTGTCATAGACTAAGGTTAGGTCATGGGCCACCCAGTGCAATCAGGCTACAGCTTAACGCAGCCCAGAGTAAAATTTGCGAGGCGGGGCTGCAGAGGAGAGGACAGCGTCTCCTGCGGGCAGTAGTTGAGCTTAGACCACGGTCAGTGTCTGGTCGAGGTCTGAGTATAGTAGAATGGCCAAACAATGAGCCCCTACTTTTATTCATAGATGTGTAGTTATTGTGTCGACTCTGAGCATGTAGTTGTGAAAACGTATATTGTAATTTGTTCAATGCTTGGAGTCAATATAGAATGACAATGGAGTTGTGTGTTGTTATTCCAGACATGTTGAGTTCACTCCAGTTTACGAGTTGTTATGAATAGTCCTGTGCAAGAACTTAAACTTAACTTATGACAATGATTGAAAATGAGTCCAGCGAAAAGAACACAGAGTCGCTAACCAGAAAGGTGCTGACCCAGGTACGTGACCACGGCAGCAACAAATGTCTACTTTGCTTGGCCGGGGAAAAGGTCCAGTTATCAGCTCAAGTGCTGGGAAAGATAACTACAGCACCCGACATACAATCCAGTCTTGGGTAACTTCCACGAGCTTACAGCAGTGACTATTAAAGCACGAATGGACGATAGTATTATTCTAATCCACCAACAAAGAGCTATAGCAAGCGTGCTATGTGAAGAGCGTTAGCAAACAGACGCTCCATACCAATGCAGACGCCTCATAGCTACTTAACATAGCAGTAGCATTTTTAAACTCCATGACAGAAGCATTCATAAACTCCATGGCAAATACCACACCACACTAAACTGCATTACATCACTGTCATGATATGGCTGGCAGGCGACGATCTCGATGGAGAAAATGACAGAAACAGTCAAGTGACGGTCCTGAAATCTTCAAAAAGACAGCGATCCTGACTTCAAACACTGGTCGTATGTATTGGACACGAAAGCGAAAGTCCCGTATGAAACGGAAGAATTGGTTACCGGGAAAGTTCAAAGACAAAACTCCGTATCGGACTTTGCGGAGAATCACCGGGGCCCAGAAACATCGTTATATTCGAGAGTTCGGAACTAGATCAAACAGCAATCGCGTGGAAATGCCGGTGAAAAGAGTCCTTTGATCTAACGGAGAAACACGATGGAACGGGAGATCGTCTTATTAAAGACGGTGGTCAGTACTGATGTACGGAGATCAATCAACGCGGGAATAGAACAAAGGCTGAGTGTTAAGGACAAAACAAGTGACGTAGTCCAGCCAATAACGTTGGACTGAATTTACTGTTTTACAGACCAGTTGAAGATTGCCTTTACAATAGGCGGGTGTGGGTTAATGACTGTTTTA
>JACEFZ010009486.1:0-5000 GCA_014155875.1 Cepaea nemoralis
GAAAACGGCCTTTGTAAATAAGTAATTTACTTTACAATGAGGGGGGCCCTGGAAAAAGGGGGCGGTTTCCTTCTTTTTTTTCTTTACTTAAGCTAGCGGGGATTTTTTTGTTATATTTTTTTGTGGGCAGATGAGTTTTAGATCCCGAGCCCCAAAAAAAATTTGGCCATACTTAAAAAAGTATCTGACTCTTGGACTTTCTCTGAAAATTTTCCAGAGACATGTATTTTTTGTATTTGTACCCGGTTTTGGGTCTTTTTGGTCTGTGTTGACAAAAGGGTTTTGGGGGCTGAACGCCATTTTTTTATTTATGATTGTGTTCAGTAAAGCGGCCCGGGTCAATTTTCTCATTATTTGGTTTTAAAATTTTATTGCATTTTTTTGTTTAGAGACGACAAAAGCCATTATGAGCGTGCTACAAGCACCATGCAGTCGGTATTGGTTGGAGAAACTCTTTTTTGACATTTTAAGGGTGTTTTAGTGTAGAAATGCACCTGTTACTTCAGGGAGGCGCTGACCTAATTTGTGTCTGTGGAGGCGACATATGCGAATCCAGGTGTGTCGATGATTTGCAATACTTATATTGTCAAGTATATACCTGACATCTCATACTTTCCTGTGTTTTCTATGAGTGCCACTCTTTGCTTAAAACCCCCCAAAAAAAGTCGCTTAAAAGTCGACAGTGTCGATTTCGTTGCACAGGGTCTTTATCCAATATGGCTCAGTCTCTTTCCGCAGCGCGGAAAGCGTCGCACAAAGCACGAACTCCATAGCTCCAACGACGACCTCAGGGGTCTCCGAAAAAATTCACCCGTGAACCGAAGGGCGCGGCCCGGAATCGAACCCACAAATTTCGGAGCCCGAGTCACACGGCTTAACCACTTCGCCACGGAGGCTCCTGTGCCACACATTGTGTGTGAATTAATGCACCTTGTTATTTTAATAGAGGTCGAATGGATAAGAGCTCTCGCTCTTAAATTTGAGTACGCATGTGGGAAGAATAGCAGGATAATTCCCTACAAATGTCACGTGGATATAAACCTTGACTTCTCGTTCCAGAAAGCAATGGCAAACTACTGAACATACAATTTATAAAATGAACCTGAGATTGGGGTTGATAACAAAGTCCTGCATAGAACGGGAAATATCTTATATTTTGCTACTTGAATGGCTTCCAATTGTCTATTGTATATAATCTGCCACAGAAGAAGTACATACCTCCAACTCCCTAGAAGGGCAGACTGTTAAATGGGGCCTGCGCGCCCAATTCTTAACCCTTTGAAAACGAAGTTTGTTCGTTCGTTCCTTGCATGAAGAAATAGCAAGCCGTGGTAGAACATTGTAATGTGTTCAGCAGACCTGATACCATAGACATTGTATTGTTTAAATTTTAATCTCTTGGTGGAATTTATAACCTACGATAAGCCAAGACACGAGTGTCAAATGGATTTACAACACACGGCTACTACTTGAGTGCACAGCAAGTGGTTTTGTGGAATTTTAAGTTCTCATGAGCACCTGATAGTAACTACAATTATACCAGGGATTGGTTTCACAAACTACGTATAAAATCAGTTAAGGTCTTATAATATGACGCGATAGGGTCTCTCTCTCTCACTCTCTTCTCCCCACCCCCCCCCTCTCTCTCTCTCTCTCTCTCTCTCTCTCTCTCTCTCTCTCTCTCTCTGTCACTCTAATTTTATGTGTGTATTATAATTATAGAGAGTGTATTTTTAATGTCTGTGCAGTGTTTGAAAATATTGCCGGTCCCAGTTTTATATTCACCCTTGTAAAGTTCATGCAACATAATCCATCCATCTGGCAAGACCCACGTCGTGGATCAGCTCAGTGTTATTGTCTCGACCATACTAAGTGACCAAGCCATCCAGGTATTTACTTCTCTGCTTCCCCCTTGTTTCTCTTCCCTCGATCTTGTCAGTTGTCATCAAGTTCTCCAAGTTATTTCTTCTCATAACGTGGCCAAAATATTGTGCCTGTCTACGTCTAATTTCTCTAATCAGTGTACAATTTTCATGTGTTTCTTGAAGGACTTGGTCATTAGTTTTTTCTGTCTGCCCGTGGTATTCTTTGCATTTTCCTCAAAAACCACATTTCCACAGTCATCAGATGTTTTTCAGCTCGTCTGCTTAACTGTCATTACCCTGCATGCTTAACTACAAAACGCTTAAAAATATTTCCTGTTAGTAAGTAACTGGCACCTTGCCGTCTTTACAGACGAAAGTAGGTGGGTTGGAGCTAGAGCTAGAATTCCATCGCTCAATGCCTGGGCATGGATTCAGAGAAGTGTGTTGCCCATGCAGCATGATCCCTCTCTCGGCAAGGATGATCAGTACGTCTGGAACAAGGTAGGCTGCTGATGCTGCTGGCTCAGCATCAAACCTACAAGAGCAGAAGGTGAGTAGCGGCCAGGCCCTCATATCTGGGGGATTTACCTTAGAGGCCTTTATCCCTCAGGTGAGTGCCTTATACCAAGTGTCTGGACCTATATGAGCGTGTACATCAGTCAATCGTAATTGTCTGGACCAATGTAAGTGTGTACTACCGTCAGACTCCCTGCCTGACACTGTCTACAGTGCGGATACCGCGACCAGCGAGAATCGGACCGCCGGAGATAGTGCTCGTCTATGTTGCGAACAAATCTCCCGTTTGACTGAATAAGTAAAGAAACGATAAAAATAGTGGTATTTCAATTGCGCTTGCGCTACCACCAATGCTACACTCTTCATGTGTGTCACAAAGACTAGAGTCAAGCTCAACGGGGTCTTCTTTCCCCGCTCTATTAAATAATAAACATGCAAAGCATGTTGGGGTTGATTACTACGCCATGTAAAGGACATGCATTTAACTTTTAAAAATAATATGCGCATTCTCACATAGTTAGACAATATATTTGTTTCGATTGAAAAATATTTACAAACACATTAAGCAATTACAACAACAAAAAATTATAACAAGAAACGCAAAGATACAGGTGAAATGCAGAGTGCCTTAAAAATTAATTTAAATAATTATAGAATATATTTCTTACCTCAAAACTCTGGCCACTTAGAAGTTTCCATGCGCAAGCAGGCAAATCTTTACAAACCTCAACTAAGAATAAAAACATTTTTAACACATCCATATTCAAGGCTCACTCGAGCGCAAACGTCTGAAGGCTGCGTAATAAGGCACTCAGGTACTCAAGGACATGCTCGTCCAAACACTGCTGAGTGTCCGTAAAGCCCACAGTCTCACCACCTGCACATTGAAGGAGCAGGTATGCCTGCATTCATCTGCTTTCCAAACAGCCAGCCAGATACTGGCAAACATTGTAGACCAAACAACTTCATGCAAATGCGCATGTGCAGACCTGCAGACGTCGTTAGCCATTCGTGGTACACAACAGTTTCTTTCTTCGACGGCGACATTCTTCCTATCGGTGGCTCATTCATTCTGTGTCGGCAATACTTTCTTTGCCGGTGATTTTCTGTCTCTTTCTATCATTGTCGATGATTTCTGCGGCTTCAAACTTCTAGCAAACATAATTCTAAAGCGTATAATAGCTTGTGGTTTTCTTTCATTACCCTGTATGCTGTCAATGCAACCCATGCAGTAATTAATATTTATAGAACGAGGTGACTTATATGTGTCCTGTTCCCAGCTAGTTATATTCCGATCCTTGTCTGCTGTCTGTCTGTTTGTTTATCTGTAGTGAGGTAGGGACGTAGGTAGGTAGGTAGGTAGGTAGGTAGGTAGGAGGGTAGGTAGGCAGGTATACGTACTAGTTGATACGTCTTTAAGGTGGATTAAGTTTAGGGGAAAATGTAATGTTCAACCTTTATGATATTTTATGTGCTTGGGTCTATCACGAAGCCATGTAAATAACGTCAAGTAAAGGACCATTCTACACACCTCAAGGACAGTGGATATACGGCAGGCACAAGTGGGTACAGGACCATTCTACACACCTCAAGGACAGTGGATATACGGCAGGCACAAGTGGGTACAGGACCATTCTACACACCTCAAGGACAGTGGATATACGGCAGGTACAAGTGGGTACAGGACCATTCTACACACCTTCAAGGACAGTGGGTAAACGGTAGGCACATGTAGGCACAGGACCATTCTACACACCTTCAAGGACAGTGGGTATACGGTAGGCACAAGTAGGCACAGGACCATTCTACACACCTTCAATGACAGTGGGTATACGGTAGGCACATGTAAGCACAGGACTATTCTACACACCTTCAAGGACAGTGGGTATACGGTAGGCACAAGCAGGTAAAGGACCATTCTACACACCTTCAAGGACAGTGGGTATACGGTAGGCACCTGTAGGCACAGGACTATTCTACGCACCTTCAAGGACAGTGGGTATACGGTAGGCACAAGTAGGCACAGGACCATTCTACACACCTTCAAGGACAGTGGGTATACGGTAGGCACATGTAGGCACAGGACCATTCTACACACCTTCAAGGACAGTGGGTATACGGTAGGCACAAGTAGGCACAGGACCATTCTACACACCTTCAAGGACAGTGGGTATACGGTAGGCACATGTAAGCACAGGACTATTCTACACACCTTCAAGGACAGTGGGTATACGGTAGGCACAAGCAGGTAAAGGACCATTCTACACACCTTCAAGGACAGTGGGTATACGGTAGGCACAAGTAGGCACAGGACCATTCTACACACCTTCAAGGACAGTGGGTATACGGTAGGCACAAGTAGGCACAGGACCATTCTACACACCTTCAAGGACAGTGGGTATACAGTAGGCACAAGCAGGTAAAGGACCATTCTACACACCTTCAAGGACAGTGGGTATATGGTAGGCACAAGTAGGTAAAGGACCGTTCTACACACCTTCACGGACAGTGGGTATATGGTAGGCACAAGTAGGTAAAGGACCATTCTTAACACCTTCAAGGACAGTGGGTATATGGTAGGTACAAGTGGGTACAGAACCATTATACACACCTTCAAGG
>JACEFZ010009486.1:10000-62327 GCA_014155875.1 Cepaea nemoralis
GCCTGTGTAGCTTTTACAAATTCATACATAGTTCTTATATGCAGGGGCCAATTCTCGAAGTTTTCCAAAGTGAAAGGCTGGGATGTATAGAAATAATGGAAGATAATAGGGAAACAAAACTCGCTTACACTCAAGAAATAAATGACCGAAGACCCCGAGGTAGACCAAGAAGACGGTGGAGAGATAATACAGACCTACAAGCACATGGAATCAACGACTGGCAAGAGAATGTCAACCAGAGAGACGAATGGAGACGGATTGTATCTGCAGCAAAGAACCTCAATGGCTCGGAATGCTGAAGAAGAAGAAGAAGAAAGGAGAGTACTTCGGCGACCAGACCGCTTGTGGCTTACTCCGCATTAACGGCATACGTCTTCTCTAATAGCTCCCGTCTATCATGGTTGGCGGAGTGATTCTTTTGCCTTATCTTTAGACTTATGCATGAGTGTTTAACGGAATGAGGAAACTAGTCCCAAGCCAATCCTATATAGTCGCCTCCTACGACATGCATGGCACAGGACAGTGTTTCTATTCCCTCGTAGGCCCCAGTAAACACAGGCGATTATATTACCTACACTACTTGCAGTAAGTCGGCTCTGTAGCGAAGGGTTACCTATGCAATTCGCAATCTCGCATTTTTTTTCGCATATCCTTTGCAGGACATCGCTGTCAACACCAGCATTTTACCGCTGTTGTTGATTTATTGGCAAGATTACGCTCCGTAGTTTGAGATTGCATTCTGAGCGGGCGGCTCACTTATCCCGTAAGTCACCAACGCGGCGAGAACCGCTACCAATGCTCGCGCGCTGCGTTACCCTACGTGGATAACCGGGATTGCGGAGAAAGTCGTTTAACTTCTTGGCCAGTGATCCCGGCTGAAATCTCGCATACCACGTTCGAAACATGGCTGAAGGCGATTTGAAAGCAGACGGCCTTGCGTTGATTTTCATACAAAGTATGAGGGCCGATCGTTCAGAAAGCAATGGCAAACTACTGAACTTAAACTTGCCAAGAAATCACAAACAGCCATACAATGCTAGGGTTGGTTGACTGCCACGTCATGTAAAATGATATGCAAGTAACTTGTTTTTTCTTTAAGCTTGAAACAATAAACATGCAATAATATATCTCTACGACGAAGGTATATAAGTAAGCATGGATATGATAAGTGAGGCAATAAACAAACAAAACATTATCATCGTCAACACTTGCCATGAGAATTAGTGTGGATGGTCAGGGTTCGCCATCTCACACAATCACGTTACTCATGTATCAGGTCTGTGTTCTTGTATTGATTATACCATATGGCCAAGCCATCCAGATATTTATCGCTTTTAGCTGATCGATTAGCTAAGGAAGGAGCCAAAGAAGAACAGCCTGATGTGCCCGTTACATTCCACCAAAAGAAAAGAATGATCAAATCAGTCAGAAGGCCACCAAAACCTGCTCATGACGACTACCACGTTATGGACAGACCAGAACAGGTCAATATTCTGCGCCTCAGAAGATGACACAATAGATTACGCAACCACTTGTATACAAAATTCAAGATTGATGAATCAGCCATGTGTACATGTGGATTGGCGTCGCAGACAGCAGAGCACATACTCCAGGACTGCCCAAACTCCAACATATCTAGGCAAACCTTCTGGTCTAGAGAGACAACAGTGGAAGATAAACTCTACAGACCGCTGAGTGAACTAAAAAAGACTGTTAGATTCATACAAGAGACAACATTGCAGTTATAGATATTTCTCAAGCGAACGGAAGAAGAAGAAGAAGAAGAAGAAGAAGAAGAAGAAGAAGAAGAAGAAGAAGAAGAAGAAGAAGAAGAAGAAGAAGAAGAAGAAGAAGAAGAAGAAGAAGAAGAAGAAGAAGAAGAAGAAGATCTCTTTATTTTTCCATTGTTCTTTCCCCATCAATATTGTCAGTTGCCACTAAATTTTCAAGTTTATTTCTCCCCATAGCGAGCCCTAGAAATTGTCTACACCTAATTTCTGGAATCTATTTACGGCTTTCGCCTTATCTTGTAGGATTTGCTCATCGTTTTTGTTTTTTGTGTGTGTTTTTTTCTATCCGTCCATGGTATTCTTTGCATTTTCTACAGTAACCACATTTCCATTGCTAATAGATGTTTCTCATCTTATCAGCTGATTGTCCATGTAATGTGCATGTAACAGTATAGGTTCTATATAGTATTTCAACACCCCGGGAAGGTTAACCTGGTCAACAAACGCCCGCAGAAGTCGGTTGTGCCGGCCTAACCGCGCAAGAACGCGGCTCTGCTGTAAACAGGCACAACGTAATCACGTCCGAAAAAACTCTCCGAATGAACGCACAAGAAGAATAATTTCAACCCTCTCTCATTGCAACAGGTAGCTTTCTATTGTTCAGTGTTTTTCCATCTTGCAAAAAGCTACCTAAGAAATACACTTTATCTGAAATGACACTAGACACTATATATCTCAGTCATGCTCTAGATCAGTGGTTCTTAACCAGTGAGGAATGTTTCTCTCCGCCCCCCCCCCCCCCCAGGGAGGAATGTTAGGGTTTCCGGGGGGGGGGGGGGGGGATTAAGATTATTTCAAGATCGCGTTAATACAAGAACCGATTACTTGATATTGTATTTCCCTCCATACTTTACGGTTCTGTACTTCTTGCCCTTCTGAAATTCATTTTATAACGTAAGTAGAACCTCAAATCATGTTTTATGTGGACATATAGACTTGTTCTAGTATGTGTTATTAAATTTAGCTTCCATTTTTACGTATAGTATGTAAAGGCGTGGTGGGGGGTTTATAGGGAGGAAATACGAACAGGGTGGAATGACATTCTGAACATATGGTGAAGGGGTGCATGGGCCAAAAAAGGTTGAGAACCACTGCCTTAGATGGTTGAACGGAATGTCATAATTAAAGTACAAACAATATATCGGATATTAAACAAACAAACAACAGTTCTGAAACTGAATATATATCAAAACAAATACCACCTAATCTGAAATCTTGGCTTATCAAATGCAATGTGCATTCAACATTTCAGAATGGAGAGCTGTCAACAAGCTCAAGTTGGCTGCTGTTTTCTTTGGATGTATTCATGATGACGTCTGAATGTGTATGAAAAAGAAGTAGGTAATGGAAATATGGACATTGGCTGAAGCAATGAAGCGTTATAATTTAGATTTTTTAAATGTGGGACTTCAGAAAAGTGTTGCTAGTTTATGGACGAAAGAAAAGACAAACTAGGAAGTTTTAAAACAGCTCAATATAAAAAGGTGCTGTTGAAGGAATAAAAATGAGTAAACGAAGCTACTTTGTTGGCACCAAACGACATAAAATCTATTGTAAACCGCATTAGTAGGAAAAGTCGAGGACAAAGAGCTAGCGGGCGTCAAAGATGTACATCGATAAACAAATTTACGATATTGTCAGAATATCTAATAGAATAGTTAACGATGGCTCGGACCGGCTGGCCGAGTGGATAGAACGCCGGATTCTCCTTCGGGAGACCCGTGTTCGAACCCTCGGTAAGGTGTAGGATATTTATTTTTTTCTGTCGGGGGCAAAAAGAAAATCCTAACCTGCACAGTTCGCGGCGACTGCACTAGCCAGACGGCCTTAATTCCCCAGGCTCAAAGACCTCTCTGCCATACACCGCAAGGTACTATATTGGCAGTAAATGACAGACTTCTTCACTGCGGAGATGGCCTGGCTGGCGGTGATAATAAACAGCAGTAGTACTAAGGGCCTTACTCCTCTCCCACCTCACCTTACCACTGGCTCCGATAACTTAGTTGTGTGCATACCTCCCGACCTTCCACTATCGGCATCGGCATCGGAGAAATCGGTCCTCAGCAAAGGGCTCCGGTTCATACCGCTACGTCCCTGTGGTGATAGATACGCATTACTGCGGGACGTTCATCGGTTCCATCGCACTCTCAGGCTAAAGTATCACTTCAGCAATCAACCTCATAGTGATAACTCTTCGGATCCTACCGACCATTTCTCTCACCTCTCCAAACGCTAGGTCCACTTGGGTTCCCAATCCAGGGGCATCTAAGGCCCTTGATTTATACATCGACAAAACACTTTACGACATCCAAAAACTCAAATTCAAGCCACTACGACATTCCAACCTCACCGCGGATGAACAACGGGCACTTACACAGTTGAAACGTCGTGAGGACATAGTTATCAAACCTGCCGATAAGGGAGGGGCGCTAGTGGTTTGGAGGAAAGACTTGTATATACAGGAAGGCAACAAGCAACTTGGGGATGCAACCTTCTACAGACCAAGGACACAAGATGGGACAGTCAGCAACAACACCCAGGTCAAAAGCGTGACTAACGCCATCATCCAGCAAGGTCTTTTGCCCAGCTCTGCCACCTCGCTGATCATCCACGATAGCTGCTTGGGCAAACCCGCCTTTAATATGCTGCCTAAGACACACAAACCAGGTAACCCAGGCAGACCTATCGTCTCGGCCTGCTCTTGCCCTACAGAACGGATTTCAGAGTTCCTAGACAGCATGTTTCAGCCGTTGGTTGCCAGCCTCCCTTCGTATATCAAAGACACCAACCACGCTATCTCCATCTTCGATTCCATCAGTTTCACAAACCCTTCTCAGTATCACATCTTCACTTTAGATGTGACTTCACTCTACACATCCATTCCTCACTCTGACGGCCTTAAAGCCTTGGAATTTTTCTTGGAGAAAAGGCTTAACCCCTCAATAGCCACTGGACCATTGCTGCGTCTTGCGGAGTTAGTCCTCAACCTCAACTCGTTTGAGTTCAATGGGGACTACTTCGACCAGATCAGCGGTGTGGCCATGGGTACTAAGATGGGTCCCAGTTATGCCTGCCTCTTCATGGGCTATCTGGAGCACCAGGTATGGAGTCAATACACCGGTAGGCTCCCGGAGCTCTACAGGAGGTACATTGATGACTGCTTTGGTGTCTCGGACATGCCCTTGCCTGACCTCCAGAACTTCATTGCCTTTTTCTCAGACTTCCATCCCAGCATCAAACTTACCTCCACCATTTCTTCGTCGGCCGTTAACTTCTTAGACCTCACAGTCTCTTTAGGTTCCGCTGGTCTATGCACGACGGTTTATTATAAACCAACTGACTCGCACTCATTCCTTCTCTATACCTCCTCCCACCCTCCCTCGTGCAAACGTTCTATTCCTTTCTCCCAACTGTTACGTCTCCGACGACTTTGTCAGGATAACAACGACTTCCATCAAAAAGCCCACGAAATGCTTGATTTCTTTCGCCTTCGTGGCTATCCTGAGAATGTTCTATCTACAGCTCTTCACCGCTGCCAGTCTATCAGTCGCACTGAGGCTCTCTCCTCCAGGCCGAAACCACGAAACAATAGACCTGTCCTCTCACTTACTTACCATCCCCACAATATTGCTGCCAAGAATATCCTCTTGAAACATCTATCCATTCTCCGGGCGGACTCGACCACTCGTGATGTCTTCTCAGAGGCCCCTCTGGTGGCGTATAAGCGGGATCGTAACCTCAGGGATGTGCTGGTCCATAGCAGGCTACCCCAACCTCACCAGTCTCTTCCTGGCACGGTGGCTTGTCTTCGATCGCGTTGCAAGACCTGTCCATACGTACTTCAAACCCAGAGTCTGACATTCCCTAAGACGACCTTCCACATCCGTGAGGGTTTCTCATGCATCAGTCGCAACGTCATCTATGCGATTACCTGCACACGTTGCGACATGAGATATGTCGGTGAGACAGGATTACGTCTTGGGGACAGATTTAGACAACATCTTTCTGATATCACCAGCGGCGCCCAGAAACCAGTATCCATGCATTTCAACAGTCCTGACCACCATGGCGCAGCCGACATACAGGTCACGGCCATCAAATCATGCGCATCCCACGAACGGGATCGGAAGACATTGGAACACCGTCTCATCTTCCAGTTGGGCACACTCTCCCCTCACGGCCTTAATGTCCAACACAGCTTCATTTAACTCCCTACCCCACCCCCTCCCACCCCCTAGCTTACAGTCCACCATCTAGGTACGTGCAGGTCCTTTAAAGGACATCACAGTCAACTTTCTTGGCAGGTTTACGTTCGGTGTTTTGCCATCGTTTTCTGAACGACCGCCACTCATGCCCCTCTGTGTGGACTAACACTATGTAGTTTTCCGCAGCGGTGTTTCGAGCGCTTAACGAGAATTGCTAATTGTCAACTGCGTCCGCGACATCTTTGCCGGTCTTAAATTTCACTTTTCCGCACACATGGGCGCTTCTCCACCCCACTCCCCTCCCGCTTGACCTTTGACCCGTGTACCATACATCCGGTCTATTAATCCACTGGAGCCCTACGCGTGTCAGTCTTTCCAAGCTAGGACACAGAATCAGATGAGTACATTTTATTAATTTAATTAGTTTAATAGTCTAATATTGTCATAGTGTGTTTCATGTAGGTTTGTGTTGGTTTGTATTTGTTTGTCCTGTGCTGACGAAGGCTTTGGCCGCAACGTCCAATTTGTCTCTTGTAGTCGTGTTTTAGTAAAGCTCACAATCTACTTCTCGTTTTTTTTTTGGGTAACTTATAAGCTTAGTGATTAGAGATGAGCATCCCATCGCACTCCGGACAAATTCATAGGTTCTCCGATCACTTCCTTAACATCCACATCAGAGTATATCCACTGACCGCAGCAGTTTTGTGTTGATTAATCACATGTTTTGTGCTCTTGACAAAATGTTCATGTCTGGCGGCACCCCGCTTCACTTCCATCTCCCTCACTCTTATGACGCCAAAGATGCATGGCCTATCCATTGCCATTTTCTCCTCGATATCCGCCATGTCCGACCGATCGGCTCGCTCGTTGCCTTTCACTTTTGAGTAGCCCTGACCATGTAGAAAGTTAGTTTGACTAATCGTGATGTTCAAAACTATGTACTTCCTTAATTAATTAAAACACATACGACATAATAAAATATTGCACAATTTCTTGCTTGGCATATTTCGCGCATCTCCTCAAGTGAATACTGCAGAGTTATATATTATCTTGTTATGTGGGGGAATAATGTGGGAGAGGATAATGATACTGTCGCTGAAATATGATGTACATGGTTGCCAACATTGTGCCAATATGTAGAACGTTAAATCCCCGGAAGTCTACCACCTAGCAAGAAGTCCTTCTGTTTACATAGCAGCGGCTGGAATCAACTAATATGTAATGCTTCGATACATTTGAACAAGCGATTATTTATTGTTCGTAGAATACAGCGTACGAATCCGGATCGCTTATTGACTATGTGATTGCTAAGCACACACGACTTGCTGCTAAGTGTTAGGCTTCCGTGGATATAACCTTCTACACATTCACGCAAGTTGAGTGACGATGTACATCATATTTCAGCCAAAAGTATCATTTATTTTTTCACATAACAAGATGTACAACTCTGCAATGTGCACCTGACGAGATGCAGCGAAATATGCCAGGCAAGAAATCATGTAATATTTTATTTATGGCCTCAGTGTTTACTTGTAATGTGCGAAGTGTGTCTGGCCATTCGTGTCGTGTGCGGTCAGCCTCGACCTTCTTGGGCATGTTCACTGTGTAGCTCAGTATGCACATCTGTGAATTCCTTTGCGTGCGAGCCTATTTTAGGCATTGGTTACTGTTACTGTTTCCATTGTAATCTTGCTTGTTGTCACGACAGATGCACCACTTGCTTCAACGACAGGTTTACAACTTGAGCTTGCTGAGAATGCCCTTGCGTTATTCTAGACCAGGGGTCACCAAACTATGGCCCGCGGGCCGAATCCGGCCAGCGACATCATTTCATCCGGCCCGCCGACGGTACTCGAACTTGCTTGATATAACGTATGGAACACGAGGCGTTGTGATACAATTTAAATGTAAATATTTTGTTTAGAATCATAGGAGATCTTCACACGTGCGGAGACATCATGGTTTCTATGTGTCCTAAATTTGCTTTTTTCAATTATAAAATGTTGTATCTAGATTTTCTTGTTTATTGTAATGTTTACTTATTTCGCGCCATCCCAAGTCCTTCCCCGGCTCATGGTTGCGCCGCCTACGCTCTAATGTTACCATGGTTTCCATGGCAACACACACACACACATACATGCATCTTTCCAGTTGTGTCCGGCTGTCAACACAGGTCCGATGCTCCAGAAATATTTACTTCTTGTCGCCAGTCATCCATTTTATAGGTATGTAACAGGGATTTCTTTGTTTGACAGTGATAGGTAAATGATCTACAAGTGTGAACAGATGAAATAAAGTAGCAAACATAGCATAAAAATGCCATAGAAGCCTCGTGTTATTACGAAAATATTATTACCAGCTCAGAAAAATTCCCCGGTCAAGGTGTTAATCGAGCTGGTCTCTATGCCAGTGTTTTTGAACCTTTCTGCTGGAGCAGATCATTACGCAAATGTTTAACTTGCTCAAGGAACTCTGTGTGATGATCCAAGTGTCTGTCCTACTTTATGTAATAAACCAGATGGGCAGAAATGCTGCATTTAGACGATTTTGGTCTGTTTCGGTGGAACCCCAGGCTGCCACTCATGGAACCCCAGTTGAAAACTCTGCTCTAGGCTGTTTATTTAGGCCGGCCTTATTTATATATTTTGCAAACCTTATTGTGAGATATATACTATTACCAAAGGCACCTATAAACTGTATATGTACCTTTGGTGAGCCGTAGCTTCACCAGTGACCCCTAGTCTTCTGCTTTTCTTGTGTTTCAATAGGATTTTAATTATGTTTCAAATTCAATGTCTTTTTTTTTTTTCATTTTCGGATTCCATGTACTTCACCCTTCATTGTGGCTACTAAGAAAAGAAAAGTGGACGCCGAGTGTCGCTTTTCATTTAAGAAAGGGGAGTAAAGTACTTCTTTGTGGAAACAAAGGACCAGAAAACCAGTTGCGTAATATACAGTGAAAGTGTTGCCGTTTTGAAAGAGTACAATCTTCGGCGTCTCTTCGAAATAAAGCATCTATCAACATATTCAACATTTTCTTGAAAGTTATGCTTTGAGAATTATGAGTCCATGAAACGTGATTTAGAAACACAAAGAAATCACTTCACGAGAAAGTTTGCTGAAAATGAATCTGTCACTTGTACAAGTTACAAAATAGTGCATAAGATGGCAGAACGAAGAAAACCGTTTTCTGATGGCAACTTCATCAAAGAGTGTATGGTGGAAGCAGCAAATGAGTTGTGTCCTGAGAAAGCCGATTTGTTTGGTTGGATCTATGAGCCTTTCGGCAAGTTCAGTTGTGCGTAGAACAGAAGAAACTGGAGAGAACATAGTGCTGCAGATACGCGAGAAAACTATGAACTTGTTGAGGTATTTTCTGGCGCTGGATGAGTCTACTGATCTCTCGAGTACGTCACAACTTCTCGTGTTCATTCATGGTGTCAATTTGGACTTTCAAATAACGGAAGATTTGGCATCCGTTTGCAGCATGCATGGAAGAACAACTGGAAAAGACATTTTCATGGAAGTGCAAACAGTTTCGCAAGACTATAACCTTCAGTGGAATCAGCTTCGAGGTGTTACAGTTGATGGAGGGCAAAAAAACATGACTGGAGTGTGGAAGGGTCTGATGGGGCAGATCAGGACTCAGTTGGAAGAATTACAAACTCTGGGCGCTCTGTTCAACCACTGCATCAGCATCATGCATCAGCAAGCACTCTGTGGAAAAGGCTTAGGTATTTCCTGTGCACTGAAACAAGTCGTTTCTGCTGTAAACTTCATTCTGGCACATGCACTCAATCACCGTCAGTTCCAGGTATTATGTGTGTGTGTGTGTGTGTGTTTGTGTGTGTGTGTGTTTGTGTGTGTGTGTGTGTGTGTGTGTGTGTGTGTGTGCGCGTGCGTGCGTGTGTGTTTTCTTGTTGAAGAAATTGATTCTGAATTCTGTGACTTGCCTTATCACACATCATTGAGGTGGCTCAGCTGCTGTAAAGTCCTGTTTCGTTTGTACTAGCTCCGAAAAAGAACGAAAAAGATGTTTCTCCTCTCTGAAAAAGATAGAGCTGGTTCACAGCTGTCAGATCCTACCTAGCTGTCAAAGTTGTCATTTTTGGTCGACATCACATCCCGCATGAATGAACTGAATTTGAAACTTCAGGGAAAGGATAACCTCGTCTGTGACCTCTACAGAATCATCAAAGGATTTCGGAGAAAGCTGTCATTGTTTGAAAAACAACTGGAATGATAAAACTTTTCTCATTCTCACTGTTTGGAAGAGTTTTGCGCTACAATTTCCGAAGGTGTAGACCTCCATTTTCCGAGAGAAAAAAAATTATTCGTGACTTAAGGATGAATTTTTTGGAGAGATTTTCATATCTTAACAGAACTGAGAGTGACATTCTTCTGTTCCAGAATCCGTTTGATTGTAAACTTGATGGTGTGCCAGTTGAATTACAGCAGTAGCTCACTGATTTGCAAGCAAATGACTTGTTGAAAGAGAAGCACAGAGAATTTTGAATTTTTGAATTTTACCACTGCTTACCTGATGGTTTATATATATAACATTAGGTAATCAGCGGTAAGAAGTCGCTAGGACGTCGGACACCCCTTCGGGAGACCCGGGTTCGATCCCTCAGTAAGATGTGGGATGTGTTGCATCAGATTGAAATCCCATACACTTTTTGTAGGTCTGGAAAGACACCAGTTTGGTCTGTCTCTTCCTGTACACCAAGATGTCACCTACATCAGAGAATTCAGCCGTTATAATCATCATCAACATGAGCCACGCCTATAAGCATGGATGGTAATGTTTCGCCATCTCACTCAATCACCAGAGTCATGGATCAGCTCAGTGTTCCTGTCTCGATCATGCCACGTGGCCAATAATACATGTAATAATAATATATAATTTGTAGAAATTGCTTTCTGAGTATGCTGGTAACGTAAATCATTATATCATGAACAATAAGCAGTTGTCAGAATGGCCTGAGAAACACCAAACTTGTGTAAACGGGAGTAAGAGAAGTCTATATTATTTCCACATACCTATTTAAAATATATGCCCCCCCCCCCCCCCCCCCAGAAAAAAAAGTAATGAAAGACGTCATAAATGATGAGATCAGGGATAATTGTGACCGATTCATAACTGATGGAAATCCACCCCCAATACTTAGATATGCGGATGTGACGGTCCTACTCACAAATAGTGCTGCAGGATTATCATAATTATTGTGACGCGTCTGTCACAGCCAAGTGTCTAAGGGTTTTTAACAAACATGTGTGCCCCATTCCCCCACCCCACCCCTCCCACCCCCACCACCTCTGATACTCAAACATGGAAGATCTCCAAATGAGACTGTCAAACGATAATGTATAACACAGCAGTCACTGAATAATCTATCGGCCAGACTTCAAAATAAGACATGTATTGAATTTGAATGATGAACCATCAGAAGTCTGTTAATCGAACCACACAAGCGTGGCAATTCATTACTGTTCGAAATACTCAAGATAACTATTATTCCAGCTGCATGCACCTCATGCAGCCATTCATCTCACCTCATCTCATCATGTTCATCTTGTCGAGATGAAGTATAAACAGCGGGAGACTGCCCGCTTAGGCCTTCATGTATCGATATTCCCATGGACTCTGCTATTCCATCCGCCCATCGTTTACGTGGACGGCCTCTTCCTCTGCTTCCATTTGGTCCGTACATCATTGCTTGTCATAGAATGCAATAATCTTCATTTAGCCATTGAACATTAATCTTTATAATCTCTCAGCCACAAACTTGCAGTTACCTTTTTTCTGGAGTAAGATTCCACTGAATCCCCGCACACAGCAGTGTCTGCTCAACGCAACTTCACATACAGCGAATACCAAGTGGCTAACAGAACAAATGTAGTAGGCCCAGGCTTGTGCCCTGAAGAGGTCACTTCAGCACCGCGTAAAGCGGTGACACAACACGGGAAGCAGCATTTGCCGGTTATAAGTCTTAATGCTCGATTGGCGTAGAGCAAGGCGCCAGGGGCTACTTCCGACGGTGGGAGAGATCAGCGTATCTCACTAGACAGCTACCGCCCGCCTAAGCTGGGCAACCCCCCAGTCAATAAGGTGTTGTCTCGCCACGGTTCATCTGCTCCTGAGGGTGTGTGGAGCTTAGGGAAAAATCCTGACACATGGACCGCAATCTATACACCTAGCAACAAGAAAAAAACAAAACAACCGGCCCTAAGGCTGGGAACATGGAACGTAAGAACCATGACCCCTGGCATCTCAGACGATCTAAACGAGATTGTGGATGCCCGCAAAACTGCAGTGATAAACAACGAACTACTAAGACCCCCGGGAAGGTTAACCCGGTCAACAAATGCCCGCAGAAGTCGGATGTGTCGGCCTAACGGCGCAAGAACGCAGCTCTGCTGTAAACCGGCACAACGCAATCACATCCGAAAAAAAAAAAAAAAAAAAAAACTCCGGATGAACGAAGAAGAAGAAGAAGAACTACTAAGACTGGGGATAGACATTGTCGCCCTGCAAGAAACCAGACTCCAAGAATCTGGAAGCATCAATGAGAGGGACTTCACTTTCTACTGGCATGGCAAGCCGTGCGGAGAGACCAGGGAGCATGGAGTTGGCTTCGCCATCAGAAACAAGCTGCTTAATTCCATCATACCCCAAGTGATGGCACTGAAAGAATACTGAAGCTCCAACTCCAGACAGAGGCAGGCCCAGTTAGTATTATAAGCGTTTACGCCCCAACACTAACTGCAGCATCAGAATCTAAAGACAAGGACTATGACGACCTTAGCAAAGAATTCAGTGAAACATCAGAGAAACAACATCTTTTTATCCTGGGGGATTTCAATGCCAGGGTTGGCTCCGACCACAAAACTTGGCCTTCATGTCTAGGACAGTTTGGCGTTGGGAAGATCAATGACAATGGACAATGTCTCTTGGAATTCTGCAGCCACCATAATCTGTGCGTGACCAACACCTTCTTTGACACGAAACCTCAACACAAAGTGTCATGGAGGCACCCCAGATCAAAGAACTGGCACCAACTCGACCTGGTGCTCACTAAACGCAGCAACCTCCGCAATGTACGGCTGACTCGCAGCTACCATAGTGCTGACTGCGACACCGACCATTCACTCGTCTCCAGCAAGGTGAAGATAAAGCCCAAGAGAATCTACAGAAGCCGAACAGAAGGAAGACCACGCATTGACACCAGTGGCACCCAAAATAAAGAGAAGGTCAACAAATTCATGCAGGCTCTAGCGGATACTCTGCCTGGCCCCACAAACGGAAATTCCACTGACAGATGGGGTCATTTTCGCGACACAATCTACAATACAGCACTATCAACAATTGGCAAGAAGCAAACTAATTCAACCGACTGGTTTGAAGCACACTCTGAAGAGATGCTCCCAGTCCTGGAGATAAAGAGACATGCATTCTTAATGTATAAAACATCACCTTCAAAGAAAACACTGCAGGCATTGCGAACGGCCAGAAATAGAGTATACCAGATGGCAAGAAGATGTGCGAACAGGTACTGGCTACAGCTCTCTGCTCAAATTCAAACTTGTGCAGACACTGGAAATATAAGAGGAATGTACGAGCTTGCTGTCGGTCCATCAAATAATAAAATGGCCCCTTTACGATTGTAGCATGATGAAACAGAACTCCCCATTCCCAGTCCTACACATTTCATAAAGATACTTTAAGTCTTAACGGGGACCATCCCAAATAGAAGGGCTATTATTAGATCGTATGTTCTAGAACGAGTTAGGGGAGGCAGCGGTATATGCGCTTGTCTTTTGATTGGTTAATAAGTAATGAGCCCACGCTATTCCTGAGCCATATTTTAAAATCTAATTAGTTGAGCGGAGATTTCACCGGGAGCGGT
The DNA here is from genome assembly GCA_014155875.1 of Cepaea nemoralis. Classification (NCBI taxonomy): domain Eukaryota; kingdom Metazoa; phylum Mollusca; class Gastropoda; order Stylommatophora; family Helicidae; genus Cepaea; species Cepaea nemoralis. Next base: position 23,906 of record JACEFZ010009486.1, read on the forward strand.
CGCTAGTGTGATGTGATGACCCAACAATGCCCTTAAAGATTCAATAATATATTGTTCTCTGGACAACAGGTACCACTTTAAAACATACTTTAATGTTGTAGTTGTGCCTAGTGAACGAATGAGAAGAATATAAGAGTATTTTATGAATAAAATGTGAAAGTGGAAAACCTAACTTCTGTGCGCCAGTATTCTGGATACTGCTTCTTCAACCTTGACATGTCTTTCACGCTGTATACTCCAAGTGCATATCAATCCCTTGTTGTGACTGGATGCGTATGCTTGATGAATGTATAGTACACTCAGGCAAATTCGCAAACCCAAACCCCTTGTGCATTCTTCATGCCTAGGATGACTTATTCTTAAATCAACTGTACCTTTGCTCTTGCGAGTTAACATATGGCAGTCTGAATTAGAATGGGTGATGTAAACATGTACAAGTTCCTTTGTAAAACGCTGAGAATGTTGGAGTGAGTGAGTTGGTGATTTAATAAATAGCCTCTCACATTAGTAGAAAGAAAGATGCTTCAAATATCCATATGTAAACAGGTTGTGTGTGGCACGCCAGAATTGCTAAGTCCATGTGATGCCTGGTGGCTATAAGCTCAGGAGAATTGATACAATTTCTCCCTGAAGTATTACACTATTACCTCTACTGTTGGATGGTTCATATAAACTAGTTCCTAAGAGAACAATAGGTGTGTGAACCTGTGTCTTAGTTGGCTGAATATAATGTATGGCTCATGCAAATTTACAAGGACTAAACATGTTTTCCCATATGTGCTTGGTGCATATGTGAACAATTGTGTATGCAATTGAGCTTCTGTTACCTACTGTAGTAGACATGAAAATTACTCAGTGGGAGAGAGCACCTGATGATGATAAAGATGATGTACCTGTGAGACAAGTCTGGTGAAAAAGGGGTGAGGTCTGGCATTGCTGTGTAAGTGTATATGGAATAGGAACATTCATGCACCAACATCACAGCCATTGGAATGGATGTCTGGTTCTGCTAATTTGGTAAATGCCATTAGTTAATACATATTGCATATTGCAGTTGTAAATGCCTATTTTCCATTTCCCTTCACAATGCCTGTCCCATGTTGCTATGTCACAATGATTGCTGTATGGTGTCTGGTACTCCTTGTGCCCAGGTCTACTGTGGTTCAAACATGGTGGAACTTAGACCACATAAATGCTTGTAATTGTGTTAAGCTACCCTGTCTCAGCATATGGTCTTGTGATTACCACAGTGCATCACAGTGAAATTCACTACATCATCAACCTTAACCTTCCCCATCTCCATCTGTGTATGTTAATGTATGATAACATCATCTTTTAACAAATGTAAAGAGATGTTGTGCCATTTTGTATTGACAGAGAACAGAGGGATGGAGGAGAGGCTTCCATATATCATCTGGGACCTCTAACCAGAAGTCCTAGATCCAGAAGTGACTCCCTATCAAAATGTGGGAATATAAAGAAGAATTTTCTCTCAGCTCTCAACAGCTGAATGCATAAATGGGAGCATAACACAATCTGAAGCACTATAATAGTGGTGAACTGGACAGTGATCTTTTAGTCAATCAAATGTCATCTGAGAACTAAACAACAGGTCTATGGTGGTGAACCTCATTCGGGACGTCTGGTGAAATGACTGGGACAATGGATTGTTTGGCTAGGACTTATCTTAGTTAATCTCCAGCCTGGTGCTCACACAGTGCTTCAGAATGAAGACTTGTTAAGTACGTGAGATAGACTGAGAAGGAAGAAGACTGGGACATATTTGTATCTTAGATCTTCCTCTACAGGAAAAGGAGAACAGATTCCTAAGTCTCAACTTCATAAACAGTCAACTCACCAGTGAAACACAAGGCTGTAGCTTTTCTTCAAACTGTGACAGTAGGGGATAATTAGTCAGACTTGGAAAATCATCATGGGGAAAACTGCAACCTGAGCCGTCCAACACCATCATAGGTGCTAAAGGATTAAACAGACCAGTGGAGCAGAAGGTCCCTTATGCTTGCCCCAGGTTATGGCTTATCTTGGTTTTCCCTCATTAACAGTGGAATAAGAGATAAAAGTCAAGGGTGTAGTGGTGATTAGAGAGGAGAGGAGGAGGAGAGCTGGTTATTGGCTGGTAGAGTAAATAAGAAGTGTTGTATCTTGTTTATCAACCTGCATGTGTGACATATTTTATGCATTTTCTATGCAATAATTGAAGTGTTGACATGACAGGAGATGAGACAATGGTCATCACTCGACTCACCATCAACTCAATAAATTGTGTATTCAATGAATCAGTGTTTGAAGTACATGTCCCCAGTGAATTTCTTGTACAGTTGCTGTCAAGTTTTGTCTCTGGTGACTGTCTTAGGTGCTGTGGTTGATTATACATATTGTGAAAAGTCTTGTATAGATGTTGTCAAGTATCTCTTATGATGTAAGTCTTGTACAATGGCTGGTGTACACAATTCCTTGTGAATGTATGTCCCACTTTTGTCAAGAAACTGTCATGTGGATGTCTTGTCCAACAGATGTAATGTACAGTTATTGTTGAGTTTGCCTACAAATAATTGGGTCCTACAATCCCAAAGAAATGGTACAAACTGATATAGGTCACAAAATGACAAAATATATATATGAGAAGATCTATGTGACGGACGAACAGCACACTGGCAACATTATGTTGAGTGAGAGGGATCCTCAGTTGTACAGGCGCTAATAGTTCAGATCTTCTCTGGCCTTGGGTGAACTAGTTACTTCTTTTATAAATTTCTGTGTAGATACATAGTGGTCTCACAGTGGGAGTTTGAGCCAAAGAAAAATGTTCTCCAAAAAGGCTATTGCGGGAATGATTAGCTCATTTGAGTGACCTCTAGACAAAACGTGCTAAATCATATCCTTTATCTTGCTATTTATTATTCAAGACATATCTCCAGAGAACACTACTAACAAGGTCCTCTGGCAACTCAATCAAACATGTCACAACGATCAACTGAGGGGGTAATCATAAAAGATCGAGCGAAACAAATGGACCTCTGGGTAGAACACTACTCAGAGCTATACTCAGTGGATAACACTGTCAACGAAGAAGCTCTGGAAGCCATCGATCAACAGTCCGCCATGCATGCCCTGGATAACGAACCTCGCCTCACAGAAATCAGCGAAGCACTAGACTCTCTCAAATCCGGCAAGGCACCTGGAAAAGATAGTATTCCACCTGAAATTTTAAAATGTAGCAAAGAAACAATCATCCCAGAACTGTATGCAATATTTCAGCTCTGCCGGAAAGAAAAATCAATATCACAAGATATGAAAGACGCAAACATCGTTACTCTTTATAAAAACAAAGGCGAAAGAAGCGACTGCAACAACTATCGCGGCATTTCCCTACTCAGCATTACAGGCAAGATTTTTGCCAGAGTAATCCTTAAAAGATTACACATTCTTGCTGAAAGAATCTACCCCGAATCGCAGTGCGGATTTGGACCCAACAGGTCCACCATCGATATGATTTTCTCACTCCGGCAGCTCCAAGAGAAGTGCAGAGAACAGAGGAAGCCATTATATATTGCCTTCATCGACCTCACAAAGGCATTTGACCTCGTGAGCAGAAGCGGCCTTTTAAAGGTCCTTGAAAAGGTTGGATGTCCACCCACCCTTCTTAGTCTCGTGAAATCATTCCACGATAACATGCAGGAGACCATTTTATTTGACGGCTCAACATCCCAGTCATTCAGCATCATTAGCGGAGTAAAGCAGGACTGCGTGCTTGCTCCTACACTCTTTGGTATCTTCTTCGCTGTTCTCTTAAGGCAGGCATTTGGGACTGCCACTGAAGGCATATACCTCCACACAAGATCTGATGGCAAACTTTTTAACCCATCAAGACTCAAGGCAAAGACCAAAATAAGATCAAGATGCGTAAGAGAACTACTTTTTGCAGATGATGCAACACTGACTACTCATACAGCAGAAGATCTCCAAAGGCTCATAGATCGTTTTGCAGTCGCCTGCAAAGACTTTGGGCTCACCATTAGCCTAAATAAAACACAGGTGATGGAACAAGATGCTGGTGCGCCTCCGTCAATCAAAATTTCTAATTACGAATTGAAGGTCGTCCACGATTTTGTGTATTTTGGGTTGACAATATCAGATAATCTTTCATTAGAGACAGAAATCGACAGACGCATTGGAAAGGAAGCCACAACATTTTCCAGGCTAGCTAAAAGAGTTTGGGAGAGTAATAGACTAACAGAGCGTACAAAAGCTCAAGTATATAAAGCTTGTGTTGTTAGCACACTACTCTATTGGTCTGAATCCTGGACCCTGTACTCAAGACAGGAAAGGAAGTTGAATTCCTTCCACATGAGATGTCTGAGACGTATCCTGGGCATAACATGGAAATACCACATAACAAACAAACAGGTGCTTGAAAGAGCAGATATTACCACAGTGCACAGCCTCCTCAAGCATAGACGCCTCCGGTGGCTGGGCCACATATCTCGAATGGAGGATGAACGTATTCCCAAAGATCTTTACGGAGACCTAGCCACAGGAAAGAGGCCAACCGGAAGACTTCAAATGCGATATAGGGATGTGTGTAAACAAGATATGAAAACCATTGGAATAGATCCAGACACGTGGGAGAGAGTTGCAACAGACAAATGCTCCTGGAGAAGAGATGTACAAAACGGACTGGTGCTCTTTGAGCGCAATCTGATCCAACAAACTGAGGATAGGCGGCACAGGCTCAAAGCGCAGTCACTTACTGCGGGATTTGCCTCGTCTTACAGATGCGGAAACTGTGACAGGGATTGTCACTCTCGCATTGGACTATACAGTCACCAGAGGTGCTGCCAGGCACCTCCCAAGCGGCACAACTCTATAGTCCTTCAGGACTGAAAGAGGCCTACTACCTACTACTAACCGAACAAATGTAGTAGGCCTGTCGGTCCCTCCGGCGAACCACATCCTTTCTCATTCAGAAGTTTGCCTTGACTCATATAGGGTACAACAAAACGTTAGCAGGTAACCATGCATCACGCGCGGACAATATTGGTGTGGTATAGTGTAACTACAAACCAAGACGCTGCCAGCCACCATCATATGCCATACCTCAAGTGTTGAAAATCATGGCTTGCCGTATCACACTGTCTCCAGAGACGTGGATCAGGTCTGTCTTTTGTTCCCATTACGCCATTTGACCAAGTCATCTACTTATTTATCTCTTTCACTTGCTCTTTCTCCACTGAGCGTGCTTTTGTTACTATATTTTCAAGTTTATTTCATCTCCTAACATGCTCACATTAACGTGACTGTCTACGTCTATTTTGCCCCCTCCCCCACCCACACCCCGATCTATTCCTTGGACTGCCAGAATAACTATAAAATTATATACAACAATAAGAAAGAGACAAACGGCTTTCTTTGGCCATGTGATGAGAAGAGTGGCATTTGAGAACATCGTGACAACTGGAAAGTTTAAGGAGAAAAGAGGCTGAGGCTGACCAAGAGAAATGATGCTGAATGGACTGAGATAGTGGCATGGAGGATTATCATCAACAGAATTGGTCCAGAACACCAAGGACCGCGATCTGCGGAGAGACATGAACGCCTACGCCAACTGACAGAGCACTTGATGATGATGATGATGATGATGATGATGACGATGATGATGATGATGATGATGATGATGATGATGATGATGATGATGATGATGATGATGATGATGATGATGAATATATTCAATAAGAAGAGGCGAGTTAGTTGTGTGTGACATCTAAGGCAATAACACTTCTTTAGATGAAGGCACGCGGAGTTAATTCCCCGCGGAAACCCAGGGTAAACAATTGTTCAAGACCCCTCGTACATTATGATTTGATGTTATCAATACCATATACAGAAATCATTCAGCTACCCTGAAAAATTATGTTACGCTTCATTAATGAACTTCCACGGCCATTCCCCCAACAATACAATCGTATTGCACAGCTACCCGGTGTGTATAGTATTAGTGTCATGAGCCCCGGTGTACACAAAGGAAGTATTGCTAAAATACTGTGCCGGTCGAACACTGTTTTTTTTTTTTTTTTCAGAAACTACGAGGCCAAATCATCATTTGTAAACACAACTGAGTTCTCGACCTACCAGATTAAATGGATGTTTATTCAGCAGAATAGCATTTAAGTACTAAAGTGACGGGCATCTTAATTCGCGTTTACTAGTTGCACCAAGCCGGCTTCCTGGCCTAGAGGTTAGCGACTTTTCTCCGTAATCTCGTATACTCTCGTTGGTAACGTGAAGACGGTGAGAATCAGCAGTGGTTCGAATCACGTCGGTAACTTACGGGGTATGTGAGCCAGCCGCCCAGAAAGCAATGGCAAACTACTGAGCGTAATCTTGCCAAGAAATCAACAATCAGCTGAAAGATGCTGATGTTGACAGCGATGTCCTGTAAGGAAATGCAAACATTTATTATTTATTATTTAGTTGCACCAAAGATGACGTACTTATGTTGCTTCCTATTACCCTTGTCTCTGCATTAATCAACACTGATGGGGTTGCTAGCTTAACTGATCTGAGACAAAGAACTATTACTATTACATTCATTAAAACTAAAGGAGTTGCTAGCTTAACTGATCTCAGACAAAGAACTATTACTATTACATTAATTAAAACTAAAGGAGTTGCTAGCTTAACTGATCTCAGACAAAGAACTATTACTATTACATTAATTAAAACTAAAGGAGTTGCTAGCTTAACTGATCTCAGACAAAGAACTATTACTATTACATTAATTAAAACTAAAGGAGTTGCTAGCTTAACTGATCTCAGACAAAGAACTATTACTATTACATTAATTAAAACTAAAGGAGTTGCTAGCTTAACTGATCTCAGACAAAGAACTATGTTCACCGTATTTTTTACTTCTTGCGTTAACAAATGTTGAATTATTTTTTTTTAAATCCGCTTTTCAGGGTCATATTGTGGTGTGGATCAAGTAAAATAAATCATTAAAGTCAATAGTACCTTGCGGTGTAAGACAGGGAGGGGTAGGGAAGAAGGAGGTTAGTTCTTGAGCCTGGGGAATTAAAGACACCTGGCTAGTGCAGTCGCATCAAACTGTGCAGGTTATCGTTTTCTCTCTCTCCCTCTCCCCCCCCCCCCCCCGACGAAAAACAAAACCTATAAAAAAAAAAGCCTTAAGGAGGATTCGAACGCGGGTCGCCCGAATTAGGTAGCAACTCGGTCGGTTGCTATTGTGACAAGTACTTTGTATAAAAAAAATAGTACGCGCACACACACACACACACACACACACACACACACCCACACACTCACACACACACACACACACTCTCTCTCTCTCTCTCTCTCTCTCTCACAGAGAGAAAGAGGAAGAAAGAAAGAAAGAAAGAGAGAGAGAGAGAGAGAGAGAGAGAGAGAGAGAGAGAGAGAGAGAGAGAGAGAGAGAGAGAGTGAGTCATGTTTGCTTAATGTATACAACAACCCGGAAACAAATACTCGTAGGTATGTGTCGCTCCATGCACGTTCTATATACGTGGAGTATTGCGGTATACGTATCTAGTCCCTATTGTTACAGACCAATTGGCGCTGGATTGCTGATGTGGTCAATATCCAACCGTTTGTCTTTCTTTCCTATGACACATCCTGATACCTATTTCAGATTAGGTCAAACTGGCAACCTATGTCAATTTGAAAAATAAAAAATTCGCCGCGATGGGGATTCGAACACAAGACCACCGAGCCAGTAGGCAAGCTTTCTTCCCATGGGCCAGGCATGTTCTACTTCTGCTCTTTAATCCCCCACTCTGGCAAAGGTCAAAGGCATTCAACCAACATGCGGCACGAGGTCCTATTCTTTGGTATCTCTTTCAGCTCCTTCCGTGTCTTTCCAATATTATTCATCTCTGTTTCAATGATCTTATTCAATATACAAGGAAGCGAAGGAAAAGAACCAGAACCTTTATTAGAGGAAGATCGATCAGTAAAACACAAAGTTTGAAGAATGGAAAGTCACCAGGCGGTGGGTTATTTACCAGCGGGCTTAATGCAGGCAGAAGCAGAAGCAGCGTTGGCATCTACCATGTCCTGCGTGTGAAGATCCGAAACAGCACTGTTGGTAACAAAGCACGAGATAGAACAATCTATATCAGAGAAAGGACATTTACAACCGTGCAACCATTTCCTGCGCTAGCGCAATAATAAGGCATGCTAGAAAAATCCTCCTGTGAATTATTATGAAGAGGTTTGAAAGTAAGTTAGATATGAATTAGAAGAAGTACGGATGAGGTTCTGACAGGGCATAAACCTGGTGATCATATCTTCAAAATAAGAACCTTCTTTGGGAAATGCAGTGAGGACAGTGTAGATCTTCATACTTGCTTCATCGACTACACGTAGGCCTTCGGTTATGTTCAAAATCAGAAATTGTGAAACATCATGAGAGATGCGAGATTTTCAATACATTTGACCGACATCATTATATTATTATGTCATTAACAACCAGCAGACTATGAGACACATAGATAAAGAAAACAAACAATCACATCCAAAGATTATGTTACTTGAGCAAGTAATGATGTGACAAACATAAATATCACAGACAATACATCTGTTTACGTGTCAGTTCTTTTTTTTTTTTTTTTTATGAATGCAGCTGCTGGACTATGAGTAATGAAATCATAAGAAATTGGGGGAAGTGGATGTATGGTTTTTGAGAAAAATGTTCAGAATATCGTGGATATAGAAGAAAACACAAGCCAAGCTATTTACAATTACAAGTGATACTAGTTCACTCTTCAAAACTAGGAAAAGTCAAATAAAATGTGAGGAGTATATCAACAAAAGATATCAAATTGAGAACGAGTCTCATCTCGAAACTTACTAGACAAAAGAGGTGTATGAAGACAACTAATGGTATTCCTGGCAAGCGTTATCAGCTGGACAACAAATACAAAAATAATGTAGGCGGCACTAGTTTGAATAGAATATCAGATGACAGAAAGTAGCGGAAAGTTATGGTCGCAAATGGTCGGAAGTGTCTGCTTCATGTGAGACACTAATAATTTAGGGAAAACAAAATGCTGTAACATTCCTAAATGCTATCAACCGGTATAGTTCGGTCCATATTAGCGTACCACTCCGCATTTCGTCTATAATAGGATCTGTTGATTACATTCTCTAAGATTCCGCATGCATTTGTAGTTAGCAACACACCAAGCACGCTTCCTCTGACATACAACAATAAATTAACACATTACTTAACTTGCCTGTTTTGTCAATTACTCAGTTGTTATGAAGATATATTATTGATTTCAAAGTTGCATTCTTTTAAAGAGAGGAGAGGGGGTGGGGCACGCGTGGCAATGTCTTGAGTGCAATTGTGTTGATTCTTAAGTTTATATTCATAGTAATGGGGGGAAAAAGACACAAATGCTCCCATTCCTGGTGTAGGCGTGACACGACTTTCTCCGTAATCCCGTATACTCTCGTGAGTAACGTGACGTGCGCGAGAATTGGTAGCGGTTCTCTCCGCGTCGGTAACTTACAGGGTATGTGAGCCGGTCGCTCAGAAAGCAATGGAAAACTACTGAGCGTAATCTTGCCAAGAAATCTACAATCAGCTGAAAGATTGTAAAAAGACTGTTAGATTCATACAAGAGACAACATTGCAGTTATATTTCAAGCGAACGAAAGAAGAAGAAGAAGAAGAAGAAGAAGAAGCTGAAAGATGCTGATGTTGACAGTGATGTCCTTTAAAGGATATGCGAACAAAAAAACAACAACAACTAAAGAGAGCAGGAGAATGAGACTTAGATTAGTTTTGCCGTTCTTATTTCCGTTAGATTCCTCGCTTTCAGGTAGTCCGTCCAGTGTACGATACGACTTTTTATCGCGAAGGCACTCCCAAGCAACCGAAAACGGGATTTTAACGCCAGGCCCAAAGATAACTACACAGGCTCGACCTGAAATGTTTGTAAGCATATCAATGTGTCACCATGTTGGTGTGACTACAGCGCTGTACTATCGGGTAAAACTAGAAATATGCCAGGTATCCCAGGCACTCACTAGAAATATTCATACACTTTTTGAACAGAACATAATCACCAGGCGTATAAATATGCAATGTGCAATTGTTGTTGTTTGACATATAAACGTGCATACTTTCACAAACATATATTCAATTAAATTAACATATTTTAGAACACTTCCAAACTATTACGTTTATAAGTGTTTCTATATTGACTAGTGATTGAAGTCATGTTTTGCATCTATTTTAAAAATTTGTTAAATCAGTTTGGTTTTAAGAAATTATATATATACGTGAAAATTATATGTGATATTCCACTTCTTTAAAATCTGTGTGTATATATCATTGTATTGTATATGTAGTTTCCATCGATGGGTTATGACATGGTGAAGGAATGTTTACGTGAAGGTTTTAAAAGCCCAACTGACAACTGGAAATATCACCTCCCCCTCCCCTAATTTAACCACTAGCTGCGTATAGCTTATTATAACAAATGCACAACTCATTGTTATAATATTTGCCATTCAGAATAAGGAACTAAATAAAAAGAGCAGCATGTAAAACTGCTTTTATGCTCTGGTAAATTCTAATTTGGGACAAACAAAATAAGCAGTATCAGATGTGAATGGGTCGGTACAAGACACCGGAAGTTATTTGTCCGTCATAGTTGTAGTTATTTCAGCAAGGAAGTGACATTGCATTCACCATCTAGACTTGCAATTGTTGCTTCTTTCCCCACTAGGCCCAGAGTTGATCGCGGTAAATACGCATTTAGTACATTTTTTGATGTTTCTGTGGGTTAATTTAACTTTGAATTAAGTATGTACACAACACTGCTTACTTTTAATTTAAAATCGCAGATTCGTGCCCTTTTCATTTTCAGTAACAAGTCTTGCGTCTACGGTCTGTCTTGCCTAACTTCAAAGTTTCTTCTACTTACTTTAGTTCCACCGTATCAGTTTGTGTATGGATTGAAATGAATTCTGCTTTACTATGTATACGATAGAAGGGTGAATTTCTAAACAATTCACACAGGGTATAATAAGTCACGGCTTTAAGATTAAATTGGCCAAGTCTATTATTAATTACTCCTTGCACTGTGTACCTATCCAAAACTTGATTGGTTGTCTACGCTACCTTACTACTAAATCATTTATTAAATTTAATGTAGTTTACTTTACAGCTTGTTAGGGCGTTGAAGTCGCCCCAGTTAATAATACGAGTCACATAATTATATTATAACAGTTGAGCTGTTTACTGACATATTAGAAGACTAAGAAGGGAGACTAGGCACTGTATGTTTTTGTTAAAAAATGCTTTGATAATAAATAATCAATATTGAATTATATAAATATAATATAAAATATATTGTGCCTCTTATTAGAAACATACCCAGTCATGCATTCACTTGAATCATGAATCATACTATTTACGTCTGTAAGTTTAAACTTAATATGTGTTACCTGTTAGGAATCTTGTTACCTATCCTGTAGTCTATAGAGATAGGAAATAAAATAAACACTAAACACAATTCCCTTTTTCTCAGGGGCCAGCAGATTTTGTTGTTGCAAATACTGGCTAAGAAAATTCATGCGACAAGTAAACATTTAAAATAGCCATGGATTTTTCTACTCCTGTGAATATATAAACACAGGTGTAGACATACACACACATACATGACATATGCCGTATACACACACATTTAGTGTGACTGCTTACTGACATTATGATTGACTAGCTCATTGTATTCATCTCTTTCTTTCTATCCTGGGCATTTGTTTCTTGGTACCAGTCACATGAACAACAGTTGAACCCATTGTGTACTTTAACTTTGTCCTACATAGGAAGGAATCTGTACTTTAACTCTTTCTACCACAAGTTGTAGTACTTTAATAACTCTTTCCTATCACATGATGTTGTACTTGAACTTCTTCTTTACACAGTAAGTTGTATTTTCATTCTTTCTTTTATAAGTTGTAATACTTTAACTCTTTCTACCACTAAGAAACAGATGTAGAAAAGTGTAAACATAATTTAGGAGCCAGGCACTTTTTCTCAGGAACCAGCTTGTTGCAAATATAGGCTAAGAAACTTGATTGAAGAGTCAGGCACCAAGTAAAAATGTACAGGCAACCGCTTGTATTGTTGCCTGGGTGTTTCTACCATTGCAGGAAGTTGTACTTTAACTCTTTCATACACAGGAAGTGTAGTTTAACTCTTTCATACACAGGAAGTTGTACTTTAACTTTTTCATGCACAGGAAGTGTACTTCAACTCTTTCATGCACAGGAAGTTGTACTTTAACTCTTTCTACTGTGCAAGTTGTGTTGTAGTACTTTAACTCATTCCACCGCTAGAAGTTGCACTTTTACTTTTTGCACACAGGAAATAGTATTTTAACTCTTTCTGCCACAAGTTGTAGTACTTTAACTCTTGTGACCACTAGTTGTAGCACTGTAGTTCTTTCCACGTCAAGGCGTTGTACATTAACTCTTTCAGCCTAAGAAGATTTTGCAGCAAATGTATATGAGGGTATGGTGAAAAATAAGCACTTGAAAAAAGCCTTAGTGTATTACTTTCAAAGAGCCCACACCTGTACACCTTGTTTATTTAAACCAGCAAGTTAAAACATTTATTTAATATGCTCAGACCAAACGTAATGAATATAACACCACATGTATTGATTGATGCACATGAGCAATAGCTGATTAAACATGGTGCATTGCATGGAATTGAAAGAGTTAAAGGTAGTAATCTTTTGATCTGAAAGGGTTAAAATAGTAATTGTATGCGGCAGCTGGAGTTAAGTGCCGATTGGGATTGAGTTAGTTGACAGATCATTCTCACTGCACATTGAATCATTCATTCAGTCCATAAGTGCTTGGATCCCCTCCTCTGTATCCCCTTTGGTGTGTTGTGGCTGACAGCCATCATCATCATCATGTGCCATGCTGATAAGCTTGGGCGGTCATGTTTTGACATCTCACTCGATCACCAGTGTCGTGGGTGGATCAGCTCTGTTTTCATCTCAACCATGCCACGTGGCTAAGCCATCCAGGTATTTACTTCTCTGCCTTCCCCATGTTCTCTTCCCCTCGATCTTGCCAGTTGTCACCAAGTTCTCCAATTTATTTCTTATCATATAGTGACCACAAAATGTTGACTGTCTACGTCTAATTTCTCTAATCAGTTTACGATTTTCATTTGTTTCTTGTACGACTTGGTTATTGGTTTTTCTGTCTATCCATGGTATTCTTTGCATTTGAAACTGCTTTTTTCAGCCTTTACCTTCTTCCAATTGTTTCCAAGCCCTAGTCCATTTCTTTCTTTCTGTGCATGCTCACTGAGAAAGCATGCTTTGGTGAGTCTTGTCTTCAGCCAGCTTTTGCTTCAGTTACTTGCCATGACCTCCACAGCCAGACTATTTGTTGCAAAGGTACTGCAGTCTTCCTTCACAGTTCTTCCTCTGACCTGAGCCATAAAAACGGAGAGTACATTTCTGTAACAAATAGATGAGACAGAAGAGTTAAGAAAAGTATGTCATGTATAGAGTAACCAATAAATATATGGTGAGATTTTTGTTACATAATCAGTTAATAATAGTCAGCCCATCAACTTCAAATTAAGAAGACATTTCTGCACAAGGGAAATCGTAGTCCAAATATATCATGTTAAGGTTATTGTTTGGCATTTCAGGAAGACAAGTGAATTTATGCAGCACACCAATCTTTAACCAGAGCATTAGGACAGCATCAGTACCTCAGGATTGGGTACACAGCTATCTCATCCCTCTCCCAAAACCATTCAAGGATCATTCAAAGCTTAGCGGCTTAAGGATCATCACCCTTCAAAATACATTTGGGAAGGTTTTAGAGAAGATAGTCGCTGTCAAGCTGCAAGAGTTTTTGGAAAGGGGGAAGCTTCTTCCAAGAGGCCTGGGGAGCTACAGGCCAGGAAAAGATAAATGCAGCCACTTTTGCCTTTGACGTTTATGAGGGGTTCCAGAGTAGACAAGAAACGATGGCGGCAGCACTTGATTTTGAGGATGCATACAATAGAGTTCGCTATGATATTTTGATGACCACACTGATGGAGAAGGGGGTCAATCCCTGGTTGGTGAACTGGCTAGCAGCCGTCTTGCATTCTCGACGGGTTGCTCTCCGTCTGGGTGTATTGACCTCAAAGCCACATATTTTAACCCCAGGACTGCCACAGAGATCCTCAATCTCACCGGTGATCTTTAACGTGTATGCGAGCAAGATTGCAAACATAGAAGCACCAGGGGTTGGAAGGATACTAACATTTGCAGATGATATTCTTGCATATAGGCAGGGGAGAGATAGGGAGCAAACAGCCCAGGAGCTACAGGCGACAGTAGACAAAGTGATTGATTGGTGCACTGAAATGAGTGTTGTCATCCACCAGGAAAAGGCGGCTGTTTTGTGGTGCTCTCTGGACAACAGGATTGTGAGAGCTGATGTCCCAAGCCTCACGATAGATGGTAGAAGCGTCAACAGAGAGAACAAACTGAAGTATCTGGGAATCACATTTGACAGGAGTCTGTCCTTCAAGGATCATGTGGAGACGGTTGTGACAAGATCTCAAAAGGGACTCAATGCACTTAAAACTATGGCTGCAATGAACACAGAGCAGAGAATGCTCTTCACACTATACCAGCACTTGATCCTCTCAGTGATTGATTATGGACTAGGACTGCTCACTGTCTCAAAGAGTCAGCTGGTGAAATTAGAGCGCATACAGAACGAAGCTATGAGGGTCATTCTGGGATGCACCAGAGACACCCCAGTGGTGTGTATGCGTTACATCCTTGGTTGCCAACTGTTGCTGGTAGGCTCAAGGTGATGCAGGCGAAGGCATACCTCAGAGTAGCTGCAGACACAGATCACCCACGTTGCATGAGGCGCTGGATCGCAGTTAAGGGTCAGCGACTGATAAGAGGGAAATCATGGATGGCTCAGGCGGAGGATACGATCAGACAGGTGTGCATCTTGGAGAACATTAGGCTAGGAGAGGAGTGGGTCAGAGTGCCAGCGGAGCAGTCAGACTTGTGCAGAGTTATAATCACATTGAGCAGGGAGTGGCCAGCAGGGGCCACAGAAGTGGAGATCCAGGAACTGATTCAGGATAATGCTCGCCCTTGTGATGTGATTATCTACACAGATGGTTCGGTGTTGAGAGGTAGGAGAAGTGCCTGGGGATTCTTAGCAAAAGCTAATGGTCGACGTTTGGTGCAGGAGAGCCTGGCGTATGATACCACAACATCTAGCTTAAGAATGGAGGTGGAGGCGGTCAGTGCAGCTTTCCGCTGGATGGAGAACACAATACATACACACATCGTGATTGTAACTGACTCAGAAAGCATGCTGAGGAGGGTGAGGACAGGCAGGCTTCGTGCAGAGTGGCTTGCTTCACCTCGGAGGTCACGGGTGGCAAGTATCACCTGGATCTTTTCTCCAGGGCATGCCGGTGTGCTGGGGAATGAACAGGCGGACAGATTGGCTGGCTCGGCAAAACTTGGTGGAGTATTGATGCATGACAAGGCAGACGTGGTTGCGGCCTTGTGGGAGCACGTGTACACCTCGGAGGAGCAAATGGATCACCATAGTCTGGCAAGACTGAGGCAGCGAGGAGTGACGAGGGGATCTGGCCGACGCTCGACGCTCAGAGGAAAGGCGAGACAGGACATATAATCAGATTGCTACTGGAACTATTAGTGTTGGAACTCTTCGCTGGCTGCTGAGGATGGGGACGGAGTGCTTTTGGGAATGCCCCGAGTGCTGTGATGTCGATTCCTAAATCAATCAATCAATCAATCAAACCTATCTGTTTTATATTATTTGCTTGAACTCTTGCTGTCCTGATCAACATACCAATCATTACCAATGAATATGCCATGTGATGAGGATCACCTGTACTGATCAGTGTACAGACTATTCTTCATCCATGCCATGTTTGATGACCTGTTCTTCGTCTGTACATCTGTACTAATAAAGTGCCATGTATGATTGACCATCTCCTTCTGTGCCAATAAATGTGCCATGTGTGAGTGACTATTTATCAAAGGTACCTAATAATCTTTCCATGTGTAATTGACTATTCTTCATTCTGTACCAATCAACATGCCATGTGTAGAGATCTATTTTTCATCTGTACCAGTACATGTGCTATATGTGACTGACTATTCTTTATCTGCACCAATTACTTTGCTGTGTATGATTGGCTATACTAATCTTTATCTGTACCAATCTACTCAAATAGTCATTTTTGTGATTGGCAGGCATGTTACCAAGTGAAAGAATGTGTAATGGCAAGGAAGAAGGGTGAATTTCAGTATAGACTTCTGCAATTGTTTTCAGCCATTATCTATAAATAAAACAACAAAATTGTGACAAGATGATTGGGGTTGGATTTCATAATGTCAGGCAGTTTTTTTATTTGGATAATCTCTGGCTAAGACAAGGATGGATATTCTGCCGACTCCGTGGTTTCTGGATCTATGAGTTCACACAAATCCCCTCTAAATATTAACATATCTATTTATAGTTCTATAGAAGACGAGAAACAACAGACTCGTAAATTCAAACAAAATCCTTATATGTAATATAGGTCTGGTAATAGTTACAGGAATGGAACACCTAGAGATGAAGAACACCCTCTACAGAAGTCTGCTTATATTCAACCTGTCCAGCCAACTATTTAGGCTGAATGGAGGGAAGATGTCATCACTGGCAATGCCCAGTTTATGTCCGTACGCCTGGAGTCGGCTGTTAATTCACCTGATTGGAACTGGCTTCCTCCTCTGTGTTGCATACTGGAACATAAGACTATTATTCAGCAGGGCATGATTGTCAACGATAATGTGTTGATGATATCACTGTTTGGAGATTAATCTTTATCAACAGGAGTCTCCGGTTGTAGCAGTTAAACTCTGTGGAAGCATCTTTCTCTCCTCCATCATGACTGGAAAATTCATATCTTCAAGGTCTGACTGGCACAGTTAGATATAAATGATACTACGACCATGTGCTATAGCTTATCTTCAGTGTTAATGCTGAAGGGGACAACATCACAACTTTTGGAATGTCATTCACTACACTACAGTTAATGATTACTCGTAGAAACATGTCTCTTGTTGTTTACAGTACATTTCGCTAAGGCTGCCATGTTGGTGGATGCTTGTGGTTGGTTATTCTCAAGAGGTCGGATATGTAACGTAACCTCCACAAACTGGATGTTTCAACCAGTTGTAAAATAGTACTTGACTAACATTAGTGGAGTTATCCGCCATGTTTGGAAAACAGTAAATTTCTTCTGCCATCAACCACTAAAAGGGAGACCCTGAAACAGACAACCTGGTGAAAGTGACCTGCTCTACTCACAGTTGTACATAACAATAGACTGAGCAGGCATACCATCAGAACAGAATGTCATCAATATACATTCACTACCTGATCCTGTTTGGCTTGGCTGGCAGACTTGAGCAGGCTAGAAGAACATCTGACAGGAGGCCCAAGTGAACAGCACCAGTCTTGAAAGAACATTGTCTCAGCTTGTATAGGCCCAGGTTGTTGAGGCAGACTCTTCATATCTGGAACCCTTTCATACAAGAAACCATTCTTTCCCAGTCACTTCACTCATTCTGGTCTTTCGTCCACACAGACTTATTGTTCAGGTCTCATGGCTGTTGGACTTAAACGTTCATCCGATATTTTAGTAGTACTAGAACACTCCTCTGTTTGGTGTTCTGCTGAAAGGTGTAACCTTCCCACTAGAAGAGCCCCCTTTATTTTAATCAAAAAATTCCTCCTCTCTATGGTTGATCATCAACATGTAGAAAAGAGAGTGTCTTTGTTGTTACATATTTCCTTCCCCCACGTAGAAGGTGGTGGGTTATTTAGGATCCTGTTCATTAACCCCTCCTTTAAGAAGTTAATATAAGTTGAACGGCTCCTCTGCTCCTAAGGGAGCTAACTTAGAATAATAACAAAGTATTTAGGATCCATTTCATTAGTTCTTCCCTTAAGAAGTTAATGTACAATGAAAGGCTCCTCTGCTCCTATGGGAGCTGCATCAGGTTAATCATAATAGTAAAGTATAGACAGTGTTTGTACTCCTCCGGAAACAATATTATTATAATATTCCCATTCAGGCACTAGTTAAGAATAAAGTCAAGAAGGTGCAGATGCTCATTCGGGGCTAGAGAATTATGATAAGTACATTACATCACTTTGATAAGAGTGATGAAATCCTATGATCCTTCTGGAGCCTACAAAATCATTATAGGTATAGTGCAGCACCTGACAAATTTGAGGTACAGAAAGTGCCAATGTTTCTCAAGGAACTTCCTCCATCATAATAAGTACAGTAGCGCACTTAACCACAATGAGATCTGGACAGTGCCTATACTTCTCCTGGAATGTCCTCTATGTATTATCAAAGTAAGTATTCACCTGTAATGTGTATACTTTAATTAAAGCATATTTCACTACTAATATAGCAAAGGCCTAATAGTATAGTCTCGGGTAGGTTGGTGGAAGCTATAGATCGTTAAAGCTTTTTAAATAATAAAGCTTGTAATCAGCGCAAATGCCCAAAGCAACCAGTCATGTAACCTTCATTATTTATGGATAGGATTGACCTTCTCAAGTCAAGTTCAGTGCAAGACCCGGCATTTGTTGTTAGATCTATGAATTACCTTAAACACAATGTGTAAGCAAATAGAAAGAACAAATACCTTATCTAGCGAACACAACACTTGGATCCATAGAATCTTTCAACTGTGGAATGCTCTTTAAAGCACATAAATACAAGAAACATGGACATGTTGCGGCTACTCTGTTGCACCGTGAACTGACTTCTAGATCATCATTGCCTAATTAGCATTTCCCGATCTCGGACCAGAGACTTTTATTTATCCATGCTATTTGCGCTTAGATCGGAAATAGAGTTCTAAATCTCATATAGTAGTGAGTTCTATTAGGACAAGTTAATTAGCCCTCTCCTATTCTATTAAAAGACAGGTGTTTGTTTGAGAGAAACTAGTCTAGCGAGAATTCTTTGACGGGTCTCCTATTCTAAACATAGTAAAGGTTTTTCTGGTCAGGTCATTCCTCGGTACAATAACCAAGTAAAGAGAAGAGAACCACTGGTGATTTCACTACATAAATTATGGTTGTTTTAATGAGCTACTATGATTTAATGGTTAGTGCGCTTGTCTGCCCAGACACTGGTCTGGGTTCAATTCTAATCAGATGCAGGATTATTTTTTGCAAACAGTAATGCTCTGGAATCAACCCATCATCATAAAAATGAGTGCCAGGCAATATTTAAAGTTTTCTGGAAATTGTCTGGGAAGGAGGTGGCGAGGAAAGGAGCTGGCTACACCACCTCATATCATGGTCTAGAATACGTAAAAGCTGAACACTTTACACCCCAATAACAGTATCTGCAATGGGACTGCCTCAAACTAATTTCTATAAAAAATGCAAATCTTGATAATCGGAGCCTTCAGCGAAGGATAATCCTTTTGCTGGTGGAGAGGGTCTGTCCGCAGTGTTGGTGGCCTTTGTCTTGGCCATATGATGAGTGTTGATGTGGCAGTTTCTTTCATACAATAAGGTATCAACATTGAGTGACTTGTGAAGGATTTCTCTGTAGCATGTGACACTGTTCGATTTAATTTTACCACGTTAGAACTTCATTTACAATGTGGGCCAATCCTCTGAAAGCTTAGTGCTACTTTATCAGCTAAGCCTGTGTGATATTCTGAATCCTTTGTTGTCATTTCAACCATGTCCACAGAATCTGTCCCACATGTGTGTGTATTAGACTGCATGTGATACAGCAAACTCCCTATTGCAGCTGCTGTTTAACTTATGTTCTCAGTTTCATGTAAATTCAGCAAATTGTGTAGCAGAAATGATCATAGATCCATTTTAATCTGCCTTGCTGTCATTCCGCTTATATAAGGGGGCTTAAAATGAAAGCCATCACACTTTTAAAGTTTTCATTGGAAGCCCTCTCGTACTATAGAATTTCATCATTTTTTGCTGTACCATTCAGTTTAGTAGATTTTGTCATCTACTTGTCTCACCCTTGCCATTCTAGCATTTTGTATTGTGGATGTGAATGTTGGAACATGAGTTATGTGAAAGAAACGTGACATTGGCATTGTGGTTTTTGAGAAGAATGTTGACAATATCGTAGGCAGAGAAATAAAAATCAGTGTTGTAGGTATTGCAAAATTACTCATCAAAACTATAGGGAGCCTCTGCTGTGACATGGTTACGCCTGAGTCGCACTCCGGAGATTGTGGACTCGATTTGTGGCTACGCTATTCAGTTCACGAATGCAACTTTCCCTGAGACTGGGGGTCATTGCTGGAGTTACGCTATGTGCGCCACAATCGGCAGTCCTCCCTGTGGAAAGAGACAGAGCCATATGGGGTCAAACCTGGTGCAATCAAGTCAACCCTCTTGCCAGTTAATTGCTTTTAAAATCAAAACCATAATGAGAAGGCAAATGAAAGTAATGGAGAAGATGAACTGAATGATTGATTGATTTATTGATTTAGGAACCGACATCACAACATTCGGGGCATTTCCATAAGCGCTCCGTCCCCATCCTCAGAAGCCAGCGAAGAGTTGGAATAAAGAAATTAATAGGGAAATACTAGACAAGAGAAGCAGAGGAAGACAGAAAGATGTATGCGGAAAGCTACAGCAACTGGGCAACACATAATAATGTAAGCATTGCCGACTTCATAAACATATCAGATGACAGAGAGGATTGGACAGTCATGGTTGCCAACATCTGCTCCAGACCAGGCACCTGGAGAAATTTAATGGGCAAGACGATTGATTTAATTGCACCAGGTCTTATCCCATATGGCTTGGTCTCTTTCTGCAGGGTAGCCTGTGAAAAGCGGTGCACAAAGTATTAACTCCATAGCTCCAGTGACAACCCCCTGGATTCTCAGAAAATGGCACTTTTTTTTGCACTCGCTCGCTTTGAACTCGAGCGTAGTCCATACACACTCTTTGTAGTAGTGATGGGCTGAATTTTGTGTGTGGACTAGCTTTCCCTATTAACAGTGTCCCGCGCCAACAGGCGAACCCACTCCGACTTCAGAGGTAATTGCACTCATGAACCGAACGGTGTAGCCTGTAACCACTTTGCCATGGTGTCTCCCGACCTGAATAAGTGCAGTCAGGCACTGTGGGATTTCAGTTCAGTTTTCTGCAACCTACCATGTATGGTATTAAAACCTCAGTGATCTCTCTTTCTGAGTGATTTGGTTAAACCGGTACGGCACTTTGAAGCACTAGTTTGTCTGTTTGCTGTCTCCCAAATGTCTTGTATGGTATTAAAACTTCAGTGATCTCTTACTGAGTTATCTGGTTAAACCGGTACGGCACTTTGAAGCACTGGTTTGTCTGTTTGCTGTCTCCCAAATGTCTTGTATGGTATTAAAACATCAGTCCTCTCTGCCGTGCGTCCACCTTGACGAGGTAGAGGGGCTTGAGCGTTCCAATGACCCCAAGAGCTATGCCGACGGTAGCACAGCTACTGGTAGGGTCACCCATGTCGGACAGGTCAAGGGAGAGGGACCAGACGAAGAGACGTACAAACCTGCTGCCTTGTAGGTAGACTGGGGACAGTCAAAGGCTAGGGAAAGCATCCCGAACAAATGCTTGTCGAAATCGGATGTACTGAGCCACAGGCTTGACAAAGAAGTGCAACGTAACTTTATCATTTCATGATGCCACAGATGAAAATTAATCGTTATGGTGCTAATCCAGTGAAGTCCCATCAGGCGGTGATAGTGCCGGGCCCCCTGCCTCGAGGGGGTCCACCCATGACTACTGGTGGTCACCTTCCCCTGTGCTGTGGAGTCAAGGCACAGAGGAGTAGGTTAAGAGCTATTGACCAAACACCCCGGACACTCAACATACTACAATGGAATGCAGAAGGAGTTTATAACAAGAAAGCCTCCCTAACACAGCGTCTTCATAAAGATAGAATAGATGTGGTATGCATTCAAGAGACACACCTCAACGCCAATCGCACATTTTCAGTCGAGGGATATCAGGCCACACGTTTCGACCAGCGAAGGACACAAAGGAGGAGTTGTAATACTTACACGAAATACAATACCTTGCAGCGAAGTATCTGTGATCTCTGACAACCAAACGGAAATTATAGGTGTTTATATAATGATAAAGGACGTGAAAATAAGAATTTACAATCTGTATAGCCCGGCAGATAAGGATCTTACACTCTCAAACATGGAAATAACTGACACAAATTGCATTGTTGTCGGAGACTTTAATAGCCGTTCAGAAAGATGGGGATACCCAGATACTGACAAAAGAGGAGATGAAGTGGAGGACTGGGAAATAGACTCAAATCTCCATCTACTCAACAAAGCGGATGACACACCGAGCTTCTACTCCAGAAGATGGATTACCACTTCTACTCCAGACTTAGCTTTCTGCACAGGAGACATCCTCCACAAAATCGATCGCCATGTGCTGGACCAATTAGCAGGTAGTGACCACAGACCAATCAAGCTTGTAATAAATATGGAGTATGTTCCACAGGAGCAAAAGCCTTTGCCCCGTTGGAATTACAAACGAGCAGATTGGGACAGATTTGCCATACTAACAGACAAATATTGTGAAAACATAAATACACGATATGGCAACATGAAGCAAATGGTGGAAAGTCTAAACAGAGCAATAATACAGGCGGCCACTGAGTCTATTCCAAGAGGAGCAAGGAAAAATTACAAACCATACTGGACTGAAGAACTACAATTTTTGGAGGACAAAGTTGAAGATGCTAGGAAGACCGCAGAGAGAGAACAAACAACTGAAGCGAACATCTCTCTCAAAGCCATCTCAGCAAAATATAAAAGAACAGTAAATCAAACAACAAGAGATTGTTGGAGGAAAAAAACAGAAAACCTGAATTTTGACAGGGATGGAAACAAACTATGGAAACTAGTGAAAGCCATGAACAATGAAGGACCTAGAAACAAACAAATAACAATTAAACAAGGAAATGCCTTGCTTACAGGAAAAAAGGCTGCAAATGCACTAATGGAACACTATGCCAGTGCAAACCACATTGATATTACAGCCGAACAGAAGAAAGCAATCAAAGATAAACAGATACATCATAGATATACAGAGACAGCAGCAGAATATATGATGGCAAATCTAACAATGGAAGAAATGGAACAGGCAATGAATACCCTAAAAAAGAAGACATCACCAGGAAAGGATGGAATCACAAATGAAATGCTAATAGGACTAGGCACTAAGGCAAAAAAGAAACTACTAGCAGTCCTAAATTACAGCTGGAAGAGGGGAATAGTCCCACAGGCATGGAAGGAAGCTATACTAATACCAGTCCCAAAGAAAGGAAAAGACCTGGAAGAACCAAATGGCTATCGACCTATCAGTCTTCTTAGCTGTGTAGGAAAATTAATGGAACGCATTATCAATGGCAGGCTAACATGGCATCTGGAAGAAAACCAACTCTTAACACCTCACCAAGCAGGATTCAGAAAGTACAGATCCACTGAAGATCAAATAACCTATATAGCTCAGGAAATAGAGGATGCCTTCCAAGAGAAAAAGCACACACTAGCGGTCTGGATAGATTTAGAAAAAGCATTTGATAAAGTATGGAAGGAAGGACTGAAAGTAAAACTGCAAAAAATGCATGTTTGTGGGAAAATGTACAAATGGATCAGCCACTACCTTGAGAACAGAACTGCCAGGACAAAAGTACAAGGACAAACCAGCAAAATGATGCTGTTGGAGCAAGGTGTCCCCCAAGGAGGAGTTCTTTCACCAACATTATTCCTAGCATATATAAACGACATCACGGAAAATTTTCCAGCCAGAGTACACACATCATCCTTTGCAGATGACCTAGCCATATGGACATCTGAAGAATATATTAGTACAGCTAACAGCAGAATACAGCAAGCCCTATTAGCGCTAGAGGACTGGTCAAAATCATGGCTAGTGAAGATAAGTGAGGAGAAAACAACATGCACAGTGTTCTCCCTCTCAACTAAAACTCAGCAACCTAAGCTGGTATTGAATGGAAAAATATTGCGCCATGAAGAAAATCCAAACTATCTAGGAGTCACCTTTGATCGTCGCCTGACATGGAAGACACAGGTTGAGAAAAATCGAACAAGAGCAAGGCAAAGAATGGCAATCATGAAAAAGCTTGCTGGTACAACAGTGGGGAGCAGATGAGAAAGTTCTCAAGAAGTTATATACTGGACGGGTGAGGCCAGTACTGGAATATGGCATTGCAGCTTGGGCAACAGCAGCTAAGTCAAACTTTAACAAAATAAGTAGAGTCCAAAATCAAGGAATGCGAATCATAACTGGAAGCCTGAAGACAACGCCTATTAATGAATTAGAAAAGATCACTTGTTTACAACCAATGCAGGATAGAAGAGATAGCAGAGCCCAGCAACAAGCTGAAAAATTTAGAAGATTGACAGACCACCCTATGTATAAAAGGTTTAGTGGTTTTGGAAAGGGAAGACTGAAGCGTAGCAACTTTGTAGAAACTGCAAAACGAAAGATTAGGGCAGATCCCATACTTAACATATCAACAGTCAAACCCATTTACAATGCAGACAAGTTCCCAGCTTGGAGACAGCAGCAACTGCCTGAGATGATAGAAAACATTCCTGGTATTGAGAAAAAGAACACTCAGCATGAAACCGAAAGAAGAGAAATAACCCTAAACTACATAAAAGAACATTACCCAAGCAGCAATTGGACCCATGCATATACAGATGGATCAGCCAAAAATTCAGTAGAGAATGGAGGAGGAGGAATTCTCCTAAATTTAAAAAATGGAGTGAAAAAAACACATTCAGTGGCAACTGGAAAGTTTTCAAGTAACTTCAAAGCGGAGGTAGAGGCTCTGAAAACTGCAGCAGAAATGCTCTTGATGGAGGAAAATAAAGAGACGCAAATAGCTATCTTTACAGATGCAAAGTCAGCTGTCTCAATACTGAAGAGCAATAACAGCACAGAAATAGCTGACCTAAGAGCAGCACTCCATGGTCTATGCCAGAAATCCAAAAAAGTTGTAATACAGTGGATCCCATCACATTGCAGTATACCTGGAAATGAAGAGGCTGACAGACTGGCAAAAGAGGGCGGACGACTACCACAGCCTGACATAGACATAACCTATAATGAGGCAAAGAGGTTGATAAAAAGCACTTATAGAACCAAATGGGAATCAGAGCATCCAGGCCACCAGAAGGATGATGCATATTACAAACTCGACCGAAGAGAACAAGTAGCAATCTTCAGACTCCGCACAGGACATAACAGGCTGAAATACCACTTGTTCAACAAACTAAAGATAGGAGATACAGATGAATGTAATTGTGGAACTGGTAAAATGACAGCTAAAACATTTGCTGCAAGAGTGCCCAATATATGCAGAACAGAGAAAGATATTTTGGCCCACACCTGCTTCATTCGAGGACAAGCTCTATGGAGATATCAACAAGCTCAAGTCGACTGCAGCTTACTTTAACTGTATTCAGGTTGACATTTAAATATACATGAAGTATTTAGACTGCCACACTTCATACCACAGGCATGTCAGTTACACAAGCCTCCCAGAGGCATGAAATGGAATATTGCTTGGATAGCAAATCCATTACATGGAAAGTCCGAATCGAAAGCTCACTGTGTGGGCTTCATAAAAGGTGGAAAAAGTGTCCTAGTGGCACAAAATGGAATATTGCTTGGATAGCAAATCCATTACGTGGAAAGTCCGAATCGAAAGCTCACTGTGTGGATGTCATCTGCAAACTGCATTCTTCTGGCTTCTGGAAGAACAGCCTATGGTGAACGGAAGGCCCAATATACGGAAGTGAGGCTAAGCAGCCATGTGCAGGACGTGACGATTCCTTGGGTGAGCCCAGTACCAGAGCGCTGTGTGATGGCTCTGCAATTATGGAAGCCTCCTTGGATGGCGGGGAATGCCCATGGTCTGCCCCTGCCTTCCCTTGAGGGCCGACCAGGATGCCTTTGGCTGTTCTATATGGGCCAGCTGGGATGGGAGATAACACCACAACAGTGAGAGTCTAACGTCCTAAGAAACCCCTGGGAAGGTTAACCCGGTCAACAAATGCCCGCAGAAGTCGGATGTGTCGGCCTAACGGCGCAAGAACGCAGCTCCGCTGTAAACAGGCACAACGCAATCACGTCCGAAAAAAAAACTCCGGATGAACGAAGAAGAAGAAGAAGAAAAACTCAGTGATCTCACTCTGATTTATCTGGTTTAAGCAGTACAGCACTTTGAAGCACTAGTCTGTTTGCTGTCCCAAATGTCTTGTATGGTATTAAAACCTCGCTGATATCTCACTGTGTCAGGTGTCAGGTTTTGTGTCAGGTCTTAGTCAGATATGACTGAGCTACCGCTATAACAGTAGACGGTACTACCTACTTTCTGTTAGTGCCGAACGTTGGGCGGCGCTTACCAAACCCGACACCCCACATTGTGCCAACGGCTTTCGGGCGGAAGAGCGCAATTGGGAGGGTACAAGCCTTACCCTGGTGCGAGGAAATGCAACCTAAAGACAAAGTGTCATGGCAGGGCAGACCAGGCCCTAAGCCTTGGTTGGCAGCTGGTCTAGGATCAAAGCTCCGACAGGCGGACAATTAGAGCATTGCTTTGCTCATCTGGCAGCTTCTGCAGCTTGTCTTGTTCCAGATGTAGAGGTGTTACCTTTCCTCTGGAGTGAACTAGGCAGGCCGAGAGAGGGATCATGCTGCATGGGCAACACATGATCTCTATATTTTAGCCCAGGCTTTGTGCTATGGAGAGGCAATAACTCCATCCCTTACAAACTATCGTCTGTCAAGACGGCAAGGTGCCAATGAAAATTAATGATATCTCACTGAGTTATCTAGTTAAACCGGTACAGACACTTTGAAGCACAAGTTTGTCTGTTTGCTGTCTCCAAAATGTCTTGTATGGTATTAAAACCTCAGTGATATCTCACTGAATTATCTGGTTAAACCAGTACAACACTTTGAAGCACTAGTTTGTCTGTTTACAGTCTCCCAAATGTCTTGTATGGTATTACAACCTCAGTGACATCTCACTGAGTTATCTGGTTAAACTGGTACAACACTTTGAAGCACTAGTTTGTCTATGTTCTGTTTCCCAAACGTCTTGTATTAAAACCTCAGTGATCTCACTGAGTTATCTGGTTAAACCGGTACAGCTCTTTGAAACACTAGTTTGTCTGTTTGCTGCCTCCCATATGTCTTGTATGTATTTAGTCTGTAACAGTTATAACGTTGAATTGTTTCTTTGTATTCTTAGTAAGTTTAAAACAATTTTTATGTATCCAGTATCCATTTTTTTTTCAATTTTCAACTCATTAACTGCTGGTATAAAAAATTAAACCTGCTCTAGCAGGTTTAGTTTATTTTTGCATTTTTTAATCAGCAGTGTCTATAAATTCAGCTTTAGTTTGCTGAATTGTAAATACATTTTTTTTTCTGGTTATGTTTTAACAATTTTAATGAGTTGCGGCTTATTTTTAATATTTATCCAACTGCAAGAAGTCTGGCACTGTTAGTGACTTGTGGTAATTAATGAGTTCACATGAAGTTGTGTATTTTGTATCGTATAATAAAAATTGTTTTATTTGCTTCCAACATGTTCTTTTTCTTTCACCCTTTCCATTGGAACTTAGTCCCTCAACTAACTAACTCCATGATTTCCTTTCCCTGGCTGTCCTATGCAGCTCCACTCAACCTCTCGAATTTATTAATTTCTATCACTACTTCTCTTCTCCATGTGTTTTTAGGGCTTCTTCTGTTTCTTTTGCCTTGTGGTTTCCAGACACAAATCTTTCTAGTTATACTTTTCTCAGGTTTTCTCATTGTATGGCCTATCCAGAACCAGTATCTTTTCTTCACCTTTTGGTTTACTGATATGTTTAATTCTCTCCTTAAGCGCAATAGGAATGTCATGTCATTTTAGTTCTTAATGAATGTTTGTAGTTTATTAGTAATGTAATTACTTTATTTTTTAAGTACTGTTGATTATTTTCTTCACCTTTCTTTTCAGATCACACTATCATCATGCTGTGAGAAATGTGGTACCAGATGTTGCGAGCAGATGAGTTAGCGGAACAGAGTATCGCACTCACGTTTTAGAAAGTTGTTCATTCTTGAAATAAACTATCAGACAGTTCTAAAATAGTGGGAGGAAGATGCCTGCCATTCGGAGAACACTTAAAAATGCTATCAAGAACTACTCAGATGCTCAGGTGAAAGTTCGAGAAGCGACATCCAATGATCCATGGGGTCCTTCGAGTACTCTGATGTCAGAAATTGCAGACCTGACATACAATGTTGTAGCCTTCACTGAGATCATGCAGATGATCTGGAAACGCCTCAACGATGATGGCAAGAACTGGCGACACGTGTACAAATCTTTGGTTGTTCTTGACTACATTATTAAGACTGGCAGTGAAAAGGTGAGTGACATATCAAGATTAACCCAATTCGCTTCAGATGTGACCCTTTATTATACTAACTGAAATATATGAAGCAACCGTTTTAATTTAAACATGGAAACCACGAACAAAATGTTGCACGATTTCTTGCCTGGCATATTTCGCTGCATCTCGTCATGTGCATACCGCAAAGTTATATAACATATGAGGTAATAAATGAATAATGCTTAAGCTGTTAGGGGTTCAACCCCTACACCGGACAGCTAGACTAAAATGTTAACCTGTCGTCCTTGACTTTGGGACATAAATTACAAGTACCTCTGAAGTCAGAGTGGGTTTGCCTGATGGCGAGGGACACTATTATTAGGGAAAGCTAGTTTACACGCAAAACTCAGTCCATCACTGCTATAAATAGTGTGTATGGACTCTGCTTGGGTTCAAAGCAAGCGAGCGCCGCAAAAAAAAAACTTAAGCTGAAGTAATTAAAACACTTAGGAAACAAATTTGTTTAAATTCTCTAAGAGAATATATTGTTTTGAAGCCGTGTTAATGTGACTTTTATTTATTAACTTTCTGCTTTAGATTTTTCTCTTCTAGCCCATGGCAGATTATTCAGTTCAAGGACATACACAGTTTTATAGACATGCCACTCCACCATAAATTTTGCTTTGTGACCACCCATGAACTGCATCTTGGAAAATTAAAGTCGTTGTTTCTCCCTTTATTCTACATCCCTATAATGGATACAGATGTCATAAAGTTAAACACTCCACTGGGAGTAAAAGCCACTTGTTTTCATTTTGACATAATTATACACACTGCTCTGAGAGTAAGGTTAGTAATATGCTCACTGGAGATAGAACACCAGACAGTTGCGGCGGTGGAGAGTTGGTGGGCTAGTGTTCTATCTTGGAAGCTCCAGAAATCACACACACAATTTAGATTGCCACAATTAAAATCGATAAGGTGCTTATCATAGTAGGATAAAAGTGTTAGTTTGATAAACCTCTCAGCCAAACTGAACTCTGCACTATCCATAGTAGTTGCTATAACTAGTAAGGTACGTATCATAGTAGGATACATGTGTTAGTTTGGTAAACCCTTCGTCCACTCTGACCTTTGCACTATCCAGATAATTGCTATAACTAATAAGGCACTTATCATAGAATACAAGTGTTAGTTTTCACTGTGTGATATGCAGTCACATGTAAGTTAGCTTGTCCACTGCACCTTTGAGGTTATCATCGTTCCCAAGGTGCTCAGAGAAAACTGGACATCACACCCTGGGTAACAGGTCTGTAGATTTAGTTTGACCAATAAATTAAATGACCAATAAATTAAATACAGAAGAGGAAAGACTTATATGTAGTAAAGAATTATTAAATATGTGTGATTATAAACATTAAACAATTTGTTAATTTTATGCAGTAATAAGCATTAGTCCGAACTATTTAACATATGATCAGTAATTGTGACCATTGTTGGTGTTTGTGGCTTGGTAGTTGTCTTTTTTTCTTTTGTTCCTTTGAAATATGTCTATAACTGCAATGTTGTCTCTAGCATGAATCTAACATCTTTTTTAGTTCACTCAGAGGTCCATATAGTTTA
Source organism: Cepaea nemoralis (assembly GCA_014155875.1). Lineage (NCBI taxonomy): Eukaryota > Metazoa > Mollusca > Gastropoda > Stylommatophora > Helicidae > Cepaea > Cepaea nemoralis. The sequence goes on from JACEFZ010009486.1 coordinate 54,130, forward strand.
TCTTGCACTGTTGTCTCTCTAGGCCAGAAGGTTCGCCTGGATGTTGTAGTTTGGGCAGTCTTGGAGTATTGCTCTGCTGTCTGCGATGCCAAACCACATGTGCACATGGCTGAGTCACCAATCTTGAATTTTGTATGCATGTGGTTACGTAATCTATTGTGTCCTGTTCTGAGGCGCAGAATAATGACTTGTTTTGCTTTGTCTATAATGTGGTAGTCGTCTTGAGCAGATTTTGGTGGCCTTCTGACTGATTTGATCATTCTTTTCCTTTGGTGGTATGTATTGGGCACATTAGGCTGTTCTTCCTTTGCTCCTTCCTTAGCCAATTGCTCAGCTCTGTCGTTTCCAGTGTTGTGAATGCAGTTTCATAATCCAGACGGGGCGGGTTTGAAGTCAGCTGCCAGTGATTTGAGAGCAGATCATATTGTGTTCGTTTTCATTATCATATGAATGTCGGCCAATCAGGCCACAATAGCAGGCTCATCATCGTCATCATCATCATCAAGTGCTCTGCCAGCTGGCATAAGCATTCATGTCTCTCCACAGATTGTGGTCTTTGATATTCTGGATCAACTCTGCTGATGATACTCCTCCATGCCACTGTCTCAGTCCATATAGTATTTCTATTTGTCAGCCATGGCCTCTCTTTCCCATGATCTTTCCAGTTGTCACGATGTTCTACAGTCCCTCTCTTCTCATCACATGACCAAAGAAAGCCGTTTGTCTCTTTCTTATTGTTGTACATAATGTTCTAGTTTCATCAGCCTGTTTCAGGCAATTGTCATTAATTACTCCGGCAGTCCAAGGAATTCACATTCGTCTCAGGAACCACATCTATGTCGTTTCCAAGTTCTTCCTAATTTTTTTCATTTACATTCCAAGATTCACTGCCATACAACAAAAGAGGTTTTACCATACAGCTAAACAGGTTCTATATGGCATTTCAGCACTCTCTTACATTCAATGACAGTGACTTATTGCATAAGATAACAGCAGGCAACCTATGAAATTTAAAATCCCCTACAAATCACAAACAACCAATAAATGCCATTATTGATTATTTAAATAATGAACATTAAGTGGCTAAATTAAAGGAAATAACATATAAATTATAATATAACACATTGTTTCAGGTTGCTCAACAGTGTAAAGAAAATTTCCATGCCATAAAAACCCTGACGACCTTTCAGTACATCGATGCAGACAACAAAGATCAGGGCATGAATGTTCGAGAGAAAGCCAAGCAGCTCGTGTCCATGTTGTCCGACGATGAGAGATTGAAAAATGAACGAGCAAAAGCTCTGAAAGCAAAAGAAAGATTTGCACAGAATGCTATGGGAGTAGGGAATGGTCATGGTACCAGGTCCCGAGTAAGTAATAAATATATAGTTTCTTTTTTTTGGATATGGTTTGCTTAACCTCTTTAGGGATTAATAAATAGTTTCTTTTTTTAATGCATTATTTGCTTAACCTCTTAAGGGATTAATAAATAAAGTTTCTTTTTGTATTCATGATTTGCTTAACCTCTTAAGGGATGGGAGGTCAGTATTCGTTTCACCTTTTCTTGGTGATACGTTTTTAAATATTACCTTTATAATCATGTATAAAGTCATGAGGAATAAATCCACAGGTATTGATTGGCACTATCGAAGTGGGGATTAGAGAACACACAAGAAATATAACATTTAGAGGTATAGTGGCCACACCTGGATTTGAACCTTTTGTCATTTCTCCAAATGATGATAACGTCTCATTGAAGGGATAGTTGTACTTCTTTTGATTCTTGGTGTGGCCACAATAGCTTTAAGTTTTTATATTGTCAAGTCCTTTAATGTCTACTGCTTTCCTCTATGTTTATGGGTGCTGACCATACACATGAATATAATTCTCTTACTGCTTCGATAGCCTCAGGGGTTGACAACAATTGATATTTCTTTGTGATATCAATATCAGATTAATTACAAATCAATATAATTATGCTAAAACTGACTTTTACACTTTAATAATACATGAAGAAAGGAGAAAAACGTTAACATAATTTGGTATATACCTCACATTTGCTAAGCCCAAAGGAAGTTCGATTTATATGACTTTCCAGACATTATATGTTTGCTGTTATCTTATATCTATGTTGGTGGTATGTTTATCGGAGGAATACAGATCTGTCTTCTAATGGCATAGTTCTTTACCTGTGATAGCAGATCTTACTACACTCATTTGCAAAATAATACCTCCATAGAATTGGGGATGTGTGTTACCGTGGCCATAAGAGAAGCAAAGAATAGCAATGCTATAACCTACAATGTAAGAGTCGTAACTGGCAACCATGAAGAGGTGGTGTGGGACTGGCTGCCTCAATATGTAGAAAACTAAAGCTGCAAATCCAGCCAATCATGAACAAGCCTTCAAAAGGCTTAAGTTCGTTGAGAGCCCCCCATTGAGAGATGAAAGGCAGAAGAATTCTGGGAAAATCAATCATCTGTGGAAAAGAAAACAACAACAGGACACATTAATTTACATCCTGTTATGTATATAAGTCTGTTAACATTTCACATATAGTTGGGGGTAATGATACAGCAGTATTCTCCTGCTATATCGGATGTTCTCAACCTTATTTTTCCTGTGCATCCCTTCACCAGTTTCAGAGTGTCGCCCCCCCCCCACCCCTTTTGTTTGTATTTCCTCCCTATAACCCCCCCCCCCCCCACACACACACACACACACACACAGTATACGTAAAAATGGATGCTAAATTTAATAACACATACTAGAACAAGTCTAGACATCTACATAAAACATGATTTGTAGGTCTACTTACGTTATAAAATGTATTTCAGAAGGGTGAGAAGTACAGAACCTTAAAGTGTGGAGGGAAAAACAATATCAAGTAATCGGTTCATGCATTAACGCCATCTTGAAATAATCTTAGCATTAGCAAGGAAGAAGTGTGAAATTCATCCAGCCTGTAGTCCTGATTTGTCACCATGTGATTTTCATTTGTTTGGACCTCTAAAAAAAGCTCTCAAAGGGCAACAATTTCACACAGATGCAGACATAACGAATGTGGTAAACACTTGGTTCAGTGACTAACCACAATCCTTTTGTTTGCGAACGGCATTTGCCGCCTACCTAAGCAAGGGGATGCTTACCTGAATGCCTACGGCGACTTCTTCTGACCATCCCATGGTGCATAATTCATTCAAAATGAATGCTTTGTTTAATGCTACCACACCTGTTAATGTTTCTTTCATGCTTTTGTAATAAAGCCATTGGAACGGGTTTCAAATGAACGTCCCTAATATTTTGCATTGGGAGTATAGTGCCACAATGACTTTTTGATTATGAAAGAAAACAGGGCAATAACTTCTTTAGCAGTATAATCAGATTCATTAAACAGAATCTTATGGTGATCTAGTCATCTTCACCAGTTTGTCGTGCCAGAGACCACTGCACCAGGCAGGCAAACTTCTTGTGTTATGATTTAATGACTCACTTAAGTTTACCCAGTGAACTTAATCTCTGCTGTCATATCATGCTTCATCTTGCAGTGTAGAGCAAGCAGTTTTATGGCGGCTGACAAGTGCAGTGTGTCCGGTCTGTATTTATTCCTTTATCTTCTTAAGTTAATCGCATGTTTGTTTATTGTTATTAATACCATTATTCAGATGTGTAACTTTTTAAATTTATCTTCGCCCTGCAGGTTCGAATGGGTGGCAGTCCAACGGCAGGTGGCTACCAAGAATCGTTTGGATATCCAGACTGTAAGTTTGTTTTAGTTCTTTCAGTTTTTTAAAAATCTTGTAAAGTTGTAGATGTATTTATTATCTTTTAGCGTATTTGTTAATGAGCCTGTTTTATATATACTGTTGTTGATTACATAAAGCTCTGTTAAGTTAGTTGCATATCCTTTACAGGACGTAGCAGTCAACCCCAACATTTTTTGACTGTTCGTGATTCCCAGACAAGTTTATGTTCAGTAGTTTGCAATTCCTTTCTGAATGACCAGCACCCATACTATTTCATAAAAAACCAATGTAGGGTGGTTTGCTGCCAAATCGCCTGCAGCTGTGTTTCAAACAAGGTATGCCGGATTACAAACTGTGTCCATAACTCCTTTGCCACGGAGCCGGCTCTGTAACATAATTATTGTGTTACGCTTACAATGATACTTCTTCTGTGATTACCGTAGCCTTTAAGGGTTTTTTTTGTTGTTGCAAGATCGAGCGTTTCCATTTCTTTCTATCCTTGGTGATTTCACTCCTCTCCATCTTCATTGTAGGCACCCACTTTGCCTAACTTTGTGTTTGCTTAGTATTTGCCATCTTTGTCTCTGCATCCATTCTTTCTACAAATCATCTTAATTGGCTAGATTGTCACTGACAATTGATGGGCATTGATACATTTGTATTAGTCATATGTTTGTTCTTATCCTCGTTTCTTTCGTATTATTATCTGTGATATGTCCATATATTCTGCTTCTGACTGTTTTCAAAATGTTACGGTTGAGCAGGGTATGCATATAATGTTTCATCAAGTGCATATGCATTTTCTGCCCAGGACATACGGGTGTGCAAGAAAATGAACATGCTGATAGACTGGTTCCTGCAGCTCCTTTGGGCAGCCAGCTATGTTATGAGAAGGCAGTTGTGAAAGTTCTTTGGGATCAAGTAGGAAGTGCATCAAAACAAGATCCACATCTGGAGAGGCTGATGTAGGTATAGAGCAGGGCGCTGGTACCCTGTGTGTAAGGCAGGCAGACGTTCCATCAGGCTGCCACTGGTTCCATCAGGCTACCGCTGGTTCCATCAGGCTGCCACTGGTTCCATCATGAGAACTCATCGGTTATTGAAGAAGGGGATGGGGTACATATGTCCCAAACTAAAAATAGTAAACTAAAAATATATTATGTGCTTGACTTCTTATACTTCTTGACACATCCCACAGTGGAGTGAAGTCAAGTCTATGCATCTCATGTAACACTTGATCACAATCCCTCGATAACTGTGAATTAAATTCTGGGCATCCTATGTAACTCTTTACCACATTTCACTGTAACTGTGGAGTCAAGTCTGGACAGCTCATGTAACTCTTAACTAACGAGCCTCAGTAACTGTGAAGTCTGAACATCTCATGTAACTCTTGACCAACATACTTAGTAACTGTGAAATCAAGTCTGGACATCTTGTGTAACTCTTCAACAGTGACAAAAAGAAAAAATAAACAGAGATTTCTCTTTAAGGAAAGGTCACAAGGGAGGAAGATGGTGATCTCATCTCACAGTCCTGTGCCTGAATTTATGTGAAATCCTCTGGCTTCACATTCTTATGGCATTATTTACCATATGATTACTCTGTTATGAGAAGAATTGAAGGGTAGGTAATTGCTTTGTTTGTTTACTTCATCTTGGCTCAGCCTCACCTGGTAGTGGAAGTGCAGGCACCCCTTCAGAGATAGAATGTGCACGTCCTTCATCGGCAGGAGAAGAGGAGTTGCAGTTACAGCTGGCTCTGGCAATGAGCAAAGAAGAACATGAAGAAGCTGTTCGCAAACAGAAATCAGATGACATCAAGCTGCAGATGGCAATTGAGCAGAGCAAAGAGGAAGCGAAAAATGTGAGTAAACATTTATGCTGTGTTTCTGTTATATTTCCTTGTTGTTTAAGTATGAGTAATGTCGAATATCTTGGATACAGAAAAGAACAAATGCATCCATATGACAAGATCTGAATATTGAAGAAGGTAGGCTACTAAAGACGATAAAACAAAGAAAATTGAAATAATTTGGTCACTTGAAACACCATAAAACTTTGGAGAGAATAATAATGGAGAAGAAAGGAACAGGAAGGCCAAAGAGAAGATGGGTGCAGGTTGTGGCAGATGATCACCAGATGGGTGTATCGGACGCGGGACATCTTGCTTATTATGACAGAAGATTTCCGGAGAAGGTTGTTGTGGGAGAGAGTTTCTTCAAAGGACATGCTACTGAATGAATGAATGAATGAATGAATGTTGAATTCTGGTTTAAGTAAACAACATGGTGGCTGGATGAGTCTATAATCAAAATGGATGTATAATACATATAGTTAGTCTGTTTGTGTGTCCAGTTGAAACTTGGCAACCGCATCCTCATTACACAGCATGAGGAATCTATGACATAACATTAGCAAACAAAATCGGTAAAAATGTGGAGAACACACATCTTTTCTGTGGCAACGTATGGTTGTGAATCATGGACCATTTCACAACACTCATCATCATCATCATCATCATCATCATCATCATCATCATCATCATCATCATCATCATCATCATCATCATCAAGTGCCCTGCCATCTGGCATAGGCATTCATATATCTCCACAGAGCTCGGTCTTTGGTGTTCTGGATCAACTCTCCTAATGATATTCCTCCATGCCATCTTTTCAATCCATCCGGCATAATTTTTCTTTGTCTGCCTCTTCCTCTCTTCCCCTTGGTCTTTCCTGTCGTCACGATGTTCTCCAATAACTCTCGTCTCATCACATGACCAAATAAAGCTGTTTGTCTCTTTCTTATTGTTGTATATAATGTTCAAGTTTCATTAGCCTCTTTAAGGCAATCATCATTAGTTGCTCTGGCAGTCCAAGAAATTTGTAACATTCGTCTCAGGAATCTCATCTCTGTTGCCTCCAAGTTCTTCCTAATTTGTTCATTTACATTCCAAGATTTACTGCTATACAGCAAAACAGGTTCAGTATAGCACTTAACATTCTCTTTATTACATTCAACGATAGTGACTTATTGCATATTTCACTAAAGAAGATAATTTAGGCATTTGAACCCAAATGTTGCAGACAAATTCTTGTAATACGTGGATCGGAAAGAACATAATACTGACATTTTGCCAGTTCTCAGAAGTAAACTGGCTCATAAAAAGCATCATGTCTCAGAAACTAAATTACTTTGGTCACATCAAACACTGCAGTGCTTTAGACCAGTGGTTCTCAACCGGTGCGGAATCCCCCCCCCCCGGGGGGAATTTTAGGGTTTCCAGGGGGGGAATTAAGAATATTTCAAGATCGCATTAATACAAGAACCAGGTACTTGATATTGTTTTTCCCTCTAAATTTTACGGTTCTGTACTTCTCGCCCTAATGAAATACGTTTTATAACGTAAGTAGAGCCGCAAATCACGTTTTATGTAGATGTCTAGACTTGTTCTAGTATGCATTAATAAATTTAGCTTCCATTTTTATGTATACTGTGTAAGGGTGGGGGGGGGGGGAATTTATAGGGAGAAAATTTGAAAGGGGGGAAATGACGTTCTGAATATATGGTAAAGGGGAGCATGGGCCCAAAAAAGGTTGAGAACCACTGCTTTAGAAAGATCAGTAATGGAAGGCATGGCTCCTGGAAGAGGAGGCAGGGGCAGACCAACACAATGGTGGACACAGGATTTTAAAGATTTCCTGATCACGAATCATGGGAGCTCGTGAAGGATCAAGAGTGTTTCTGGTGGGCGTAATAGAGTCAGTAGTCACGTCACGTAAGTAAGGGACCCTTTTACGCAGCACCACGGTATATTATACAAAACCCAAATTGTTTTGGACCAGTTGACACTTGGTGGGTGATGTGGTCAGTCTGATGTCGGCCACCTTTATTTCCCAAGATGTTTTTTAGTACATATTTTAGACTAGATAAACCTGGGAGCCCAGGTCAATTAAAAGCATTAGAATCCCTCCGGGGGAAACCCTTTCCCCCCTTTAAAATTCCAAAAATAAAAAACCCCCCCGAAGGAATTCCAGGGAAAAAAAAAAATGATTTTTTTTTAAAGATGATTATGAATTTATGACTGCAACCTTGGGGCAAAATGTGAAGATCATATTCTTTTCCTGGATGTCTCTACTTGCAACAGTAGTTAGTTTGGTTTTCATTTCACACTGAGCCCCTACCAAAAGTAGTGTACGGGGGGGGGGGGGGGGGGGGGGGGGGGGGGGGGGGGGGGGGGGGGGGGGGGGGGGGGGGGGGGGGGGGGGGGGGGGGGGGGGGGGGGGGGGGGGGGGGGGGGGGGGGGGGGGGGGGGGGTGGGGAAAAAAGTTGGGGGGGGGGGGGGGGGGGGGGGGGGGGGGGGGGGGGGGGGGGGGGGGGGGGGGAAAATGGGGGGGGGGGGGGGGGGGGGGGTTTAAAGAAAATTTAAAATGAAAATTGGGAAAAAAAGAAA
>JACEFZ010009487.1:0-40000 GCA_014155875.1 Cepaea nemoralis
GTCAGTAGCTCTTAACTACCTCTGAGCTTGATCCAGCGAGAAGATGGCCATCAGTAGTAATGGGTGGACCCCTCGAGGCAGGGGGCCCGGCACTATCACCGCCTGATGGGACTTAACGGTATTAGCACCATACTGATTAATTTTAATCTGTGACATCATGAAATGATTATGTTACGTTGCACTGCTTTGTCAAGCCTGTGGCTCAGTACATCCGATTTCGACAAGCATATTTTGGGGTGCTTTCCCTAGCCTTTGACTGTCCCCAGTCTACCTACAAGGCAGCAGGTTTGTGCGTCACTTCGTCTGGTCCCTCTCCCTTGACCTGTCCGACATGGGTGACCCTACCAGTAGCTGTGCTACCATCGGCATAGCTCTTGGGGTCATTGGAACGCGGAAGCCCCTCTACCTCGTCAAGGTGGACGAACGGCAGAGGGGGTTGGGAGAGATTGATTGATTGATTGATTGATTTAGGAATCGACATCACAGCATTCGGGGCATTCCCATAAGTGCTCCGTCCCCATCCTCAGCAGCCAGCGAAGAGTTCCAACACTAATAGTACCAGTAGCAATCTGATTATAAGTCCGTCTCGCCTTTCCTCTGAGCGTTGAGCGTCGGCCAGATCCCTTCGTCACTCCTCGTTGTCTCATTCTCGCCAGACCATGGTAATTCATTTGCTCCTGCGAGGTGTGCACGTGCTCCCACAAGACCGCAACCACGTCTGCCTTGTCATGTATCAATACTCCACCAAGTTCTGCAGAGCCAGCCAATCTGTCCGCCTGTTCATTTCCCAGCACACCGGCATGCCCCGGAGAAAAGATCCAGGCGATGCTTGTCACCCGTGACCTCCGAAGCGAAGCAAGCCACTCCGCACGAAGTCTGCCCGTCCTCACCCTCGCCAGCATGCTTTCTGAGTGAGTTACAATCACGATGTGTGTGTGTGTCGTATTCTCCATCCAGCGGAGAGCCGCAGTGACTGCCTCCACTTCCATTCTTAAGCTGGATGTTGGGAGAGATTGTTCGAGAGCACTGTTGGTGGAGATTGTTTGTGGAGTTTGTTGGGGGAGATTGTTGGAGGAGAATGTTGGGAGAGATTTTTCGAGACCACTGCTGGGGGAGATTGTTGGGGGAGATAGTTGGGGGATATTGTTTGTGGAGATTGTTGGGGGAGATTGTTGGAGGAGATTGTTGGGGAGATTGTTCGAGACCACTGTTGGAGGAGATTGTTGGGGGAGATTGTTCGAGACTACTATTGGGGGAGATTGTTGGGGGAGATTGTTCGAGATCATTGTTCGGGGAAATTGTTAGGGGATATTGTTCGAGATCATTGTTGGTGGAGATTGTTGGGGGAGATTGTTCAAGATCATTGTTGGGGGAGATTGTTTGGGGAAGATTGCTGGGGGAGATAACTGGGGGAGATTGTTGGAGACCACAATTGTTGGAGATTGCTGGGGACTATAGCTCGAGACCACTATTTGGGGAGATTGCTGGGAATGACTGTTGGATACCACTACTGGGGGAGATTGCTGGGGAGGTGACTGTTGGAGACCACTATTGGGGGATATTGCTGGGGATAACTGTTTGAGACCACTATAGGGGAAGATTGCTGGGGATGATTGTTGGAGACCAATATTGGGGGAGATTGCTGGGGATGGTTATTTCACAAACTGGCGTAACGATTGATTTGACAAAAGATCTTATTTCAAACCCGCTTATCAAAACCCTCCGCTATACACCGACAATAATTAAACAACAATACACTCATAACTCATTATATTTATGTGAACCTGCTAACTGTGAACAGAATCTCAAACTTTCATACATTTTGAAATTTTCCCTACTGCACGACCACGGAAACGCCGCTGGTTTAAATATTAATCTGTTTATTCAAAGCTATACTTTTGATCAGGTTAGGCATGTCTATATGTGTGTCGGCGGCGGCCCAGCTCGGCACTGTACACATGCCTGCCATAGAGTTGACAGAAAAGAACCCGACAACTCCGTTGTACAAAGAAGTTATGAAGTGCACCACTGATAAAAAGATTGTTCCCGAAATGCCTGCACATGTGACACTGCCCGAGCAGAATCATTGCACAAAAGGGGACCTCATGGAAAGGTCCCGACCTGGGACTTTGATAGACTCCAGGCACCAAACGACGCCCCGTCTGTGGTCTCTTTGATTTGAATATGAACAAACCAATGCGAGAATATAACCGATAATGCAATGTTCCTGTGTTCTTCTGCACAAAAGCGTCACAGCAATGTCACAAAATTGCGCAAATATACGGCGCTTCAAACAGGCATCACGTGTCTGAAACGAGGATCCCCTGAATAAAGTCAAATAATAAACCTCTATTTCGATTGCTCTTAAAGCCATTCGGGGGCCTTATGTTTTCATTTGTTGCTTGCCTAAACGCGCCCGGAGTTAGGTGGGCCACAGCTGGCATTAATTTGTTAAGGCGCGGTCCGTGACAGATGCGATGGAGGCATGAACTGCAAAACTGCGCTTCATTTCCCAACAAACGAAGATTTGCCTAAGGGTGCACACCTTTGACACACAAAAACACAAGATTTACACTAAAAAGGAATCTGTTTTTAAGGCAGATCCCGAATATATTTTTTTTTTCTTAAGTAACTACCGTTTTTTATTTCTTTACTGTTGTTAAGGCTAACACGAAACACATGTGCCGGCTATTGGAGTACACAAAAGGACAAAATGGCCGTGTTCTTTGATGAAGTGAAAGAAGTGCTTGGAATAGAATTGCTCTTTTTGTTTGGCGTTGCTAACACTTGTCATCGTGTTTCCATTCAAGGGCTGCTCGGTGGGGTAGTGTACGTTTGGAAACAACTGTTTGAAGAAGGTGGTTGGTGTGGAGCAGCGTTAGATCGCTGGAAGGTGTCGCGGTTAGTCAAGTGAGTCTGTGATGGCTGTTTTACCACCATGAAAGTGGTGTCGGAGAGAGAGATGAGAGCTGGCAGAGAGAGTGAGATATGTGTGTTTTATATATATATACTAGCTGACCCGGCCCGGCTTCGCCCAGGCCCTGGAGGGGATCTATCTATCTATCAATCTGTCTGTCTGCTTGTTTGTCTGTCTGTCTGTCTGTCTGGCTGACCCGGCCCGGCTTCACTCAGTCCCTGGTGAGGAGCATCTCATTTAATTCATATACGTAGTCATATAAGCTCTCCCGTTCCCGACTGTCTGTTTATCTGTCTGTCTGTCTGACCCGGCCCGGCTTCACCCAGTCCCTGGTGGGCAGCATGTCATTTAATTAATTCATATAAGTAGTCAAATAAGCTTCCGTTCCCGACTATTTGTCTGTCTGTCTATCTATCTGACCCGGCGTGGTTTCGCCTGTAAACAGTAACTTAAAAGAATGTCCTTCCACACACCATTCATTATTTTTAATGAAAACTGTTTTTAATCAATGACATGACAGTTGATAAGTTCTTTAAGCAGAAAAAGATGGGTTACAATGTTATGCATTATGCATTATTTTTATGCAAACTTTGAAAATGCCTTAAAGATTATATCATTAATTTATTATAACTCATATGCCTAAAATAACTATAGACAAAGAGTTTAACAATAGTGCAAGTAAGTCCAACAATATGACTATAAAGTATATAGAAATGTTATTAAAAGTTATGCCCCTTGAAATAACTTTTCTAGAGTGAAGTCCCCCTGCTATATAGACATTATATAATGAAAAATGAAAAAGTAAATGTTATTAAATAAGTAGAAGATTTTACACTATGAAACTATTATAGTCGGTTGCACAGGAATGAAAGGAAGACGTGTAGAAAATTTCACCTCAATCGGATGTACCGTTATCGAACCCATCCAATACAAACATAACCACAAACAAAGTCAGTCACATACACTCTGTTTTATAGATATACTAGCTGACCCGGCCCGGCTTCGCCCAGGCCCTGGAGGGGATCTATCTATCTATCAGTCTGTCTGTCTGCTTGTCTGTCTGTCTGTCTGTCTGTCTGTCTGGCTGACCCGGCCCGGCTTCACCCAGTCCCTGGTGGGGAGCATCTCATTTAATTAATATAAGTAGACATATAAGCTCTCCCGTTCCCGACTATCTGTCTGTCTGTCTATCTGACCCGGCTTCACCCAGTCCCTGGTGGGGAGCATCTCATTTTATTCATATACGTAGTCATATAAGCTCTCCCGTTCCCAACTGTCTGTTTATCTGTCTGTCTGTCTGACCCGGCCGGCTTCACCCAGTCCCTGGTGGGGAGCATGTCATTTAATTCATTCATATAAGTAGTCAAATAAGCTTCCGTTCCCGACTATCTGTCTGTCTGTCTATCTATCTGACCCGGCGTGGTTTCGCCTGTAAACAGTAACTTAAAAGAATGTCCTTCCACACACCATTCATTATTTTTAATGAAAACTGTTTTTATTCACCGACATGTCAGTTGATAAGTTTTGTAAGCAGAAATAGATGGGTTACAATGTTATGCATTATGCATTATTTTTATGCAAACTTTGAAAATGCCTTAAAGATTATATCATTATTTATTGTAACTCATATGCCTAAAAATAACTATAGACAAAGAGTTTAATAATAGTGCAAGTAAGTCCAACAATATGACTATAAAGTATATAGAAATGTTATTAAAAGTTATGCCCCTTGAAATAACTTTTCTAGAGTGAAGTCCCCCTGCTATATAGACATTATATAATGAAAATGGAAAAGTAACTGTTATTAAATAAGTAGAAGATTTTACACTAAGAAACTATTATAGTCGGTTGCACAGGAATGAAAAGGAAGACGTGTAGAAAATTTCATCTCAATCGGATGTACCGTTATCGAACGCATCCAATACATAAATACCCACAAACACACAAAGCCACATACACTCTGTTTTATATATATATATATATATATATATATATATATATATATATATATATATATATATATATATATATATATATATATATATTATATATATGTGTGTGTGTGTGTGTGTGTGTGTGAGTGTGTGTGTGTGTGTCTGTCTGTCTGTCTGTCTGTCTGTGGAATTTCACATATTACCGTAGGAGTGCGAAACGATGTAGCGTCCCATATATACTTCCTGTTGTCGGGGTACGCAGCAAAATGCAACTTCTCATATACCACATTACCTCACAGGCGTGTGAACTAATCTCACTTCACATATTTCAGGTCAAATCATTTCATGAGGTCATCAGTTCTCTTCCTCATTATATTTACTTTTCAGAATAAATATCATGAAAACATTTGAAGGAGCTCGGTTTTCATAAGCATTGCTGCATAGACAAACATTCGTTTCCAATTGGCATCGAACGAGTGAAAGCTTTGATGGCAAGAGATAGTTCTATCCAGTACACCACCAAGACTATCAACAAGCAACTTGTTCGCTACTTAAGTATTTATTGTTCTCCCAGCTTTATTTTTCCGCCCAGTGTGACCAGACAAGCAAATGTAAGACTGCATCTTTCGTTTCTTGAACATGTGCTTAACAAAAGCCGATTTCTGTTTCTGCGTCAAGACGATCTAATGAGCTATTAAACCAAATTGTTCGTCTGATAACTTGTGTGCGCTACTTGTGAATCACAGGTCACGTCGATTGACAATAAGCCTTACAGCAAGTGTGATTGACTATTGCGCTGGGTCGACCACCTCCAGATAAAAAGTAACAACACAACTGTACAAAGACCATTTAGGATTTGCGCATGCGTGAAGCTGGTGTCGTGCGCTCAATGGAGAATTCCGGAAATGTGCTTGACGCCATTGCTTCCTGCTGAGATTTGTTTTAGCACAAGTACAACGGACGCGGGAAATGTCTCATTTAGCGGGATAAAAGAGTCCATCTTTGATTTTAGAGTCGTTTTCTTGTTGTGTGAAAGGACTGATCCGAGTAATGCAAGTAGCGAGGGGATGGTAGTAATGATAATGGAGGGATTAAAGGGAAAGTCGTAATGAATGTGATAATGTGAGGATGTATGTGATGCGTTCGGTGTTTTTGTCGCGCTAAAATACCCAGGTGCTGGTAATACATTGTTACAATAGGCAGAAGTGTTGCTTTATCACATACGTGTCTCCATAACATCATCGTCATCTAGTGCCGTGTTCACTAGTGTCGACGCTCATGCTTCTCCAAATATCGTTAGTAACAAGATATCTATCACTTAATATCAACTGTTATTCCATGACTGCTGACATGAACGGCTGTCAAAACTCTACTCTCCCTGTTTTGCTCTGTCAGTTTTGTTTTTTTCCATTAACCTTACCTGTTTCTTCTTCTTCTTCTTCTTCTTCTTCTTCTTCTTCTTCTTCTTCTTCACTGTGCCTGTTTACAGAAGAGCTGCGGATATTTGCGCTTTTCAGCCAACACATCTGACTTCACGGAATTTATTGACTGGAATAGCTTTCTCGGGTACTTTTGTGGAGCATTTACATGGCCTCAGTGGGATTCTCATTTCATGGGCATTTGAACTTAATTGTCAAATAGTGGTAGGAAACACATCCGACGGACATCAAACTCCTTTTGTCAAATAGGTAGAGCACACCTTTAGTTTAGTTTAGTTTAGTCGACGGATCAACATCACGACACACGGGTGTAACCCATAAGTGCTCCGTTCTACTTCTAACTCAAGCCGGAGTCCGTAGAATCTCAGCTCAGTGCACGAACTCCGTAGCACCGGCGAGGTTCCTGAAACACTTTGGGAAGACTTTTTTTCTCGAAATTTTGCCCGGGCAGCGCCGTTAGGCTTCTCTTTTTCGATTTCCAACTGCCAAGGGATTTTTTACATGCGCAACAATACACACGGGCATCCGATCTCACTACCTAGAGACCAGGGGAAATTTTTTTACTAGAAGTCCACGTAAAAGAAAAATTCCCTGCCCTCACCGGGGTTTGAACCCAGGACCTCCAGCACTCGAGGCAGACACCATACCTCGAGACCACTCATCTCCCTGAGCGCACCTTCGAGGGACATCACTTTGCAACGATTTAAAATAGAGGCTGGCGAGTGCCAGAGGATTTTCTAGTTCGTAGTTGGAGGGAACTGCATCTCTAAGGGCCACAGACACCGAGATACCCCAACAGTTCCTTTCAGACTTATAATGGGCATTTATCCGTGATGTTAAACAAGCCCGTATGGCTGAAGTCTTAAATGAGGTCCGTCAAACCAGCACATCGTCCTCTGCCACCCGCGGTGATCAGTGAGCATTTCTTTCAATGCAGCACAGCAACTTTAGATTTCTTCCATGCCTGTGACCAAAATCATTACAGAATTATATTGAGTAATTTGTGTATTCAATCCTGGTGATATTCCTCCAGGTCACCAAATCAGTCATCATTTCGTTCTGTCTGTCTATGATCTTTTCTCCTTGATCGTTTCGGTCATCACGATGTTTTCCAATGCCTCTCATTATATGATCAAAGAATGCCTATTGTCTTTTTCATATAGTTGTATATAATATTCTACAATCATTAGCTCATTCGGGCAATCGTTGTTAGTTACTAATAAGGCGGCAAGAAGATCGAATTCATTGCACCGGGTTTTATCCCATATGGCTCGGTCTTCTTCTGCAGGATGGTCTGCCGAAAGCGTCACAACAAAGCATTCACTCCGTAGATCCAACAAAGACCTGCCCTCACTCCCTCCCCATCCCTGACAGGAGTCTCTGAGAGAATTGCACCAAAATCATCACATAAATATATTGTTCGATGTGTCTATTGTTCTTCTTTTTCTTCTGCTGCGTTCATCCGGAGTTTTTTTTTTCGGATGTGATTGCGTTGTGCCTTTTTACAGCAGAGCTGCGTTCTTGCGCCGTTAGGCCGACACATCCGACTTCTGCGGGCATTTGTTGACCGGGTTAACCTTCCCGGGGTGTCTATTGTTCGATATGTGTATTGTTCGATATGTGTATTGTTTGATATATGTATATTGTTTGATATATGTATATTGTTTGATATATGTATATTGTTTGATATATGTATATTAACCGGCTCCGTGGCTAAAGGCTTGAGAAACGCGGTTCGTGAGCCGAGTACCAGGCGTTCGAAGCCCAGCTGCGATCGATTTGTGCAGCAGACCGTGTCGCGCTGCGTTATAACGTGCTGGTATGGGAGCTGGTCGTTCAGAAAGCAATGACAAACTACTGAACCTAACACTTGCCTAGTACATCAACAGCAGCTGAAAAATGCTGGTGTTGACTGCAACGTCCCATAAGGGATAAGCAACAAAAAAAAAATATGTATATTGTTTGTTACGTGTATTGTTCGATATATGTATGGTTCGATATGTGTATTGTTCGATTTATGTATTGTTCGATATGTGTATTTTTCGATGTAATTATTGTTCAATATGTATATTGTTTGATATATGTATATTTTTCGTTACGTGTATTGTTCGATATATGTATGGTTCGATATGTGTATTGTTCGATATATGTACTGTTCGATATGTGTATTGTTCGATGTGTTTATTGTTCGATATGTATCTTGTTTGATATGTGTACATTGTTTGATATATGTATATTGTTCGTTACGTGTTTTGTTTGATATATGTATGGTTCCATATGTGTATTGTTCGATATATGTATTGTTCGATATGTGTATTGTTAGTTAGTCGCGGTTCCAACTTCACGGCAACGGGTCGTCCCCATATTGCTCCGTTCCTGTGCCAGTGAATATCACACAAAATGCTCCTCACTGCCCTATGTGAACAATGGAATAGACACGAGTGTCGGCAAGCCAACATCCCGCACAGGTACACTGTGCATAAAGCCGCCGCCAGAATGCCAACACAAAAGTCCTCCACGAAAAATAGTTCAACGTCGATGGAAACGGCAGTCACCAGAAAGACTTCATTGACCCGGGTTTTATCTCGTATGGCTCAATCTCTTTCCGCAGAGGACCCACCGAAAGCGCCGGACAAAGCACGAACTCCGTAGCTACAGCGCCGACTCCCAGGAGTCTCCTGAAAAAAGTACTCGTGAACCGAAAAGGCAAACCAGTCAATCCAACAACAGCCGGCCGCCGTCGTTCCAAATACGCAGTTCACGCTAAAAACAACCGCGGACCGATGCAAAAGCATTCCACGCGAAATTCACAGCTCACAGTATCGCGCCACGCACTCACTCAGTAGCAGGGCGACGGAACCATAACCTCCTTAGTCGCCTCTTACGACGTGCATGGTAGGCAACGGTGTTACTATTCTTTGCTCCCCTGTATGGGCCCCGGCAACACACGGGCGTATGTGTATTGTTTGATGTGTTTATTGTTCGATATGTATATTGTTTGATATGTGTATATTTTTCGTTACGTGTATTGTTCGATATATGTATGGTTCGATATGTGTATTGTTCGATATATGTACTGTTCGATATGTGTATTGTTCGATGTGTTTATTGTTCAATGTGTATATTGTTTGATATATGTATATTTTTCGTTATGTGTATTGTTTGATATATGTATGGTTCCATGTGTGTATTGTTCGATGTGTCTATTGTTCGAAATGTGTATTGTTTGATATATGTACATTGTTTGATATATGTATATTGTTTGATATATGTATATTTTTCGTTATGTGTATTGTTTGATATATGTATGGTTCCATATTTGTATTGTTCGATGTGTCTATTGTTCGAAATGTGTATTGTTTGATATATGTACATTGTTTGATATATGTATATTGTTTGATATATGTATATTTTTCGTTATATGTATTGTTTGATATATGTATGGTTCCATATGTGTATTGTTCGATGTGTCTATTGTTCGATATGTGTATTGTTTGATATATGTACATTGTTTGATATATGTATATTGTTTGATATATGTATATTTTTCGTTATGTGTATTGTTTGATATATGTATGGTTCCATGTGTGTATTGTTTGATGTGTCTATTGTTCGTTACGTGTATTGTTCGATATATGTATGGTTCCATATGTGTATTGTTCGATATATGTACTGTTCGATATATGTATGGTTCCATATGTGTAGTGTTCGATATGTGTATTGTTTGATATATGTACATTGTTTGATATATGTATATTGTTTAATATATGCATATTGTTCGTTACGTGTATTGTTTGATATATGTATGGTTCCATATGTGTATTGTTCGATATATCTTCTTCTTCTTCTTCTGCGTTCATCCTGAGTTTTTTTTTCGGACGTGATTGCGTTGTGCCTGTTTACAGCAGAGCTGCGTTCTTGCGCCGTTAGGCCGACACATCCGACTTCTGCAGGCATTTGTTGACCGGGTTAACCTTCCCGGGGGTTTCTTAGGACGTTTGACTCTCACTGTTGTGGTGTTATCCCCCATCCCAGCTGGCCCATATAGAACAGCCAAAGACATCCTGGTCAGCCCTCAAGGGAAGGCAGGGGCAGACCATGGGCATTCCCCGCCATCCAAGGAGGCTTCCATACTTGCAGAGCCGACACACAGCGCTCTGGTACTGGGCTCACCCAAGGAATCGTCACGTCCTGCACATGGCTGCTTAGCCTCACTTCCGTATATTGGGCCTTCCGTTCACCATAGGCTGTTCTTCCGGAAACCAGAAGTATGCAGTCTGCAGATGACATCCACACAGTGAGCTTTCGATTCGGACTTTCCACATAATGGATTTGCTATCCAAGCAATATTCCATTTCGTGCCACTAGGACACTTTTTCCACCTTTTATGAAGCCCACACAGTGAGCTTTTGGATTCGGACTTTCCACGTAATGGATTTGCTATCCAAGCAATATTCCATTTCATGCCTCTGGGGCGCTTTTGTAACCGACATACCTGTGTATGAAGTGCGGCAGTCTAAATACTTCTTCAAGCACCTTTAAATGTCAACCTGAATGTAGTTAAAGTAAGCTGCAGTCAACTTGAGCTTGTTGATATCTCCATAGAGCTTGTCCTCAAATGAAACAGATGTGGGCCAAAATATCTTTCTCTGTTCTGCATATATTGGGCACTCCTGCAGCAAATGTTTAGCTGCCATTTTACCAGTTCCACAATTACATTCATCGGTATCTCCTATCTTTAGATTTATTGAACAAGTGGTATTTCAGCCTGTTATGTCCTGTGCTGAGTCTGAAGATTGCTACTTGTTCTCTTCGGTCGAGTTTGTAATATGCATCATCCTTCTGGTGACCTGGATGCTCTGATTCCCATTTGGTTCTATAGGTGCTTTTTATCAACCTCTTTGCCTCGTTATAGGTTATGTCTATGTCAGGCTGTGGTAGTCGTCCGCCCTCTTTTGCCAGTCTGTCAGCCTCTTCATTTCCAGGTATACTGCAATGTGATGGGATCCACTGTATTACAACTTTTTTGGATTTCTGGCATAGACCATGGAGTTCTGCTCTTAGGTCAGCTATTTCTGTGCTATTATTGCTCTTCAGTATTGAGACAGCTGACTTTGCATCTGTGAAGATAGCTATTTGCTTCTCTTTATTTTCCTCCATCAGGAGCATTTCTGCTGCAGTTTTCAGAGCCTCTACCTCCGCTTTGAAGTTACTTGAAAACGTTCCAGTTGCCATTGAATGTGTTTTTTTCACTCCATTTTTTACATTTAGGAGAATTCCTCCTCCTCCATTCTCTATTGAATTTTTGGCTGATCCATCTGTATATGCATGGGTCCAATTGCTGCTTGGGTAATGTTCTTTTATGTAGTTTAGGGTTATTTCTCTTCTTTCGGTTTCATGCTGAGTGTTCTTTTTCTCAATACCAGGAATGTTTTCTATCATCTCAGGCAGTTGCTGCTGACTTGTGTGCATTGTAAATGGGTTTGACTAATGATATGTTAAGTATAGGATCTGCCCTAATCTTTCGTTTTGCAGTTTCTACAAAGTTGCTACGCTTCAGTCTTCCCTTTCCAAAACCACTAAACCTTTTATACATAGGGTGGTCTGTCAATCTTCTAAATTTTTCTGCTTGTTGCTGGGCTCTGCTATCTCTTCTATCCTGCATTGGTTGTAAACAAGTGATCTTTTCTAGTTCATTAATAGTCGTTGTCTTCAGGCTTCCAGTTATGATTCGCATTCCTTGGTTTTGGACTCTACATATTTTGTTAAAGTTTGACTTAGCTGCTGTTGCCCAAGCTGCAATGCCATATTCCAGTACTGGCCTCACCCGTCCAGTATGTAACTTCTTGAGAACTTTCTCATCTGCTCCCCACGTTGTACCAGCAAGCTTTTTCATGATTGCCATTCTCTGCCTTGCTCTTGTTCGATTTTTCTCAACCTGTGTCTTCCATGTCAGGCGACGATCAAAGGTGACTCCTAGATAGTTTGGATTTTCTTCATGGCGCAATATTTTTCCATTCAATACCAGCTTAGGTTGCTGAGTTTTATTTGAGAGGGAGAACACTGTGCATGTTGTTTTCTCCTCACTTATCTTCACTGGCCATGATTTTGACCAGTCCTCTAGCGCTAATAAGGCTTGCTGTATTCTGCTGATAGCTGTACTAATATATTCTTCAGATGTCCATATGGCTAGGTCATCTGCAAAGGAGGATGTGTGTACTCTGGCTGGAAAATTTTCTGTGATGTCATTTATATATGCCAGGAATAATGTTGGTGAAAGAACTCCTCCTTGGGGGACACCTTGCTCCAACAGCATCATTTTGCTTGTTTGTCCTTGTACTTTTGTCCTGGCAGTTCTGTTCTCAAGGTAGTGGCTGATCCATTTATACATTTTTTCACAAACATGCATTTTTTGCAGTTTTACTTTCAGTCCTTCCTTCCATACTTTATCAAATGCTTTTTCTAAATCTATCCAGACTGCTAGTGTGTGCTTTTTCTCTTGGAAGGCATCCTCTATTTCCTGAGCTATATAGGTTATTTGATCTTCAGTGGATCTGTACTTTCTGAATCCTGCTTGGTGTGGTGTTAAGAGTTTGTTTTCTTCCAGATTCCATGTTAGCCTGCCATTGATAATGCGTTCCCTTAATTTTCCTACACAGCTAAGTAGACTGATAGGTCGATAGCCATTTGGTTCTTCCAGGTCTTTTCCTTTCTTTGGGACTGGTATTAGTATAGCTTCCTTCCATGCCTGTGGGACTATTCCTCTCTTCCAACTGTAATTTAGGACTGCTAGTAGTTTCTTCTTTGCCTTGGTGCCTAGTCCTATTAGCATTTCATTTGTGATTCCATCCTTTCCTGGTGATTTCTTCTTTTTTTAGGGTGTTCATTGCCTGTTCCATTTCTTCCATTGTTAGATTTGCCATCATATATTCTGCTGCTGTCTCTGTATTTCTATGATGTATCTGTTTGTCTTTGATTGCTTTCTTCTGTTCGGTTGTAATATCAATGTGGTTTGCATTTGCATAGTGTTCCATTAGTGCATTTGCTGCCTTTTTTCCTGTAAGCAAGGCATTTCCTTGTTTAATTGTTATTTGTTTGTTTCTAGGTCCTTCATTGTTCATGGTTTTCACTAGTTTCCAAAGCTTGTTTCCATCCCTGTCAAAATTCAGGTTTTCTGTTTTTTCCCTCCAACAATCTCTTGTTGTTTGATTTACTGTTCTTTTATATTTTGCTGAGATGGCTTTGAGAGAGATGTTCGCTTCAATTGTTTGTTCTCTCTCTGCTGTCTTCCTGGCATCTTCAACTTTGTCCTCCAAACTTTGTAGTTCTTCAGTCCAGTATGGTTTGTAATTTTTCCTCGCTCCTCTTGGAATGGACTCAGTGGCTGCCTGTATTATCGCTCTGTTTAGACTTTCCACCATTTGCTTCATGTTGCCATATCGTGTATTTATGTTTTCACAATATTTGTCTGTTAGTATGGCAAATCTGTCCCAATCTGCTCGTTTGTAATTCCAGCGGGGCAATGGCTTTTGCTCCTGTGGAACATACTCCATATTCATTACAAGCTTGATTGGTCTGTGGTCACTACCTGCTAATTGGTCCAGCACATGGCGATCGATTTTGTGGAGGATGTCTCCTGTGCAGAATGCTAAGTCTGGAGTAGAAGTGGTAAGCCATCTTCTGGAGTAGAAGCTCGGTGTGTCATCCGCTTTGTTGAGTAGATGGAGATTTGAGTCTATTTCCCAGTCCTCCAATTCATCTCCTCTTTTGTCAGTATCTGGGTATCTTTCTGAACGGCTATTAAAGTCTCCGACAATAATGCAGTTTGTGTCAGTTATTTTCATGTTTGAGAGTGTAAGGTCCTTATCTGCTGGGCTATACAGATTGTAGATTCTTATTTTCACGTCCTTTATCATTATATCAACACCTATAATTTCCGTTTGGTTGTCAGAGATCACAGATACTTCGCTGCAAGGTATTGTATTTCTTGTAAGTATTAGAACTCCTCCTTTGTGTCCTTCGTGGTCGAAACGTGTGGCCTGATATCCTCTGACTGAGAATTTGCGATTGGCGTTGAGGTGTGTCTCTTGAATGCATGCCACATCTATTTTATCTTTATGAAGACG
Organism: Cepaea nemoralis; assembly: GCA_014155875.1. NCBI lineage: Eukaryota > Metazoa > Mollusca > Gastropoda > Stylommatophora > Helicidae > Cepaea > Cepaea nemoralis. The sequence goes on from JACEFZ010009487.1 coordinate 14,417, forward strand.
CTGTGTTAGGGACTCATTCTTCTTGTAAACTCCTTCGGCATTCCACTGTAGTATGTTGAGTGTCCGGGGTATTTGGTCAATAGCTCTTAACCTACTCCTCTGTGCCTTGACTCCACAGCACAGGGGAAGGTGACCACCAGTAGTCATGGGTGGACCCCCTCGAGGCAGGGGGCCCGGCACTATCGCCGCCTGATGGGACTTCGCGGGATTAGCACCATAACGATTAATTTTGATTTGTTACATCATGAATTAAGTTACGTTGCACTGCTTTGTCAAGCCTGTGGCTCAGTACATCCGATTTCGACAAGCATTTATTCGGGATGCTTTCCCTAGCCTTTGACTGTCCCCAGTCTACCTACAAGGCAGCAGGTTTTACGTTGCACTGCTTTGTCAAGCCTGTGGCTCAGTACATCCGATTTCGACAAGCATTTATTCGGGGTGCTTTCCCTAGCCTTTGACTGTCACCAGTCTACCTACAAGGCAGCAGGTTTGTTTGTCTCTTCGTCTAGTCCCTCTCCCTTGACCTGTCCGACATGGGTGGCCCTACCAGCAGCTGTGCTACCGTCGGCATAGCTCTTGGGGTCATTGGGACGCTCAAGCCCCTCTACCTTGTCACGGTGGACACACAGCACATGGGGTTCTTCTTCTTCTTCTTCTTCTTCGTTCATCCGGAGTTTTTTTTCGGATGTGATTGCGTTGTGCCTGTTTACAGCAGAGCTGCGTTCTTGCGCCGTTAGGCCGACACATCCGACTTCTGCGGGCATTTGTTGACCGGGTTAATCTTCCCGGGGGCACATGGGGTTCGATATATGTATTGTTCGATATGTGTATTGTTTGATATGTTTATTGTTCGATAAGCATAATGTTCTCCTGAAAACGATAGTGGAGAAAACTGTCGAAACGTTGATGTGTTTAAATTTTTTTCTTTGTTATTGCGTAAGCCAGGACTGTCGCCAAAGCCTGGGCTGAATTGTAGAGATCATGTGTTGTCCATGCAGCAAGATTCCTCTCTCGACCTGCCTAGTTTAGTCCAGAGGAAAGGTAACATCAATACATCTGAAGAAGAAAAGCTGTAGAAGCTGCCGAATCAACAAAGCAATGTTCTAATTGTCCGACTGACAGAGATTCCATTCTGGACCAGCTGCCGACCAAGGCTTAAGGTCTGGTCTTTCCTGCCATGACATTTAGTCTTTAGGTTGCATTTCCCCGCACCAGGATAAAGCCTGTACCGTCCCAGTTCCGCTCCTCCGCTCGAAGCCGTCGACACAATGTGGGGTGTCGTGTTTGGTTAGCGCCACCCATCATTCCATATCAGGCCATGATCAAAGGTGACACCTGAGTAGTTTGAATTTTAATTCTGGCACAGTATTTTGCAATTTAAAACAAGTTTGCATTGTAGTTTTATTTGAGAGGGAGAACACTGTGCTTTTTCTCCCCTCGCTGATCTTCGCCTGCTTTATCTGCCCATTCCTCTAGCACTGATACGACCTGCTGCATCCTATTGTTTGCCCTACAACCCTCTCATATTGCTACCCTATTCATTTTCCTCATTCCACTCCGACCTTCTAACTATCATTCTGCCTCTTCTTATCTTAAATCTACCCCTCTCACTTCATTTCGATTAATATCACGGAACACTCAAGTACCAGCCCATCCTTTTCTGAACCCAACTTGATACTATCACCATTTTAAAAGCAGCAATAAACACTCATCTCTGACTTCGCTTCTTCTAGGCAACCCAGGCGAAACCGAAAAAAAAGGACCTCAGCATCTCCTCGTCACGCATCATCTCACCCATTTCCTATTTAAGTACTGTACTTTGAAACCGTACAAACAAATCCTTAATTGCACATGTCTCTGGAGATTCCCGATTCTGTGCGTTTATTACGACGGTTTAATCGTGTGCTTTTTTCGCTCGGCGCAGACGATGATGCAAGCACTGGGCATTGCTAATTCCCGCCTAGTCTTAATTCGGGAGCCGGTATATCCAGGTAATCGATGTTTTCCTTCGCTCATCGACAGCTTCGTTTAATCGACCCTTTTAAGTTATTGCCATACCTCATACACCCTGGCAGGTTGTACTTTCCGACGGTAGTATACCGGATTGAACTTCTTCTTCTTCTTCTTCGTTCATCCGGAGTTTTTTTTCGGATGTGATTGCGTTGTGCCTGTTTACAGCAGAGCTGCGTTCTTGCGCCGTTAGGCCGACACATCCGACTTCTGCGGGCATTTGTTGACCGGGTTAACCTTCCCGGGGGTTTCTTAGGACGTTTGACTCTCACTGTTGTGGTGTTATCCCCCATCCCAGCTGGTCCATATAGAACAGCCAAAGATCCGGTCAGCCCTCAAGGAAGGCAGGGGCAGACCATGGGCATTCCCCGCCATCCAAGGAGGCTTCCATACTTGCATAGCCGATACATAGCGCTCTGGTACTGGGCTCACCCAAGGAATCGTCACGTCCTGCACATGGCTGCTTAGCCTCACTTCCGTATATTGGGCCTTCCGTTCACCATAGGCTGTTCTTCCGGAAACCAGAAGTATGCAGTCTGCAGATGACATCCACACAGTGAGCTTTCGATTCGGACTTTCCACGTAATGGATTTGCTATCCAAGCAATATTCCATTTCATGCCACTAGGACACTTTTCCACCTTTATGAAGCCCACACAATGGGCTTTTGATTCGGACTTTCCACGTAATGGATTTGCTATCAAGCAATATTCCATTTCGTGCCACTAGGACACTTTTCAACCTTTTATGAAGCCCACACAGCGAGCTTTCGATTTGGACTTTCCACATAATGGATTTGCTATCCAAGCAATATTTCATTTCATGCCTCTGGGTCTTCATGCACCTTTAAATGTCAACCTGTATGTAGTTAAAGTAAGCTGCGGTCAACTTGAGCTTGTTGATATCTCCATAGAGCTTGTCCTCAAATGAAGCAGGTGTGGGCCAAAATATATTTCTCTGTTCTGCATACGTTGGGCATCCTGCAGCAAATGTTTTGCTGTCATTTTTCCAGTTCTACAATTACATTCATCAGTATCTCCTATCTTTAGTTTATTGAACAAGTGGTATTTCAGCCTGTTATGTCCTGTGCGGAGTCTGAAGATTGCTACTTGTTCTCTTCGGTCGAGTTTGTAATATGCATCATCCTTCTGATGGCCTGGATGCTCAGATTCCCATTTGGTTCTATAAGTGCTTTTATCAACCTCTTTGCCTCATTATAGGTTATGTCTATGTCAGGCTGTGGTAGTCGTCCGCCCTCTTTTGCCAGTCTGTCAGCCTCTTCGTTTCCAGGTATACTGCAATGTGATGGGATCCACTGTATTACAACTTTTTGGGATTTCTGGCATAGACCATGGAGTGCTGCTCTTAGGTCAGTTAGTTCTGTGCTGTTATTGCTCTTGAGTATTGAGACAGCTGACTTTGCATCTGTGAAGATAGCTATTTGCTTCTCTTTATTTTCCTCCATCAGGAGCATTTCTGCTGCAGTTTTTCAAAGCCTCTACCTCCGCTTTGAAGTTACTTGAAAATTTTCCAGTTGCCATTGAATGTGTTTTTTTTCACTCCATTTTTTAAATTTAGGAGAATTCCTCCTCCTCCATTCTCTATTGAATTTTTGGCTGATCCATCTGTATATGCATGGGTCCAATTCCTGCTTGGGTAATGTTCTTTTATGTAGTTTAGGGTTATTTCTCTTCTTTCGGTTTCATGCTGAGTGTTCTTTTTCTCAATACCAGGAATGTTTTCTATCATCTCAGGCAGTTGCTGCTGTCTCCAAGCTGGGAAGTTGTGTGCATTGTGTATGGGCTTGACTGTTGATATGTTAAGTATAGGATCTGCCCTAATCCTTCGTTTTGCAGTTTCTACAAAGTTGCTACGCTTCAGTCTTCCCTTTCCAAAACCATCAAATCTGTTGTACATAGGGTGGTCTGTCAATCTTCTAAATTTTTCTGCTTGTTGCTGGGCTCTGCTATCTCTTCTATCCTGCATTGGTTGTAAACAAGTGATCTTTTCTAGTTCATTAATAGGCGTTGTCTTCAGGCTTCCAGTTATGATTCGCATTCCTTGGTTTTGGACTCTACTTATTTTGTTAAAGTTTGACTTAGCTGCTGTTGCCCAAGCTGCAATGCCATATTCCAGTACTGGCCTCACCCGTCCAGTATATAACTTCTTGAGAACTTTCTCATCTGCTCCCCACGTTGTACCAGCAAGCTTTTTCATGATTGCCATTCTCTGCCTTGCTCTTGTTCGATTTTTCTCAACCTGTGTCTTCCATGTCAGGCGACGATCAAAGGTGACTCCTAGATAGTTTGGATTTTCTTCATGACGCAATATTTTTCCATTCAATAACCAGCTTAGGTTGCTGAGTTTTATTTGAGAGGGGAGAACACTGTGCATGTTGTTTTCTCCTCACTTATCTTCACTAGCCATGATTTTGACCAGTCCTCTAGCGCTAATAAGGCTTGCTGTATTCTGCTGTTAGCTGTACTAATATATTCTTCATATGTCCATATGGCTAGGTCATCTGCAAAGGAGGATGTGTGTACTCTGGCTGGAAAAATTTTCTGTGATGTCATTTATATATGCTAGGAATAATGTTGGTGAAAGAACTCCTCCTTGGGGGACACCTTGCTCCAGCAGCATCATTTTGCTTGTTTGTCCTTGTACTTTTGTCCTGGCAGTTCTGTTCTCAAGGTAGTGGCTGATCCATTTATACATTTTTCCACAAACATTGCATGTTTTGCAGTTTTACTTTCAGTCCTTCCTTCCATACTTTATCAAATGCTTTTCTAAATCTATCCAGACTGCTAGTGTGTGCTTTTTCTCTTGGAAGGCATCCTCTATTTCCTGAGCTATATAGGTTATTTGATCTTCAGTGGATCTGTATTTTCTGAATCCTGCTTGGTGTGGTGTTAAGAGTTTGTTTCTTCCAGATGCCATGTTAGCCTGCCATTGATAATGCGTTCCATTAATTTTCCTACACAGCTCAGTAGACTGATAGGTCGATAGCCATTTGGTTCTTCAGGTCTTTTCCTTTCTTTGGGACTGGTATTAGTATAGCTTCCTTCATGCCTGTGGGACTATTCCTCTCTTCCAGCTGTTATTTAGGACTGCTAGTAGTTTCTTCTTTGCCTTGGTGCCTAGTCCTATTAGCATTTCATTTGTGATTCCATCCTTTCCTGGTGATTTCTTCTTTTTTAGGGTATTCATTGCCTGTTCCATTTCTTCCATTGTTAGATTTGCCATCATATATTCTGCTGCTGTCTCTGTATTTCTATGATGTATCTGTTTGTCTTTGATTGCTTTCTTCTGTTCGGTTGTAATATCAATGTGGTTTGCATTTGCATAGTGTTCCATTAGTGCATTTGCAGCCTTTTTGCCTGTAAGCAAGGCATTTCCTTGTTTAATTGTTATTGTTTGTTTCTAGGTCCTTCATTGTTCATGGCTTTCACTAGTTCCATAGTTTGTTTCCATCCCTGTCAAAATTCAGGTTTTCTGTTTTTTCCCTCCAACAATCTCTTGTTGTTTGATTTACTGTTCTTTTATATTTTGCTGAGATGGCTTTGAGAGAGATGTTTGCTTCAATTGTTTGTTCTCTCTCTGCTGTCTTCCTGGCATCTTCAACTTTGTCCTCCAAACTTTGTAGTTCTTCAGTCCAGTATGGTTTGTAATTTTTCCTCGCTCCTCTTGGAATGGACTCAGTGGCTGCCTGTATTATCGCTCTGTTTAGACTTTCCACCATTTGCTTTATGTTGCCATATCGTGTATTTATGTTTTCACAATATTTGTCTGTTAGTATGGCAAATCTGTCCCAATCTGCTCGTTTGTAATTCCAGCGGGGTAAGGGCTTTTGCTCCTGTGGAACATACTCCATATTCATTTCAAGCTTGATTGGTCTGTGGTCACTACCTGCTAATTGGTCCAGCACATGGCGATCGATTTTGTGGAGGATGTCTCCTGTGCAGAAAGCTAAGTCTGGAGTAGAAGTGGTAAGCCATCTTCTGGAGTAGAAGCTCGGTGTGTCATCCGCTTTGTTGAGTAGATGGAGATTTGAGTCTATTTCCCAGTCCTCCAATTCATCTCCTCTTTTGTCAGTATCTGGGTATCCCCATCTTTCTGAACGGCTATTAAAGTCTCCGACAATAATGCAGTTTGTGTCAGTTATTTTCATGTTTGAGAGTGTAAGGTCCTTATCTGCTGGGCTATACAGATTGTAGATTCTTATTTTCACGTCCTTTATCATTATATCAACACCTATAATTTCCGTTTGGTTGTCAGAGATCACAGATACTTCGCTGCAAGGTATTGTATTTCGTGTAAGTATTAGAACTCCTCCTTTGTGTCCTTCGCGGTCGAAACGTGTGGCCTGATATCCTCTGACTGAGAATTTGTGATTGGCGTTGAGGTGTGTCTCTTGAATGCATGCCACATCTATTCTATCTTTATGAAGACGCTGTGTTAGGGAGTCTTTCTTCTTGTAAACTCCTTCGGCATTCCACTGTAGTATGTTGAGTGTCCGGGGTATTTGGTCAATAGCTCTTAACCTACTCCTCTGTGCCTTGACTCCACAGCACAGGGGAAGGTGACCACCAGTAGTCATGGGTGGACCCCCTCGAGGCAGGGGGCCCGGCACTATCACCGCCTGATGGGACTTCACGGGATTAGCACCATATCGATTAATTTTGATTTGTGACATCATGAATTAAGTTACGTTGCACTGCTTTGTCAAGCCTGTGGCTCAGTACATCCGATTTCGACTAAGCATTTATTCGGGATGCTTTCCCTAGCCTTTGACTGTCCCCAGTCTACCTACAAGGCAGCAGGTTTCACGTTGCACTGCTTTGTCAAGCCTGTGGCTCAGTACATCCGATTTCGACAAGCATGTATTTGGGGTGCTTTCCCTAGCCTTTGACTGTCCCCAGTCTACCTACAAGGCAGCAGGTTGTGTGTCTCTTCGTCTGGTCCCTCTCCCTTGACCTGTCCGACATGGGTGGCCCTACCAGTAGCTGTGCTACCGTCGGCATAGCTCTTGGGGTCATTGGGACGCACAAGCCCCTCTACCTCGTCACGGTGGACACACAGCAGAGGGGGGATTGAACTTGATTATCATCATGTTGGTAGGTTACTCCACACACACACTCTCCATCTAATATAACGACAGTCTATCTACCCCTAGTTATGTTTCCTTTTCAAATAACTTTGCCAAGACAGTGACTTTACGGTCTACAATTTGCGATTTTCATCTGCCGTGGTTTTTAAAACTTGCATACGGGACCTCCTGTATTCCACCATTATCCCAGAAGCCTAAGAACCCAATCTTACTACCCAAAGAGATCAAGAAAACGGGTGATATCATTAAACACTATAATTCTTGTAAAAAATGCCCAGCCCTACGTAGCAACTACCAAGCCAGTCTGTGCTGAGCCAGAGGCGGGCCCCGTGATCTTGAACCACGCCTCTCCGCGGGATTATACAACAAGCCTGAGCCTCAGGAAGCAACAACAACAAAACTAAGTGTCCTTAAAGACTCCAAAAGAGTACCACGAGGTCACATTTTAATCAAAGATATTTGCTAACTTTTGTTGCCAAATATCCCCTGAAGACTACAGTCTTTCACCCAGTGAGAAACGTTATGCCTTTATTTGCCTAGCGCCATTGTCAGACCCCCAGCCCTCTGGCAGTCAGTGAAGAGTTTATGTTGACTAACTTCTCCACTGGGTCTAAGTGTACGGGCAAAATAGTTCGTGGTTTTAAAAACCGGCAAAATACATTTAATTTTTCAAGTTGTAGAAACGGATTTTAATGTATAATTACAGCTGTGCGTCTTTGAAGCTGGGATTTCTTTACAGATAAAAAGATGTGGTAGTTTACGTAAGATCAAACGTATTTTTTTTATTATTGAGTTAGGTGCGTGTAATACTTCTTCGGTCGGTCTCCCTGGCGAAGGTGTTAGCGACTTTCTTCATAATTCCGTATATCCACGCGAGGAACACAGCTGCGCGAGATTCGGCAGCGGATCGCTTCGCGTTTGTTACTTACGGAGTATATGAGCCGGTCGCCCAGAAAGCATTGGCAAACTACTGAGCGTAATCTTGTCAAGAACATCAACAGCAGCTGATAAATGCTGGTGTTGACTGCAACGTCCTGTAAGGGGGCATGCAACTTTAAAAAAAAACAGTACTTCTTACCTGAGTTCAGATATCCAAAGCCGTTTTAACAGATTCTTCTTCGTTCATCCGGAGTTTTTTTTTCGGATGTGATTGCGTTGTGCCTGTTTACAGCAGAGCTGCGTTCTTGCGCCGTTAGGCCGACACATCCGACTTCTGCGGGCATTTGTTGACCGGGTTAACCTTCCCTGGTTAACAGATTCAATACCCAAAAAAAAGTAGGTTTGGACCAAACAAGATGGATGGCGGAAAATAGAAGTATAGATGTGTTACAGTTATGCCTTAAAAGTTGTTGATAAGGCAGCAGATATGTTGTATTGGGTGTTGTGGCATTCTGTTAGTTGGTAGCATGTTATAAGGCCGAACTATTTAACTCGCTGTTTTCTTATGAAAACTAGCGCAGCTGTAAGCTATAACCCACACTTTAGTCATGATTTCTTCGGGCGTTTAGTGTTACTGCCGTGCTATTCGAAAGACTTCCAATCTGCAGGAAAGTCTGTCATCCTCAGCGTCCATTCATCACCCAATTGTGTCTCCTGGAGACCGACAATATCAGCGTTGTAAACAGGACCACCAACACAGTCCGACCTGTTTGAAATTTGTAAACTACAATATGATTGATTGATTGATTGATTTAGGAACCGACATCACAGCATTCGGGACATTCCCATAAGCGCACTACAATATGAATGATTACATTGTTGAGGCCTAGGGGGACGCACTTAAGCTGAAGTTGGCATGGCAGCAAAACGTACAACTGCATAGCGGGGAGGCGAGGGAGACAATCGGCCAGAGAAGAAGCTGGCTTCCTTCCCACGGCCAAGGGTGCTAGGATACGTGTTAGGGCACGAAGCACCTCGTGTGCGCTGCCTTCTCCTCAAGGAAGTGGTGGCCTGTGAATAGGAACAGTTCGCAGTTGTGGGACAAGCAAGACAACGCAAAGCACGAAGACAACGCAACGTCTCTAAACATGATTTGAACGCATTTCAATGAACAAATTAGGAAACTGAAACCAACTTCGTGCAAACAGACAGAGACCTGGTCCTGTTTAAAATTACCGTTGTAGGACAATTAAAATTACTGTGTGGATATATGTGTTGTATATTTAAGCTTGAAGGGTGTATCTAATTACTTTACTTATGTTTTGTGATGTCTGCAGTGTGTACCTGAGGAGATGTAACAAATAGGCTAGGCACTACATCGTGCAATCTATTGTTTGTATCTTCGTTGTTCAAATTAGGAAGGGCTTGGTTGCAACGGAGATGTCATTTTCTGAGAGAATATTGCGAATAGATTAGACTGAAAGAGTAATTAACAACGAAAGGTTGATCAACATTTGCTATCTGTCTATTCCAGCAGGGGTCACAAATAGGAGGTAGGCCTTCACACGGGTCGCAGGGTCATTCCAGTCTGTTCTATTTTCTCCCTCAGTTCGTCGAAGTCAGAGCAGTGTTGTAGGATGTAATAGTGCGTGAGGGACAAGCAATGCGAGGTTGCAGGTATGAGGTTAGGAGTAAGGTAGAGGTGACACCAAGGTTAATTAACAGATCCAGATAACGGGGGAGCCCCAAGACAATGGTATTGTAGAAGCACATATGAATCAGATTAAAATCTCCGGTGGGAAGGTAAAACGTGATGGTAGATGCATAGACAAAGGAAAACCCCAAAATGGTATGTTGGTGGGAACTGGCAATTGGGTTCAAGGGTGAAATAGGGTTTCATATGTGGTCCCGAGGATACGAATAAAAAGAGGAGACATTGATGGGTCTGGGAGAATTGGAAATTTTGGAATTTTGGGGAGGTTAGGAAAACCTCGCCCTGGCATTAAGTGTGGGCAAATTAAGGAAAACTTGACCCCAACGATAGACTCCGTGGAGTTGAGTTCGGACACGGGGAAGAGTCCGACGCGACAAGTTATGCTACAAGGCCGATAGAAGGCAGTATGATGTATTTACCTGTGTTTATTTGTTGTTTTTTCCTGGATTGTGCATATTCATCATGTATATTCATTAGTAATAAATCTTCCATGTGTGTGCAAAACCGGAGTTCTCAAGTGCCTAATAGCTGGTCATAAGTATTCCTGCAGGAGTATTCATACGGACATACCCTTGGACATAATCACAGCCACTTCTATTCTGTCCAGCAAGCATTGTGACATAGGACATGCTTTGGTGTATCCTGAGAGCTCCACATCCGCAAAAGGCAGAGTCAGAGAGGCCCAATTCGGTACAGGCGTGACCTGTGTCAGTAACGCCCTGTTCTGATTTCTACCAGCCCTGATATGGAACCTGCTTATCCTGTAGCAGTGCTGAATCGTGACTTGGTCTGATTCTTACTTGCTTCTCTGCAGATGTGAGAGAGTTCCGCGATAGTTCCCTTGGATATGTTGCCGTGTGGGATATAAAAGATTCTGCACCAACACAATTCTGATAGTTTAAATTTTTTTCATTGTGATTGCGTAAGCCAGGACTGTCGTCACAAAGGGAGTGGTACGGCCAGGATCCAAATTTTTCAGCCTGTTGCTGGGTTCTGTTATTTCTTCAGTCTTCCGTCGCTTCTCTGTGGTTACCATTCTCTCAGCATGTTTCTTCTCAATCTTACTAGCATCTTGCCATTTTGACAGACGAATTTTTTTTTTCCAATATCCTTTACAGGACATCACTGTCAACACCAGCATTTGACTGCTGTTGTGATCTCTCGGCAAGTTTACGTTCAGTAGTTTGCCATTACTTTCTGAACGACCGGTTCCCTCACCAATTCGTTAAAACCCAGCGTAACGTGGTCTTGACAGACGAAAGTTTGTTAAATTGTGCTTCAAACAAGGCATGATAACTACAACCCATGGCGTGGACCAGAGGTGAAGTTATACCTCTCTATATCACATAACCTGGGCTAAATTTCAGAGACCATGTGTTGCTCAAGCATTGTGATCCCTCTCTCGACCTGCCTAGTTTAGTCCAGAGGAACGGTAACATCAATACATCTGGAAGAAGAAAAGCTGTAGAAGCTGCCGAATCAACAAAGCAATGTTCTAATTGTCCGACTGACAGAGATTCCAGCCTGGAACAGCTGCCGACCAAGGATTAAGGTCTGGTCTTTCCTGCCATGACATTTAGTCTTTAGGTTGCATTTCCCCGCACCAGGATGAGGCCTGTGCCGTCCCAGTTCCGCTCCTCCGCTCGAAGCCGTCGACACAATGTGGGGTGTCGTGTTTGCTGAGCGCCACCCATCATTCCATATCAGGCCATGATCAAAGGTGACACCTGAGTAGTTTGAATTTTAATTCTGTCACAGTATTTGGATGGAGAAATTACTATGCCCCCACTGGATGCCTCCTGCGAGTCATTCACCATGGAAGAGATTAAAGCAGCCACCAAAAAATTGAAGAACAACAAAGCTGTTGGTGAAGATGAAATCTCAGGAGAAATGCTCAAAGGAGCAGATGAGAACACCTTACAACGTTTGTTACAGCTGATCAATGAAATCTGGCAAAGCGAATCCCCACCACAACAGTGGAAAGATGGTGTAATTTTCAAACTGCCTAAAAAGGGCGATATGTCTGATTGCAATAATTGGCGTGGTATCACTCTATTGTCAGTACCAGGAAAACTTTTTTGTAGCATGTTACTTGAGAGATTGAAAAAGGCGATAGATGAAAGGCTCAGAGAAGAACAAGCAGGCTTCAGACCAAAACGGTCATGCATAGACCACATTTTCACCCTCAGAATAATCATTGAAGACTCCGTAGAATTCCAGTCGAAATTAATCACAAACTTTGTCGACTTTCAAAAAGCCTTCGACAGCATCCACCGTCCTTCACTTTGGAATCTACTTAACATCTATGGTTTTCCTACCAAATATACCAACGTCATAAAATCTTTCTACAAAGAGACACGTTGCTGCGTAAGAACAGAAACAGGCAACTCTGACTGGTTCTCAGTCGAAACAGGAGTGAAACAGGGTTGTGTCTTATCACCGATGCTTTTTGGAATAGCTATCGATTGGGTCATGCGCAAATGCACAAGCAACACAAATATGGGTATTCATTGGGTTGACAAAATTCTAGAAGACCTGGACTTTGCCGACGACATAGTGCTTTTGAGTTCAACACATCCGGATGCTCAAGAGAAAATAAACCACCTCCAAAATGTTTCAGGGCAAATTGGTCTCCAAATTAACACCACAAAAACAAAGACTATTGATCTTACCAACAGTTCAGATGAGACCAAATTGAACAGCTACGTTCTTGAAAAAGTCAACAGCTTCACATACCTAGGAAGCAAAATGACATCCACAGGGGACTCAACACCAGAAATATCAACTAGAATCGCAATGGCATCTAGTGCCTTCAACAAACTGTCAAACATCTGGAAGTCAAAGACACTCAGCAAACACACAAAACTTAAAATCTTCAACTCTTGTGTGATTCCAGTGTTAACGTATGGATGTGAAAGTTGGAAATCAACGGTAGCTTTAGATAAAAAATTAGACAATTTTGAGAACAAATGTCTTAGAAGACTTCTAAACATCCACTGGACAGACTTCAGAAGCAATTCGCAAATAAGACAAGAGACTAAGCAAGATACAGTATCCAATTTCATAAGAAGACGCCGTTGGAACTACATCGGCCATGTACTCAGAATGGACAAGACAAGACTCCCCTACCAAGCCCTCATATGGTCACCGGTAGGGAAAAGAAAACGGGGAAGACCAAGAGAGACCCTGCGTAGAACCATCATTAGAGAAGGCTCATTCAATGGCCAAGTAAATATCCAAGATCTACAACAGATAGCAGCGAACCGCCAGGCATGGAGAGACAGGACTTCTGCCCTATGCGCCGCCTTAGGCACAAGAGGAAAGACTAACTAACTAACAGTATTTTGCAATTTAAAACAAGTTTCCATTGTAGTTTTACTTGAGAGGGAGAACACTGTGCTTTTTCTCCCCTCACTGATCTTCGCTTGCTTTATCTGCCCATTCCTCTAGCACTGATACGACCTGCTGCATCCTATTGTTTGCCCTACAACCCTCTCATATTGCTACCCTATTCATTTTCCTCATTCCACTCAGACCTTCTAACTATCATTCTGCCTCTTCTTATCTTAAATCTACCCCTCTCACTTCATTTCGATTAATATCGCGGAACACTCAAGTACCAGCCCATCCTTTTCTGAACCCAACTTGATACTATCACCATTTTAAAAGCAGCAATAAAACACTCATCTCTGACTTCGCTTCTTCTAGGCAACCCAGGCGAAACCGAAAAAAAAGGACCTCAGCATCTCCTCGTCACGCATCATCTCACCCATTTCCTATTTAAGTACTGTACTTTGAAACCGTACAAACAAATCCTTAATTGCACATGTCTCTGGAGATTCCCGATTCTGTGCGTTTATTACGACGGTTTAATCGTGTGCTTTTTCGCTCGGCGCAGACGATGATGCAAGCCACTGGGCATTGCTAATTCCCGCCTAGTCTTAATTCGGGAGCCGGTATATCCAGGTAATCGATGTTTTCCTTCGCTCATCGACAGCTTCGTTTAATCGACCCTTTTAAGTTATTGCCATACCTCATACACCCTGGCAGGTTGCACTTTCCGACGGTAGTATACCGGATTGAACTTGATTATCATCATGTTGGTAGGTTACTCCACACACACACTCTCCATCTAATATAACGACATCTATCTACCCCTAGTTATGTTTCCTTTTCAAATAACTTTGCCAAGACAGTGACCTTACGGTCTACAATTTGCGATTTTCATCTGCCGTGGTTTTTAAAACTTGCATACGGGACCTCCTGTATTCCACCATTATCCCAGAAGCCTAAGAACCCAATCTTACTACCCAAAGAGATCAAGAAAACGGGTGATATCATTAAACACTAATAATTCTTGTAAAAATTCCCAGCCCTACGTAGCAACTCCAAGCCAGTCTGTGCTGAGCCAGAGGCGGGCCCCGTGATCTTTGAACCACGCCTCTCCGCGGGATTATACAACAAGCCTGAGCCTCAGGAAGCAACAACAACAAAACTAAGTGTCCTTAAAGACTCCAAAAGAGTACCACGAGGTCACTTTTTAATCAAAGATATTTGCTAACTTTTGTTGCCAAATATCCCCTGAAGACTACAGCCTTTCACCCAGTGAGACACCTTATGCCTGTATTTGCCTAACGCCATTGTCAGACCCCCAGCCCTCTGGCAGTCAGTGAAGAGTTTATGTTGACTAACTTCTCCACTGGGTCTAAGTGTACGGGCAAAATAGTTCGTGGTTTTAAAAACCGGCAAAATACATTTAATTTTTCAAGTTGTAGAAACGGATTTTAATGTATAATTACAGTTGTGCGTCTTTGAAGCTGGGGTTTCTTTACAGATAAAAAGATGTGGTAGTGTTTACGTAAGATCAAACGTATTTTTTTTATTATTGAGTTAGGTGCGTGTAATACTTCTTCGGTCGGTCTCCCTGGCGAAGGTGTTAGCGACTTTCTTCATAATTCCGTATATCCACGCGAGGAACACAGCTGCGCGAGATTCGGCAGCGGATCGCTTCGCGTTTGTTACTTACGGAGTATATGAGCCGGTCGCCCAGAAAGCATTGGCAAACTACTGAGCGTAATCTTGTCAAGAACATCAACAGCAGCTGATAAATGCTGGTGTTGACTGCAACGTCCTGTAAGGGGCATGCAACTTTTTAAAAAAAAACAGTACTTCTTACCTGAGTTCAGATATCCAAGCCGTTTTAACAGATTCTTCTTCTTCGTTCATCCGGAGTTTTTTTTTCGGATGTGATTGCGTTGTGCCTGTTTACAGCAGAGCTGCGTTCTTGCGCCGTTAGGCCGACACATCCGACTTCTGCGGGCATTTGTTGACCGGGTTAACCTTCCCGGGTTAACAGATTCAATACCCAAAAAAAAGTAGGTTTGGACCAAACAAGATGGATGGCGGAAAATAGAAGTATAGATGTGTCACAGTTATGCCTTAAAAGTTGTTGATAAGGCAGCAGATATGTTGTATTGCGTGTTGTGGCATTCTGTTAGTTGGTAGCATGTTATAAGGCCGAACTATTTAACTCGCTGTTTTCTTATGAAAACTAGCGCAGCTGTAAGCTATAACCCACACTTTAGTCATGATTTCTTCGTGCGTTTAGTGGTTACTGCCGTGCTATTCGAAGACTTCCAATCTGCAGGAAAGTCTGTCATCCTCAGCGTCCATTCATCACCCAATTGTGTCTCCTGGAGACCGACAATATCAGCGTTGTAAACAGGACCACCAACACAGTCCGACCTGTTTGAAATTTGTAAACTACAATATGATTGATTGATTGATTGATTTAGGAACCCACATCACAGCATTCGGGACATTCCCATAAGCGCACTACAATATGAATGATTACATTGTTGAGGCCTAGGGGGACGCACTTAAGCTGAAGTTGGCATGGCAGCAAAACGTACAACTGCATAGCGGGGAGGCGAGGGAGACAATCGGCCAGAGAAGAAGCTGGCTTCCTTCCCACGGCCAAGGGTGCTAGGATACGTGTTAGGGCACGAAGCACCTCGTGTGCGCTGCCTTCTCCTCAAGGAAGTGGTGGCCTGTGAGCAGGAACAGTTCGCAGTTGTGGGACAAGCAAGACAACGCAAAGCACGAAGACAACGCATGATTTGAACGCATTTCAATGAACAAATTAGGAAACTGAAACCAACTTCGTGCAAACAGACAGACATGGTCTGTTTAAAATTACCGTTGTAGACAATTAAAATTACTGTGTGGATATATGTGTTGTATATTTAAGCTTGAAGGGTGTATCTAATTACTTTACTTTATGTTTTGTGATGTCTGCAGTGTGTACCTGAGGAGATGTAACAAATAGGCTAGGCACTAAATCGTGCAATCTATTGTTTGTATCTTCGTTGTTCAAATTAGGAAGGGCTTGGTTGCAACGGAGATGTCATTTCTGAGAAGAATATTGCGAATAGATTAGACTGAAAGAGTAATTAACAACGAAAGGTGTGATCAACATTTGCTATCTGTCTATTCCAGCAGGGGTCACAAATAGGAGGTAGGCCTTCACCGGGTCGCAGGGTCATTCCAGTCTGTTCTATTTTCTCCCTCAGTTCGTCGAAGTCAGAGCAGTGTTGTAGGATGTAATAGTGCGTGAGGGACAAGCAATGCGAGGTTGCAGGTATGAGGTTAGAGTAAGGTAGAGGTGACACCAAGGTTAATTAATAGATCCAGATAACGGGGGAGCCCCAAGACAATGGTATTGTAGAAGCACATATGAATCAAGATTAAAATCTCCGGTGGGAAGGTAAAACGTGATGGTAGATGCATAGACAAAGGAAAACCCCAAAATGGTATGTTGGTGGGAACTGGCAATTGGGTTCAAGGGTGAAATAGGGTTTCATAGGTGGTCCCGAGGATACGAATAAAAAGAGGAGACATTGATGGGTCTGGGAGAATTTGGAAATTTTGGAATTTTGGGGAGGTTAGGAAAACCTCGCCCTGGCATTAAGTGTGGGCAAATTAAAGGAAAACTTGACCCCAACGATAGACTCCGTGGAGTTGAGTTCGGACACGGGGAAGAGTCCGACGCGACAATTTATGCTACAAGGCCGATAGAAGGCAGTATGATGTATTTACCTGTGTTATTTTGTTGTTTTTTTCCTGGGATGGTGCATATTCATCATGTATATTCATTAGTAATAAAGCTTCCATGTGTGTGCAAAACCGGAGTTCTCAAGTGCCTAATAGCTGGTCATAAGTATTCCTGCAGAGTATTCATACGGACATACCCTTGGACATAATCACAGCCACTTCTATCTGTCAGCAGCATTGTGACATAGGACATGCTTTGGTGTATGCCTGAGAGCTCCACATCCGCAAAAGGCAGAGTCAGTGAGGCCCATTCGGTACAGGCGTGACCTGTGTCAGTAACGCCCTGTTCTGATTTCTACCAGCCCTGATATGGAACCTGCTTATCCTGTATGCAGTGCTGAATCGTGACTTGGTCTGATTCTTACTTGCTTCTCTGCAGATGTGAGAGAGTTCCGCGATAGTTCCCTTGGATATGTTGCCGTGTGGGAAATAAAAGATTCTGCACCAACACAATTCTGATAAAGCCTTATAGGGGTGTGAATGACATGAACACTGATGTATCGGACTGTAACTCATTTTTTATGTCCCCCACAATGGATTAACAACCAAACAATGAAATCAGAAATGTTCAACTTTATGCGAATTTTAACAAACAAAAATAATATTGCATCGACCGGGAATCGAACCCGGGTTACCCGCGTGGCAGGCGAGTATTCTACCACTAGACCACCGATGCTTACATTGAAACATTTTAGTTTCTGGGTCTAATTAAGAAGGACGATTAGTGGCAAAAACCACTAGCCGGTGTTTCATTTCATGTCTGTTGTGTGCCGAAATGCCATCCATCCATCCATCCATCCATCCATCCATCCATCCATCCATCCATCCATCCATCCATCCATCCATCCATCCATTCATCCATCCATCCATCAATCCATTCATCCATCCATCCATCCATCAATTCTTCCATCCATTCTTCCATCCATCCACCCACCCATCCATTCGATTTAAAATACAAGAAAAATACTTTCCACCTCGTTCAACCAGCCTCGGTGGCATTGGCTATAATTGTGATGGTTCAGTGTTAGCTGACTTTTCTATTTCGCACAGCTCATGTTTGTGACGTCGGCTGGGTATTTGATCTGCGGGTTCTCCTTTCTGTCCGTCTCTTCTTGCAGTTCCTTATGTCAG
This sequence comes from Cepaea nemoralis, assembly GCA_014155875.1. Taxonomy (NCBI): domain Eukaryota; kingdom Metazoa; phylum Mollusca; class Gastropoda; order Stylommatophora; family Helicidae; genus Cepaea; species Cepaea nemoralis. The sequence goes on from JACEFZ010009487.1 coordinate 32,370, forward strand.
TGTTGTCTTCTGGCTCGTTTGTTTTGATAGGATGTAGTAGTATGAGGACACATTCTATTGGTTTATTTGCTTTTGTGTCCTTCTGTGGCCGACCCATGAGCATGTTGACTACTTTCTCATTATCTTCTTCGGTCCATATCCTATGCATATCATATATGAAGTGCTGAATCGTGACTTTGTCACATCTGTATATGCTTTATCGCAGATGTGACATGTCAACACTGGTCTTGCACTCCTCCTTGGTTTCTGAACTTGGAGAGATGAAGGAGAATTCTGCAATACAATTCCTTGGATATGCTACTGCATAGGAAAGAATCGTTTGTATAGCAACACCACTCCATTAAAGCCTTGTTAGGGCTTGAGCAGGACATTCAATGCATTGGTCTTTAGTTAATACTCAAGTGTTACAGAGGATTCACAACTGTTCACATTAGAAGTCCTCTTTCTACTAATGTATGCCGACCTGCTAATTAAAACAGAAAATGTTTTATCGACCGGGAATCCAACATGAACCAGTGTGGCAGTAGAGTATTCAACCACTAGACCACAGATGCTTACCATCAATAAGGGCATTTATGGTTCTAATTGACTAATTAAAGATGAAGGATGGGTGAAGGAGGCCTTACCAACCTGTGCCTCATTGTCTGTTATATGTCTAAGTGTAATCATGTTATATCTTTACATGCATCTCGGCACGCCCCAGTGTTGTCTGAACTTGGAGAGGGGAAGGATAGCTCTGCAACAGTCCACGTAGAGGTCATGCTTTGAGGCGAGCGAGCCAAGCGTATGGCGAACATGGCGATGATCTTGGTGTGACGAGCAATGCTTCCTTGTTTCCTTGAGTGAGAGAGATGGGAGTGAAACGGAGTGCTACCAGACATGAACATTTTGTAAAGAGCATAATAGATTAGAGTAACCAACAAAGAACGCCTACTATAAGTCCATATATGCTTGTACTGAACTAACATTGTCTAGTAACTCACAATTAAATTTGGCTGCATATCCTTTACAGGACGTCGAAGTCAACCCCGACACTTTTGGCTGTTTGTAATTTCTGGGCAAGTTTACGTTCAATAGTGTGTCATTGCTTTCTGAACGACCGAAGTTCATACCATTGTATGAAAACCAGAGCAAGGGTGTCTGCTTCTAAATCGCCCGCAGCTGTGTTTCGAATGTGGTATGAGGGATTACGAATCGTGTTCGCAACCCATACACCACAAGGCCTGTTGTAACTCATAAAGAGCCAATACATATTAAGGTTAATTACAATGTCCTGAAACGTACCTGCAACAAACTTCATTATCGAGTTGCATGACGGGTGGTCAGTATTTCTGAACACTGAAGACACTAAAGGTCTAGAAAGAACGTCCATGCCCAGTATCCACACTCTACTAATGAAGAATCAGATTTGCTGGGCTGGTCACTTAACTCGCATGCTAGATCACAGGCTCCCTAAACGAATTTTTTTTACGGCGAGCTGCTTTGTGGTAAACGCTCCCAAGGCGGCCAGAGGATGCTTTAAAGACACTTGAATATCTCACTGACAGCTTTTGGAATTCATCTTGACACCTGGGAGACTGCTGCCAAAGACCGAAATTCGTGGCGTACATCATTACGCAAGGGTGCAGTCACTTGTGAAGCAACCAGGACTGCAAGAGCTGTGAAGAAAAGGCTGGATAGAAAAACCACTGCAGGAGAGCCTCCTCCTGGAACGTCAAGCATTCTTTGCCCACATTGTCAAAGAACATTTCGAGCTAAAATAGGCCTTATCAGCCACCTTAGAACTCACGGCTCCATACTTTCAACCCCACTGGATGAAATGAATGGTCATCATCATTTTTGATGGACAAACAACATTTCTGACCTATAGTTCAAGCTACATTGCCGTCCACGTGTATCTCTTTCAGTCTTTGACTTCCACAATTCCATCTGGCATGGTCTTTCAACAAAGACCAAATATCCAAACAAGCAGTTCAGCTGAGCGCCACAGAAATGTGACAAACGAATTGCCTAAACTGAACAAATGTGAAATCAGCTGGCTGACGAATTGATCAGGTGACCACATTATGTTGTGCCGCGTGAAACAAGATCACAAGTTAAACACATGTTTGTGACTACGGGTATCTAATGGCCTCACCCGGAAGTGTTTTCTACATGAATGATTGCGGGCACATAAATCGATGACGAAATCAACAGCCAGCAAGGGAGATAAACAGCTAAACATCTGACTCCTGTTCTCACAAACCACACCAACAATGTTCTTTGTGTAATGAGTTTTATTTAACGCTTTCAATGGCGAGTACGTGGTCACGAATGTTTGTTGATAAGTATCCGTGATATACTTGAAGTACTTTCTTCTGCCCACCTCGCTGTTACATCAGCTAATCCTATCACAATTGTTTCATATGCCGACTCTATTGCAGTTGTTACTTTAGCCCACTCTACCACAGTTGTTATACATGTCCACTCTACCACAGTTGTTATACAAGCCCACTGCCACAGTTGTTATACAAGCCCACTTTACCACAGCTGATATACAAGCCCACTTTACCACAGTTGTTATACACGCCCACGCTACCACAGTTGTTAAACAAGCCCACTCTACCACAGTTGTTATACAAGTCCACTACCACAGTTGTTATACAAGACCACTCTACCACAGTTGTTATACAAGACCACTCTACCACAGTTGTTATACAAGCCCACTCTACCACAGTTGTTATAAAAGCCCACTCTACCACAGTTGTTATACAAGCCCACTCTACCACACTTGTTATACATGTCCACTCTACCACAGTTGCTATACATGTCCACTCTACCACAGTTGTTATACAAGCCCACTACCACACTTGTTATACAAGCCCACTACCACAGTTGTTATACAAGCCCACTCTACCACAGTTGTTATACATGTCCTCTCTACCACAGTTGTTATACAAGCCCACTGTACCACAGTTGTTATACAAACCCACTCTACCACAGTTGTTATACAAGCCCACTCTACCGCAGTTGTTATACATGTCCACTCTACCACAGTTGTTATACAAGCCCACTACCACAGTTGTTATACAAGCCCACTCTTCCACAGTTGTTATACAAGCCCACTATCACAGCTGTTATACTCGCCCACGCTACCACAGTTGATGTGTCATACAAGCCCACTCTACCACGGTTGTTATACAAGCCCACTCTAACACATTTGTTACATAAGCCCATTTTACTCACGTTATTACATAAGCCCTCGCTAATCCAATTCTTATGCAATCCCAGTCTACCCCAGTTTTTAACAAACTCTTCTCTCTCTCTCTCTCTCTCTCTCTCTCTCTCTCTCTCTCTCTCTCTCTCTCTCTCTCTCTCTCTCTCTCTCTCTCTCTCTCTCTCTCTCTGCCTTAGTGTTACATATTCACGGTACCCAAGTTGTTACATGTTCACGGTACCCAGGTTGTTACATGTTCACGGTACCCAAGTTGTTACATGTTCACGGTACCCAGGTTGTTACATGTTCACGGTACCCAGGTTGTTCACGCTACCTAGGTTGTTACATGTTTACGCTACCTGTATTGTTACATGATTACTCTACCAAGGTTGTTACATGTTTACGCTAACCGTGTTACATGTTCAAGCCGCTACCAGGGTTGTTACATATTCACGCTACCCAAGTTGTTACATGGTCATGGTACCCAAGTTGTTACATGTTCACGGTACCCAAGTTGTTACATGTTCACGGTACCCAAGTTCTTACATGTTCACGCTACCCAAGTTGTTACATATTCACGCTACTCAAGTTGTTACATATTCACGCTACCCAAGTTGTTACATGTTCACGGTACCCAAGTTGTTACATGTTCACGGTACCCAAGTTGTTACATGTTCACGGTACCCAAGTTGTTACTTGTTCACGGTACCCAAGTTGTTACATGTTCACGGTACCCAAGTTGTTATATGTTCACGGTACCCAAGTTGTTACATATTCACGCTACCCAAGTTGTTACATGTTCACGGTACCCAAGTTGTTACATGTTCACGGTACCCAAGTTGTTACATGTTCACGGTACCCAGGTTGTTCACGCTACCTAGGTTGTTACATGTTTACGCTACCTGTATTGTTACATGATTACTCTACCAAGGTTGTTACATGTTTATGCTAACCGTGTTACATGTTCAAGCCGCTACCAGGGTTGTTACATATTCACGCTACCCAAGTTGTTACATGGTCACGGTACCCAAGTTGTTACATGTTTACGCTACCTGTATTGTTACATTATTACTCTACCACGGTTGTTACATGTTTACGCTAACCGTGTTACATGTTCAAGCCGCTACCAGGGTTGTTACATGTTCACGCTACCCAAGTTGTTACATGTTTACGCTACCCAGGTTGGTAAATGTTCACGCTACCCAGGTTGTTACATGTTTATGCTACAGTTGTTACATGTTTACGCTACTCGTATTGTTACATGTTTACTCTACCCAGGTTGTTACACGTTCACGCTACGGTTATTACATGTTTAAGCTAACCGTATTGTTGCATGTTTACTCTACCCAGGTTGTTACATGTTTACGCTAACCGTATTGTTACATGTTTACTCTACCAATGTCGTTACATGTTACATAGAGTAAGCGTGTTACACTTTCACGCCACTACCAGGGTTGTTACATGTTCACGCTACCCAGATTATTGCATGTTTATGCTACGGTTGTTACATGTTTACTCTACCAATGTTGTTATATGTTTACGCTAACCGTGTTCACGCCGCTACCAGGGTTGTTACATGTTCACGCTACCCGGGTTGTTACTTTAACACCTTATGTTCCACACTGTTACTATTTCAGCCTCTTCAGACCCAAAACATGCATTAGTATAAAGTAACAACTTCTTGCAGTTCCATTAGTCAAACTTTCCCTATTACCAGTGTCCCTCTCCCTCGAGTGAACCCACTCCGACTTCAGAGGTACTTGTAATTTACGTCCCAAAGTCAAGGACGAGAAGTCAACATTTTAGTCCAGCTGGCCTGTCTAGGGGTTGAAACCGCTACCTCAACATCAGCACACCGGATGTTTAAGAACAAGCGTTGTTATCCTTTCGGCCAAGCTGACCTCCGCTGATAATGTGAAAACGTAGAAAGGTTCTACACCTGGGCTCTTCGCCTGCTAAATGAGGGAACAATTAGCCACCTAATCCTCCCTGCATCCAAGCCCATAAACCATGATGGTCCAAGCAGCATATCTAGGCAAACCTTCTGGCCTAGAGAGACGACAGTGGAAGATAAACTCTATGGACCGCTGAATGAACTAAAAAAGACAGTTAAATTCATACAAGAGACAACATTGCAGTTATAGACATATTTCAAGCGAACGAAAGAAGAAGAATGATGTCCCAGTTTCATCACAGACCAAGAGCAGGGACTCATCATCATCATGTGCCGTGCAGATAACCGTGGGCGGTCATTTTTCGCCATCTCACACGATCACCAGAGTCGTGGATCAGCTATGTTCTTGTGTCAACCATACCACATAGCCAAGCCATCCAGGTATTTACCTCTCCGTCTTCTCCTTGTTCTTTTCTGATAAATCTTGCGACTTGTCACCAAGTTCTCCAATTTATTTCTTCTCATAACGTGGCCAAATATATTATGACTGCCCACGTCTAATTTCTCTAATCAGTTTACTATTTACATCTGCTTTTAGTAGGATTTGGTCATTGGTTTTTCTGTCTGTCCAGGGTATTCTTTGTATTTTCCTCAGAAACCATATTTCCACAGCCATCAGATGATTTGCAGCTTGTCCGCTCATTGTCCACACTTTACACCCTAAAAAAGTAGAGGTTGTATGTAACATTTCAACGCTCTTTTTTTTTGTCTCTTTGCAATTGACTCTTTTTATTGGTCAGTCGGAAAACTGTTTGAGACATTAAAAGAAAACTGCGCAGGCGAGAAAGAGTTACATTAACACGTCTGTTAATCATGGCATTTTGAACAGATTATGATCGCCGCGTAAAGTTAAGTTAAGTTAAGTTAAGTTAAGTTAAGTTAAGTTAAGTTAAGTTAAGTTGGTGGGTGGGTGCGTGGGTGGATGGGTTAGTTAGTTAGTTAGTTAGTTAGTTAGTTAGTTAGTTAGTTAGTTAGTTAGTTAGTTAGTTAGGTAGTTAGTTAGTTAGTTAGTTAGTTAGTTAGTTAGTTAGTTAGTTAGTTAGTTTAGTTAGTTAGTTAGTTAGTGTGTTAGTAGTTAGTTTGTGAGTGAGAGACTCCTGTCTTTTCCACTTTTCACATTGGGCAGTGGGGAGCGTTTTGTGTGATATTCACTGGCACAGGAACGGAGCATAATGGGGACGACCCGTTGCTGTGAAGTTGGAACTGCGACTAACTAACTAACTAGTGAGTGAGTGAGTGGGTGGTGGTGAGGAGTGACTAGTGGTGGGTGGTGGGTGAGTGAGGAGTGGGTGAGTGAGTGAGTGAGTGGGGGTGGGTGGTTAGTTAGTAGTTAGTTAGTTGGTGGGTGGTAGTTAGTAGTTGGTGGGTTGGTTGGGTGGTTGGTTGGTAGTGGTTAGTTAGGTTAGTTAGTTAGTTAGTTAGTTAGTTAGTTAGTTAGTTAGTTAGTTAGTTAGTTAGTTAGTGTAGTTAGTTAGTTAGTTAGTTAGTCGACAGATCATCCTCATTGCACATTGAACCATTCAGTCCATAAGTGCTCGGATCCCCTCCTCAGCAAACCCCGCAGCGTGAAGCGGCTAACGACGCCAGTTCTGTGTTGGTTTATCAATGTTCTTTGGTTTCCTGCGTAGTGTTTGTTTGGCCACCCCTCTTTTAATTTGCTGTTCTCGCAGTCTGACCATGGTTGTAGAATCACAGTCATCACTTGGTTGTCCCAACAGTCTTACTTCTCGTAGAGCAAAGTAAAGTAAAGTAAAGTAAAGTAAAGTAAAGTAAAGTAAAGTAAAGACCCATTTTCTACTCCTTAAGATGTGTAAATTTTATAGTAAAGTAATGAACCAGTTTCAAGTCCAGACACATTTGGTAGATAATAAAGTGATGTAAAGTAGAGGAATACTCTCTCCATCTTGAGGTGTTTTGAGTATATAGTGCTAGTCTCATATATTTGTGTGGACCAGCCATCACTCGGGGTGTGACCTAGTGGACATCACACTGACTGCCTTTATTTCCCACAACATTTCCTGGCACCCTTGTTAAGCTGGTTCAATTATGGTTTTACAAAAACATTAAAAGTATCGTTTTGCGCGCATTACGGTGTTTCGGTCATATGTTGTCGGCTTATCCCGGGAGTCTCCGTGGCGAAGTGGTCAATTCGTCTGCCTCACGCTCCAAAAGTTGTAGGTTCGAGTGCCGTTTTCTCGGAGACTCTTGTGGGTCGTCGCTGGAGCTACGGAGTTCGTGCTTTGTGAGATGCTTTCGGCATGCAACCTGCGGAAAGAGACCGAGCTATATGGGATAAAACCCGGTGCAATGAGGTCGATCCTCTTGACGTGTAAGACTGGTAATTATATTATTATAGCCCTATCGGCGCCCGTGAGTGATGTGGTCAGTATCACACTGAGCGCCTTTACTTTCCGACACGTTTTCCTGGGACCTATTTCAGTCTGAGTCGACCTGGGAAACCGAGTCATTAGAATAAAAAAT